>CAXKVI010000004.1:53860954-54006976 GCA_964058755.1 Campiglossa producta | reverse complement strand
GCGGTCGCTCTCCTTGCCGACATCTCAGTTGCAGCTTCCTTCTCCTTCGAAACTCCGAGGCCAGGTCGTGAGACCGCTGCCACAGACGTAAAGATACTGGTTTTCATATCAGCGGTTGATGGGAGTTTAGCATCCGCCGTTGTCCGCTTAGCTGCGTTGGCAACCGCACTGGTGCTAGCTCCCATCAAGTCAATCTTATTCGATAGAGGGTTGGTTGACCGACTCGTAGTTGCCATCGCTGTCGATCCCCCCCTTGATTGTGGAACGGAGGTTGTCCTCCGGCGTTGTTGTTGCTTCCTCGCCTGCTCCTCCATAGCTCTCCTTTGCTGAGGAGTGAAATTTGGCGTTGTTTGTTTTTTAGATTTTTCGGTTTTATTCAAGTTATTCGAGTTCATCTTGTTCGTACGACCCATCGCCGGACAAGGCCAGCTTAGGGTCAAGGGAAGAGTAGGGGAAAATGTGTCGTCCGCCTCGGCAGAGCCCCGTACCGCGGTAAGGCCATGCTTACTCTCTGAGGCGACCCGGTGTCAGAGAGGCTCCGTTCAAATACAGCCACGATTTGCCTCCCGGCTGCAAACGTCCAATGGGCACGGTTTCGCATAACACCCTGGATTGGGAGGGGGAAGATCTTTGTCGTCGCGCCAGAGAGGCTAGGCTGCTCTCGTGATGAAGTGCCGTACGGAGCTATGATCACAAGGGCAGCGTAGCCCTGTGGCTATCGACTTAAGCCCTCGTACCGCGGCAAGGTATCCACCCTTCACGAGGGGCGGCGGACGATACATTTTCCCCTACTCTTCCCTTGACCCTAAGCTGGCCTTGTCCGGCGATGGGTCGTACGAACAAGATGAACTCAAATAACATAAATAAAAACGAAAAACCTAAAAACCTAAAAAGCAAACAACGCCAAATTTCACTCCTCAGCAAAGGAGAGCTATGGAGGAGCAGGCGAGAAAGCAACAACAACGCCGGAGGACAACCTCCATTCCACAATCAAGGGGGGGATCGACAGCGATGGCAACTACGGGTCGGTCAACCAACCCTCTATCGAGTAAGATTGACTTGATGGGAGCTAGCACCAGTGCGGTTGCCAACGCAGCTAAGCGGACAACGGCGGATGCTAAACTCCCATCAACCGCTGATATGAAAACCAGTATCTTTACGTCTGTGGCAGCGGTCTTACGACCTGGCCTCGGAGTTTCGAAGGAGAAGGAAGCTGCAACTGAGATTTCGGCAAGGAGAGCGACCGCGAGGGCAACTACGGGTCCGCACTCCCGGGAGACATCTCCCCGCCGCTTCACATACCACGAGAAAAGATTGGCTGCAAAGATCCTGAAGAGGTATGAAGGGGTACCGCAGGACTCGCTGTCGCCGAATTCCAGTAAATCGGTAGAGCTAGCGAAAGCTGTCATACCGGATTTCCAAAATTCTTACATGCCAAAGAGGTTAAAAGTTAACCCTTTCAAGCGCCAGAGATCGGACATGGAGTTAAATCCCCCTCCCAAGCGGCATCAGAATACCCCTGGAGCGGGCACACTAAGCTTTGCTGAGGTAACCCAGGACAGGATCCTTATAGGCGTCCTTGACCGAGGCAATGACCGTCTGGCCATCCCCAAGGACCGGTGGCGTTACGTGCGAAATGCACTCGGTAACATTCTTCTCAACGTTGCTCCGGAGTTTCCGGGTAGTTCGGCGAGAGTAACGGATGCGGGTTGGCACCAGGGTCAGATTAAATTACTCGCATGCGAGGATGCAAAAACCGTAGCACTGTACAGGGCAGCAGCAGCTAAACTGGGTGAAGTCTACAAGGGCGCAAAGATAGAGGTCGTCGACTGGAAGGACATTCCAGCTCGTCCAAGGGCAAGGGCGTGGATTCCGGCCATCCTTGACGAACCCGAGAGAATTCTCGGGATGCTACGGCTAATGAATGCGTCCCTCCCAACGCATGACTGGAGTGTCAATCTGGTCGGGGTGCGGTAGGGCCCGACAGACAGGTGGTGTTCACCATGAATAAAGAGTCAATCGAGCCCCTCAAAAGGTGCAATGGCCTAGTAAATGATAATGTAATGTAATGAATTTTTTGCTGAGAAGCTTCTCATGGCAGATATAAACCCGGAGAGTTTGCCAAACTGCTGCCGAGGGGCGACCCCGTTTAGAAAAATTCTTTTTCTAAATAATTTTTGATGTTACTTTTGCCGGGCATCGAACCGCCACGACTTGGTGTAGAAGGCCGAACACTTAACCGCTACACCACGGGGGCCGCCAAAAGTTAAACTAAGGGCCTACAAAAAAAACTCTGAGACAGGCGAAGAGAACCTCGTGGAGAAATTTCTGCACTGGCGTCGAAAAGGTCGACGACACAGCGAGACTTAGCCGAGTCCTCTCGAAAAGTCAAACAGCCATCAGCTATTTGCGAAAACCTGACGGATCCTGGACCAGCACGGAAGAGGAAACCCTTGAGCTGCTCTTGAATACACATTTTCCGGGGAATCTGCATGACGCACCACTAGCACCTGCAACAAACCTGGCAGTAAATTTACCCATCACTGAGGAAAGGGTGAGGTGGGCAGTTAAGAGCTTTGAACCGTATAAGGCTGCCGGCCCGGACGGGATTATCCCCGCGCAACTTATATACACGTTGGAGACATCAGCTAAATGGCTGGTATTTCTCTTCACAGCCTGCCTGGCTCTCAACCACATTCCGGGCTCCTGGAGAAGCGCCACGGTAGTGTTTATCCCTAAGGCTGGGAAGTCATCCCACTACGAGCCAAAATACTGCAGACCGATCAGTCTCTCGTCCTTTGTACTCAAAACCTTTGAGAGGATACTAAGCGACTACCTCTCAACGACTATTGATAGCAACCTTATCTCTAGCTATCAGCATGCATACACCAAGAGTAAATCAACAGAAACTGCTCTGCACAGCCTAGTATCTGTCATTGAGAAATCGTTGTGTGAAAAGGACTACTGTCTCGTGGCCTTCTTAGACATTGAGGGGGTCTTCAGCAATATAAGCCCGGAGGCGATCAACTCCACTCTAACTAATCTGGGCGTAGATAGACCTCTAACTGGTTTAATTGACCAACTTCTAAGAGGAAGGAAAATAGCTTCTTCACTTGGTACGGTTGAGTTATCACGCTATGTCACAAGGGGAACGCCCCAGGGTGGTGTTCTTTCCCCGCTTTTATGGAACCTCACAGTCAACTCGTTGCTACGTGATACAAGCTGGGGGGGGGGGGGGAGATAGTGGCATAAGCAGACGATTTAGCTATTGCATTCAGAGGCAAGTTCCCACAAACTCTGTGTGACCTGATGCAAGGAGCACTGCGGGAGGTTTCGACGTGGTCCTCTCGCTGCGGACTTAGTATCAACCCGGGGAAAGTGGAACTTGTCCTCTTCACCAACCGGTACAAAATACCGCCACTAAGCCTGCCAGAACTAGATGGCACAAGCCTGGGCTTGTCGGATAAGGCCAAGTTTCTAGGAAGGAGAATGTTCTCCAGCGCCAGAAGAAAGCTTGCATCGCTCTTTACACATGCAAAAGAGCCATTTGCAAAAAATGAGGGCTCAGCCCTAGAGTATGCAGTTGGATCTACACGGCCATCATTCGCCCAATCATGCTGTATGGAGTTGTCGTGTGGTGGCCTGCGCTGAGCAAGGCAACATACCTGAATCTGTTGCGGAAAGTCCATAGATCCAATATGATCTGTATAAGCGGTGCGCTAAGGACAACGCCCAACGAAGCCCTCCAGGTCATTCTGGGCATTTTGCCACTTGATCTGGGAGGTTTTCGGTCAGCGGCGGCATCAGCTCTGCGCCTAAGAGAAACCTCCAGTTGGGGTGCGGGTACTATTGGAAACTCCAGTCTTCTGGAATCTTACAGCTTTCTCCCTCTAAGCACAGATCGTTGTGCGACCACTACAGTCGGGGATAGCTGTTTCAAAATAAACATTCCCAGCAGAGAAGACTGGGAGAGGACGGATTGGTGTCCCGGAACAAATGGTGGCACTTCCATATACACCGACGGCTCGAAGTTGGACGGCAGAGTTGGAGGAGGGGTTTATTCAAGGGATTTGGACCTTGAGCTCTCCTTCAGACTACCTGATCATTGTAGCGTCTTCCAGGCGGAAGTCTCGGCAATCCTGGACGCCGCGGCCTGGTTAAGCAAACGTGTTATCGGAGAAGATATCGCTATTTTCAGCGATAGCCAAGCGGCAATCAAGTCCAACGTTCAACTCTGAACTGACGCTCAGCTGTCGTCGATCTCTTCAGGAGATGGCCCAACAGAACCGCGTAAACCTCA
Source organism: Campiglossa producta (assembly GCA_964058755.1). Classification (NCBI taxonomy): domain Eukaryota; kingdom Metazoa; phylum Arthropoda; class Insecta; order Diptera; family Tephritidae; genus Campiglossa; species Campiglossa producta. The sequence continues at coordinate 54,002,676 of CAXKVI010000004.1, read as the reverse complement.
TATGGGTCCCGGGACATAGGGACATTGAGGGAAACTGTAAGGCAGACGAGCTAGCCAGGCAGGGCACGACCAAGCAGGTTCTTCAGGATAAAGAGCACTTAGGTATGCCGTTTGCCACATGTAAACTAATGCTGAAGGAGCACACACTCCGTCAAGCCAACGAAAGATGCCTGCAATCCCCTGGGTGTCGGATATCGAAACAAACCTGGCCAAAATGGGATCTTAAAAGGTCTAGACGCATTTATGCCCTAACTAGGAGGGAAATCTGCCTATTGATAGCGGTCATTGCCTCATTTGTAGGCATGCAGAAAGGCTAGGTGTGCCCTACCGACGATGCTGCAGGAGTTGCAAAGATGATGAGGAGGAGGAAACAGTGGAGCACCTCATCTGCAACTGTCCGGCTTTAAGCGGCGCGAGAACGCGCTTTTTGGGAGTTCCGTTCCGGGATAACCTAAGCCAGATCGCGGAACTGGACATAAAGGACTTGATGGGCTTCATAAAGTCATCTAAGTGGTTCGAGGAGGAGTAACGGTGTCGGTTTAGGAGTGTCAGTCCCGGGATTCTGCTATGTGGAAGATCCCAACAACTGAGGGATTTTCCATATGGCTGGGTCCCGGGACTGACTTTCCTTGTGTTGGTGGTATCACAACGGGCCTTTAAAAACTGGCCTAAGTGTGCCTCTGCGGCAGCCACTTGAACCTAATCCTAATCCTATATTCTCGTCAATACCTAAAGTTTCAGGGGGTAAGACCGAAAAAAAACCAATTTTTTTTTATTTGAATCACCCTAATATACATGCATATAAGTATATCGATTTGTTATTTATATAACGTTGAATTAATAAAACTAAAAAAAGGATTTTGTTTTTTTCTTCTTTTGGAATTTTAGGAGTTAAAAACGCACTTAAAGGTGCTCTTTGGAATACACCATATTTGCGTAAATCGTCCACTTTTTAGAGTGATTTCTTTTAACACTTTGTGAGAGTTGAAAGCGCACTTAAAGTGTTATTAAAATCGCACCAGATTGGCGTGAAAATCACACTTTTTGGTGTAGTTCCATAGTACTCCAAACCTAACCTAAAATTTGCACTTTTCTAGTGTAGCTTTTTTAGCACTGTTTGGGTTTAAAATTTGCACTTTTTTAGTTTTTATATAGAACAACACCAAGAAGTGCAATTTTGACTCCAAAATTTTTTTGTGTGACATCTTGCTTGGCCTCAGCTTTCGAACAATGCTTGCATTCCATGTTACATGGTCGCCGGGACATTGCATCAGCATTACCGTGGTTGCTGCCTTTGCGATGTTCTATGGAAAAATCATAAATTTGTAGTCGCTCTATCCACCGTGCCAATTGACCTTCCGGATTACGGAACTGCAAGAGCCATTTCAACGCTGCATGGTCTGTCCTGACGTGGAATCGCTTTCCATAGAGATACTTGTGTAAATGTTTGAGCGCTCCACAAAGGCCAGTAGTTCTCTTCGTGTTACGCAACAGTTCCCTTCGGGTTTCCCAATTGTGCGGCTATAGTACGCCACTACCTTCTTTTGCCCATAACCGCTCGCATCTGTATCCAAAATAAATGTTGAACCTGGGATTGGATACGCTAACATTGGCGCTGTACACAGTCGTTCCTTTAAGGTTTGGAAAGCCACGTCATGTTCCTGCTTCCAATCAAATGATATTGTGACGAATTCGATGATTACTCGACTATTTTCCCTAAGTTCGATCACTGTACGTTAAATAAAACACTCATATTCCGCTTAATAAATAGTACGCTTTATTTACTACTAAAAACCGTAGTACAATATCGCGGGTTAACTCACTGTTCAGTACTTCACTGTGCAACACTTGAAAATAAACTGATTGATTTGCGTTGTCTTTGCGCGGTTTATATACCCTAGCAGACAGCAGCTTCACAACCTAGAAATGTCTACACATTTCTGGTTTATTCGCGCAACCGTGTTCTCGAAACGTTTATCTATCGTCATCTCCTCTTTGTGCCACATTCGCAAACCTGCCTCTCCCTCTCTCGCTCTCACAGCTGTAGTTGTGGTAGTGACGCGATTCTTGAGAACATTCGCCACACATTCCACCTAAGTCTGATCGTCCCATTTCCCGATCCAAACGTTGCTAGCCTCTCCAGGTGAACCACCTTCATTTTGTTTTGTGGTCTTCCAACAGTTTGTATGCGGTAGACAACATCAATTATCCGCTTTATTACTCTGTACGGTCCTTCCCAGTTGCACTGAACTTTGGGAGACACACTTTTCCTCCGCTGTGGCCTGATTAGGAATACTAAATCTCCTTCCAGAAACCCTTCCGTTTCCATTGCTTTGTCGTACCTGGTTTTTATGTTTTTGCTTATAGTTCTGGGGAGTGGACCAGCTTCTTCCAAGGTAATCCTCTCAACCGGTGAATCTGAGTTGCACTGCCTCCTTCGACCATGACTCGTGGATCTCAGCACCTTTGCTCTGATGCACTCACGACTGACCGTAACCAACCCAATAAAATGTCTGCTTAATGCTCTCCAAGGTCTTCTTGACTCCTAGATGACCTCCACTTGGATCGTTATGCATTTCACTAAGAACATCAGTCACCCGCTTCCTTGGAACAACTATAAGCTTCCGAGCGCATTGACCATCCTCACTCTCCCATATTCGATGCAAACAAACGGATACCATTCGTAAACTGTTCCATTGTGCCCAATATGACTTGGCAACTGGACTCGCCGCTGACATTTCTTTTCTTGCTGGTCGTTTGTTTCGCTCAAGCCCTCGGATCACGCATGCCAGATCTGAATCTTCCTGTTGACTTCTCCGAATATTCTCAAGCAGGCATTTGTCTATCAAAGCCATTGGTTGAGGAGGTACCTTTGCCTTTCGAGTGTCCCTGTGCTTCACCTCTAATGAAACTCCTTTGGTGCAATACCCAATGTTGTGTTCAAAGATCAGAGGTACTTCTTGGCCATTGTATGTCATAACTTTATTTCTCAGGTTCATGTGAATGTCTCTCACAGCCAAGAAGTCGACGCCAATGATGACTTCGTCCACAATATCTGCCACTAAGAAGTTGTGGTATGTAGTCACATTCCCAATCACAACTTTGCACCGCACTTCTCCATGGACCAGCTTACTTTCACCAGTTACGGGCCGCAACTTTGCATCCTGCAATGGTCTTACTATCTTATGAACCAAGTCGCTTCTAATGATGGAATGAGATGCGCCAGTATCCACAGTGAGTAACCGCTCTTTTCCGTCCAAGAAACCTCTAACAGTAACATTAGTTGCTTTCCCTCCGAACTGCGAGACAGAAACTACGGGGCATTCATCTTGCTCATCTTCTCCTGTGTTACCCTTACGTCCACCAGCATTGCCGAAGTCTCTGGAGCCGATGTTGCAATAACGGGCAATATGGCCAGACTTTCCACACTTGAAACATTTAATGCCACCATCGCTTTTCTTTTGTGCTCCATTCAAGGCTTCCAGAACTTTGTTGATTTTTTCGACCAAGTCTGATGTCTCCTTTTCCACATGGTGAACCTTGTTATCTGGTTTACATAAAAGCGAGGCTGTCTCTTGTAATAAAGCGTGTGATACCGTCTCTGCGAATGTCCTTTTGGGGTTTGCATATGCGGCTCGCTTCGTGTCTACATCCATTATTCCATTTATGAATCTTTGGATCTTTACCCTCTCGATGTATTCCACGGGTGCATCTGCGTTCGCCAAATGAGCTAACCTCGCAATGTCCCATGCAAAATCCTGTAATGTCTCATTAGCCTTCTGGAAGCGATTCTGTAGCTCCATTTGAAATATCTGTATCCTATGCTCGCTACCGTAACGCCTCTCAACTGCACCCATCAATGCCTCATAGCTGTTCCTTTCACCTTCTGGAATAATTTGAAGGATTTCCGCTGCCGGTCCTTTCAATGCTAAGAAGAGCGCAGCGACTTTATCCTCAGCGCTCCAGCTATTCACCGATGCAGTCTTCTCAAATTGTAGCTTGAACACCTGAAAAGGAACAGAACCGTCAAATGATGGGGTTTTTACCTTGGGTACGCTTGTGGAAACACTTGGACGATTCAGCTGCAACTCCTGGATACGACTTCTCAACGCATTAACTTCAGCGTCAATTTTATCTTGAAGTTCTGCAATCTTTGCATCTTGTGCCTCCAGATGAGATGACATATAAGCCTTGTGTTCTTCCAGTTGAGTGGAGATCTGCGATGATACCTGTGCCGAAATTTGCGACGACATTCGTGTCTCCTGCTCTTCCAGCCTTGATGACATATAAGCCTTGTGTTCTTCCAACTGAGATGCCATGTGTGTCTCCTGTTGCTCCAACTGAGATGCCATGCAAGTTTTCTGTTCTTCAAACTTTGATGTTATATTCGTCGACATCTGAGCCAATACAGCCAACAGCGAGTCTGTGTCCACATTTGCCACTGAATCCGGAGTATCCTTTTGCTCTTCTATTTTCGTCGCTCCCTCCTCCGAAAGCTGAAAAACATAATCGTCAACGTTGATTCCTTCCGCTTCCATAGCCTCGCGTAGACGTGATTGTAGCTCTGGCTTATTGCCTGTTGTTACCATTCCACGTTTCTCCAACTCGTTTTTGAGTGGTTGGATCTTCAAGTCATTAAACTTTGCCATATCCTTGCAATGTCCGTGTTATCCTTTTCAATGTCCTTGTTATCCTTTTCAATGTCCTTGTATTTATTTAACAATCCCACTTCTGACACCAACTGTGACGAATTCGATGATTCCTCGACTATTTGCACTGAGTTCGATCACTGTACGTTAAATAAAACACTCAGATTCCGCTTAATAAATAGTACGCTTTATTTACTACTAAAAACCGTAGTACAATATCGCGGGTTAACTCACTGTTCAGTACTTCACTGTACAACATTTGAAAATAAATTGATTGATTTGCGTTGTCCTTGCGCGGTTTATATACCCTAGCAGACAGCAGCTTCACAACCTAGAAATGTCTACACATTTCTGGTTTATTCGCGCAACCGTGTTCTCGAAACGTTTATCTATCGTCATCTCCTCTTTGTGCCACATTCGCAAACCTGCCTCTCCCTCTCTCGCTCTCACAGCTGTAGTTGTGGTAGTGACGCTAGTGATGGAAATACTCTAGAGTTGGGAGATGAGCGATTCTTGAGAACATTCGCCACAATATATTCTTCCTGGTCAACTCATGAAGGCAACTGCGAGCTTTTCGTTACGTCGTTCAGCTTCCGGTAATCCACACAGAACCGCATTTTTTCCATCATTTTTCATCACTAGCACAGCCGGTGAGCTCCATGAACTAGCTGATGGTTTGATCACACCGCTCTTGCTCATTTCCTGTATAATTTATCTTACCACTTGGCGTTTGGCCAAGGGAACACTTCGAGGAGCTTGGCGGATTGGTCTCGCGTCACCGGTGTCAATGTGATGCTTCACTACATTGGTCCGACCTGGTTTGGAGCCAACCTTGTCAAATATGCTAGAGTACTTTAGTAGAAGTTGTTTTGCCTTATTATGGTGGTCTCCTTCGAGCTCTTGCGTCCACGCCGTGATATCATCTGAAATATTAATGTTGCTGGTAGAAACATTTTCCTGGAGCTGTTCACAATTTATAACCACCTCCTGACATTGTCCCAATATAGCTCCTTTGAAAAGCTTAGTCGGCGATCTGAACTCATTTAGTACTCTTACCGGTAAACGTCCATATTCTTTTGTCATAGCCAGTGTTTTTCCTACTAGTATATCTGTCTTTGATTTGTTTGCTGCCTCTACCACCCACAATTTGTTTGTCCCGTAATCTCCATCAATCCTTGCCCAAACGATCGCCTCCGACTTCGGTGGAATTTCTTGGCTTTCTTTCGCGAGGACCCGCTTACTGATGTACTCGTTCTCGTAACCAAAATTGAGTGGCACATCCATGTTCTTATAGCTCATAGTCCTGTTTTGCATGTCGATCTTGATGCCTTGGTTGCTTAAGAAATCCACACCAACTATGATCTCATCAACAATATCTGCCACTAGAAAATTATGCAGTACAGTGACATTCTCCTTGGACTTGGGTGTCCACACCGGTCACCGTACGCAACTTTGCTCCATGTAATGGCCTCACTTCTTTGTTGACTAAATCGGATCGAATAATGGAATGAGATGCGCCCATATCAACAGTCAGTAAACGCTCCTTTCTGTCCACGAGTCCTCCAACAGTAACATTACTCGACTTCCTTCCGATCTGTGATACAGAGATTATGCGGCATCCAATTGCGGGAGCCAGCCTACGCCCCTTGCGGCTGACTCTCTTTAGTTTAACGGTTGGTTGGATTGCGAGACTTGCTCCTCTCCTTCAACCTTGCGCTTACGTCCGCTTGCATTACTGGAATTATTGGCGCCAGATCCATATCCACAATAACGTGGAATATGACCAGATTTTCCGCACTTGAAGCACTTAATAGCCCCTTCATTTTTCTGTTGCTTCCCGTTCAATGCTTCTAGGACTTTGTCAATTTTCTCGGTCCAGTCTGGCGTCTCCACTTCCACACGGGTAGCTTTGTACGTTGGTTTACTCAAAGCGAGGCAGTTTCTTGTGTTAGAGCATGTGTTGCTGGTAGAGACATTTTCCTGGAGCTGTTCACAATTTATAATCACCTCCACCTTCTGACATTGTCCCAATAAAGCTCCTTTGGAAAACTTGATCGGCGATCTGAACTCATTTAGTACTCTTACCGATATACGTCCATCTTGTTTTATCATAGCCAGTGTTTTTCCTACTAGTATATCGGTCTTTGATTTGTCTGCTGCTTCTACAACCCACAATTTGTTTGTCCCACAATCTCCGTCAATCCTTGCCCAAACGATCGCCTCCGACTTCGGTGGAATTTGTTGCCTTTCTTCCACGAGGCCCGCTTACTGATGTACTTGTTCTCGTAACCAAAATTGAGTGGCACATCGATGTTCTTATAGCTCATAGTCCCGTTTTGCATGTCGATCTTGATGCCTTGGTTGCTTAAGAAATCCACACCAACTATGATCTCATAAATTGCGATTTCACATGTTACTTCTCCTTGGACTTGGGTGTCCTCCCCAGTCGCCGTACGCAACTTTGCTCCATGTAATGGCTTCACTTCTTTATATACTAAATCAGATCGAATGATGAGATGCGCCCGTATCAACAGTCAGTAAACGCTCCTTTCCGTCCACGAGTCCTCCAACAGTAACATTACTAGACTTCCTTCCGATCTGTGAGACAGAGATTATGGGGCATCCAATTGCGGGAGCCAGCCTACGCCCCTTGCGCTGACTCTCTTTAGTTTAACGGTTGGTTGGATTGGGAGATTTGCTCATCTCCTTCAGCCTTGCGCTTACGTCCGCCTGCATTAGCGTGTCCGCACACGGAGCGAATCGTCATAGACGCTACATTCGATTTTTGTACGCTTTGTTGCTGAACACATATATTTGCATGAAGAGCTGCACACGAATCAGCAGCTGCACGAAAGTGGCAAAGCATGAAAGCTACCGCGGCTTTGCTTTCTTTTTTCAAATAAAATTAATTGTTTCTTTTGAAAGAAAAAATATAAAATTTGTACAATCGGAAGAAATATGTGTATCTAAATAATGTGCGGAAAATGTATTAATTAATTAAAATTCCAATTTTGACAGTTCTTTGTGTGCTTTTTTTCTGCAGCATCGTGTGCAGATCTTGAGACGCAGAGAAATTCGTGCTCAGTGAAATGACGAGTACGCGTCTATGACGATGCGCCTCGTCTGCGGACTGCCTTATTGGAATTGTTGGAGCCAGATCCACAATAACGTGCAATATGACCAGACTTTCCGCACTTGAAGCACTTAATGACGCCATCGCTTTTCTTCTGTGTCCCATTCAATGCTTCCAAAAGTTTGTCAATTTTGTTGACCAAGTCTGGCGTCTCTACTTCCACACCGTGAGCTTTGTACGCTGGTTTGCTCAAAAGAACACATCACGTATCTTTTGCTTTTGCTCCACATCACGTATCTTTTGCTAGATGGGCCAACCTCTCGATGTCCGATGCAAACTCCTGTAATGTTTCGTTAGCTTCTGGAAGCGATTTTGTAGCTCTATTTGATGTATCTGCCTCCTATGCTCGCTGTCGTAACGTCTTTCAGCGGCTCCCATCAAAGCTTCATAGTTGTTTCTTTCAGCTTCCGGAATAGTGTGTAAGATTTCAGCTGCAGTTCCTTTAAATTCCACTTTGTCCTCAGCGCCCCAGTTATTCACATCTGCTGTCTTCTCAAATTTTAGCTTAAATACCTGGGAAGGAACAGAACCGTCAAAGGATGGAGTTTTTACCTTGGGCGCGCTTTTTGAAATACTTTGACGATTCAGCTGCAACTCCTGGATGCGACTTCTTAACGCATCTAGGCTTCAACTTTCTCCTTAAGCTGTATTATTTTCCTGTCCTGCATTTTTAGCTGAGATGACATACGTTCCTCCTGTGCCTCCAGCTGGATGACATATAAGCCTTGTGTTCTTCTAATTGGGAGGAGATCTGTAATGACCTGTGTCGAAATTTGCGACGACATTCGTGTCTTGTACTCTTCCAACCGAGACGTAATACGTGTCTCTTGTTTTTCCAACTGAAATGCCATGTGTGTCTTCTGTTCCTCCAACTTTGATGCCATGCGTGTCTCTTGTTGTTCCAACTGAGATGCAATGTGTGTCTTCTGTTCTTCCAACTGAGATGACATGCTTGATGTTATGTGGTTTGACATCTGAGCCAAGGCAGCCAATAAAGAGTTTGTGTCCACATTTGCCACTGAATCCGGAGAATCCTTTCCTCTTCTATTTTCGCTCCCTCTTCCGAAAGCTGGAAAACCGAATGTTGTTGTTATTGTAGTAGCGAGGTGTAGTCCTGCCTAAATGTCAGACAGGGTCACCCCGAGTGTATTGCTCTTGTCCGGGTCGATATAGGAAAACGGCCCGGGTCGTTTCGGCACGATCGGTACAGCACAAGTACTGGTACCGTTCTCGTAGAACCGGCAATACAAGAAACTAGCCATGTAGGCCATGTAGGTCATTTAGCGTTACCCAGGGTGCACCAACGGGGAGGCGACCTACTCTTACACCCCTAAATGTACGTTGGATTCTGCGCCTTTATATACCCTAGCAGACTAGAGCTTTACCACCTAGAAATGTCTCCACATTTCTGGGTTATTCGTGCAATCCTGTGCTCGAAGCGTTTATCTATCGTCATCTCCTCTTTGTGCCACATTCGCAAATGTGCGAGCTACCTCTCCCTCTCTCGCTCTCGCGTCATGCAACTAAACAGCTGTAGTTGTCGTAGTGACGCTAGTGGTGGAAATACGCTAGTGTTGGGAGATGAGCGATTCTTGAGAATATTCGCCACAATACATACAGACAGACAGAAATTTACAATTTTATTATATGTATAGATTATGAAAAGGTAAGATACAACCGGCAGGCAGGAAAAAAAGTTGGCGGTGGAAAGGGACCGCACGCCGGAATGCGGCGGTGCGCGTCGCCACGCACCGCCCCAACCCCCAACCAGCCCCCTTCTACCCAACTCTTTCTTCCCTGTTTATGTATATGTATATTGTACATACTAATATAAATATAAGTGCAATAACGAGGTTTTGAATTAATTTCATGTTTTTTTTTTTTACTTCTTCTTACACAATTCAGGTGTATAATTAATAACGTATTGCTTATGTATAAATATACTTATGTATATCTACTGAATAAATAAGCACTTGAATTTGGAGTTATTTTATTTTTCTTGGGACTTATTTTATTTGGGAGTTATTTAATTTTTTTGGCAACTAGGGCCTCATTATGAAATAACTACCAAATATTTGGACTTATTTCATTTCCTTCATTGGGAGTTGTTTCATTTCTAAAAGTTGGGACCTATTCCATTTGGGATTTATTTCGTGGTACCAAAAAAAACCATGTATTAAAATTCAACATCAACCCCTTTTAAAAAAAAATATATGTTTTAGAAAACATTTTTTAAAATAATATATTCATTGTATTCACCTATTCTGTATACATATAGTTTTTTAATTGCATTTCTCTCCTACCAGTTCGCCAAACACTACGTAGAAGGGCAAGTAAAAGGTGTAACATTTAAGGCGCTCTTAGGTCCTCTGTCGACATTCACTTCCTATAGGTAAGTATAATTTACAACAAATATACCTTGTATAATAATTCCTCAACAAAAAACAGTGCCTTTCGAAAACCAAAATTAATTGTTGAGAAACTTTGGTTGCGTGCATTGCACGGAAACGTCCGGCTGGGCCGGATCGGGCAAATAGTGGCTTGACTTCAGGCGCTGAGGGATCCGGATCAGGCATTTTAATTAATTGATGCTTATTTCAGAAAAGAAAACTGAATCAAGCAAGTCGACGAAATGTGCAATGAAACTATTAGCATAAAATATGCGTGTTGCTTTTTATTTAATTGTTGCTAAAATTTGCAAATTTTGTTTTAGTACGTAACCATGTGAAAATTGCGAAACCATGCAAACGTAGGTTATGTTAAGTTGCACTACTAAGGGCTGCTACTACTAGAACTCACATCCGGGGTCACCAATGTAGCCGCTGGCGCAACTTACCAAAATGAAAAGCGATTGTTTGGTTTCTACTTGTTAATCTAATTAGCTTTTTAATTAATAATAAAAAAATACTAATCTCGGAGCATTCAATTTATTCAAATGTAATTGCAAATAAAATGAGTAAAAGTTATAGTTAAAAATATTAAATTAATTATGTATATTTGTAAAAAATTTATTAATAAATAATTTAGGCAAAGCATTCCTTGCTAAAATTTGCAAATTTTGTTTTAGTACGTAACCTGGGGAAAATTGATGGTTTCGCAAACGTAGGTTATGTCAAAGAGAATATATCAACAAGAGCCGTCACTCGTTATAAATGCGAGGAAAAAGATGGATGCCGTTTTCTTTCAGGGTTTCGGTAATTTTGTCTTCCTCAGTTTTGTAAATACGACAGCTGCTAAATTTTTGTTTCGACTCTTGTGTTATTTCAGTTCTCGTCTATTTTCTTTTACACATTTTGTTTCGATTAGACAATAACATATTTATATCGAAATTACCGAAACCCTGAAAGAAAACGGCATCCATCTTGTTTGTTGCTTTCATAACGAGTTGTGGCTCTTGTTGATATATTCTCTTTGGTTATGTTAAGTTGCACTACTAAGGGCTGCTACTACTAGAACCCATATCCGGGGTCACCAATGTAGCCACAGGCGCAACTTACCAAAATGAAAAGCGATGGTTTTGTTTCTACTTGTTAATCTAATTAACTTTTTAATTAATAATAAAAAAATACTAATCACGCAGCATTCAATTTATTCAAATGTAATTGCAAATAAAATGAGTAAAAGTTAAAGTTAAAAATATTAAATTAAATATGTATATTTGTAAAAAATCTATTGATAAATAACTTAGCCAAAGCATTCGATGCAATTTCAGAACCTGCATTAAAAACTAATATGTATTTTACACTAAATAATAGGTCGTAGCAAAACTTCGATACTTTCATGATTGAAGCCAAAAAGCCATAATTTCACCTCTTTGAGGAACACTGCAAGCGATCTAATAAGCTGAATATCGTCGGGTAATTTGAGAAATAATTTCCAAGAGTGTGGTGCGAAAGCTCGAAATTGCTACGTGAAATAACGATCTACTTCTCAGTTCCATCACTAGTGGCAATTCGTAAACAATTGAACATTTTTTTTGCTGAAAAACTAGCAAATTCGCGCGCGTGTGTTCAAATAAAATTAAAAAAGTGAAACTACAATTAAAGTGATGCTTGTGAAACAATATATATAGACCAAACGTATTAAAAAAAGTTCGACTTTTTGTAAACGTGCTCATAACTAGAGATGGGCGTCGTGCGTGTTGTGAAAATGCGATTTCGGGTCTTGCTCGTGGTGATCATGTTTAGCTCGAAAACCAAAAAAAAAAACGCACGAAAAAACACAATCAACTTTTTTCACTTTTGGTACTGAACTGAAGTACTTTTATTTTTTGTAAATTACCTTTTTTATAACATTCTTAATTCATCTTGATGTGTGTTGAAAGGAAAAGTTCACACTTGTACTGATACACTATGCCCCAAACTTTAGTTTAATTGTAAAGTAGATATGGGTATTGCATGTACTAAGTGCACTTGATTGGGTGCAAAGTTACAGTTGTTTTTTTAATTTTTTTCTTATTTTACCATTTTATGTATCTACATAAGTACATAAAAAATATGTGTAAACATATCGCACCCTAAATCAAAAACCTCCACAACTCCAAATTTTTTTAGGCCAATTTCTTGGCATAGATTGCTTAATAAAAGTAGTACAGCCAGTAAATATTTTTTTTTTTCTTTTTGACTATTATCGTCACTCTTCAAACAGCACAGAGATGATAAGTTTTTTAAAATCAAATTACTTTTGTGCGATCCAGAAGCAATTAACTGAAAGTTACTCTGATTTTGGTTGTGACTCTTTTTGATTTAGTGTGCGATATATCGACGGCTCCGTTTGAAAATATTTTTCAAAAATATCCTAGATAGGTTGTTTTTGAATGAAATTCTTAGATAGAGCGTTGCTGAAAAAATTCCAAAGGAGTGTTATTTAAACAAATTTTGACATGGTAGTTTTTGAAAAATATTTTGAAATAGGGCGATATGCCACCCAGTCGTCGATACATACTTACCTTATAAGCTTTAGATGTATAAGTAGATACCATGTACATAGTACAAGCCAAAAAATACCGTTTCTTTTTTTTCGTGCGTGTCGTGATTTAGTAATTTTTCGCCGTGCCTGTTAGTGCGTTTTTTCGAAAATCTGTTTCGTGAACGTGTCGTGTCGTGTTGCAAAAATCATGCACGCGCCCACCTCTACTCATAACCTAAACTAATTGCAACCGTCAGCTAAATGCAAAAGAAATGCGGCAGCATGAACGTATCTTCGAAATGTATGTCCTAAAATGGTAAACGCAGCATTTAAAACTCAGCATGAACACTAAATAATTCTTCAACGATGAAACAAAAATTTTAAATAAACTGTTTTACAGCTCTTTCACCGAAAATTATCCAATGAGTTAATAAACTGTTAAAATGTGTTTGGGAATAAGTTAACACAAACTGTGGGTTAAAAGTTCGTAAATTTATTCAATTCAATGACCATGTGACATACTTTTTTTCTGGGCTGCAGTTTATCCCTGCCAGTTTGGCCTTGGCTAGGAATTTAAGCTGGGTTTTGAGCTAAGGGTACACCTAGCGACGCGACCAAATATTCTTTGCACGTGTTCTTATGGAGCAGAGTACACCTAGCGACAGCAGCACCACGCGACACAACAATGTTAATCAAATAGGCAAGTATTTGGTCGTGTCGCTAGGTGTACCCATACCTTTAGTCGACATAATCGTTTGACAGCAAGTATACATAAATGTATCTTGTGTTCATTTAACTGAGATGATTTCGTACACAGAGAAAAACGAGCTGCTCATATCAACCAAAATATGGGTTGATATAATCGGAATACATTATTTATAATTGCATAAGCGGATGGAGGTGTTTTCCAATGACAGTATCTTCGCTGTTGGATTAACTGTAGAAGTTGGTTGTTTTTAAATTGAAAATTCCTTCGCAGTTGGATTAACCCAAATTCTGTCAGTTTTTCAAATTTTGGTGATCAAACATTGACAGTTCTATGACTGTTGAATCAACAGTTATTTCAACAATAAATTCCGTTGAAATAACCAAAATTTGGTCAATTCAACAGAATTTGGTCAATTTCGGGGTAACAGTTCGAGACTGTTGATTTTACATTTTTTTCTGTGGAAAGTGTATGGTTAAATGAAGACCCTAATTACAATACATTACAAAAAATACCTTATAATTTGCAGATGCGGAGTTGCATTGTTTAACGTAGCTGGATGGTCTCCCGCAGAAGAGACTATTTTGATGACACTTCCATCCTGTATGTATATATTTTTGATTTTATCTATATATGGGTGAAAATACAAAAATGATTAACATTTTTTGCTTATTTTGGAAATATTTTTTACCACAATATACATATATATATATGCAGTGCGGTATGCCCTTTTTATCTATTACTACGTTGGTGGTTTAACCTCTGGTCAGATATCAGAAGACCGTCTACCACCAATTTATATAGAAAAAATCCAGTTAAATAACTTAAATAAAATTGCGGATCCATAGTTCACTGTGGAACTTAAGTTAACCTGCCACTGTGAAATTGGGCCTAAGTAAATAACTTTTTGGTAATTTTTTAAATCTACATTGTTTTTTATTTGGAAAAAATGTTCAAGTTAGATGGAAAAAATTGCCAAAAATCAGGGTGTATCGTTAGTGGCTTAATACTACATACACCTCATTGGGCTACAACTAAATGATCTACAAAACTGCATAGTCAAACAAATTTTATTGTATATCGAACATCATTACTCAGAGAACTGTTGCATGTGGGCTGACGATTTGTTCTTAAGACCCTCATACAGTTCCGTGTGAACGTGAGCGTGAATTAGTGGAGACTTTCTATTACGTACGCAAAGGAAAAGAATTCCAAATCAATTCTTTTGTGCGTTCACGCACATCTGTCAAATGAGTTCACTTCTCCGAAAAATATAAAACAACCAAAGTTTGGCGTGGTAATTGCCAAATTTCAACACTCACTTGCGAAGGGTTTGAGTCACTTTGCGTTCGCACACAATTCACTGTGAGATAGTAAAATAAGCATTTCAAAGCATATTTAACCAGGGATGCTTAACTATTGAAACGTTTCTGCTTCGTTTAGTTAATTCACAAATGAAAACTCTCAAAATGATTTCGTTTCGTTGATTATCAAACTAAAACTATCACGATAATTTTGTTTCGTTGATTAACGAAATGAAATTATCAAAATAATTTGGTTTCGGCAATTCACAAGACTAAATTATCAAAACTAAATTATCGAAATACATCAGCGAACAATTTTTTATTGAACTCTGCTGGCAATGCCCTTCACAAGACCATACATACACATATATGTATATACATACCTAGTTTTCGGTTAGATCAAATCAGCTCAGAAAATAAATACAGTTAAAAATTAATACAAAAATGAGGTCATTAAATAAGATCTTGTACGATGTTTTTATAAGAATTGAATGCAAAACTTACCAATAAGTATCACGAATTCCAGAAATCGTATTTGTTTTGTTTATTTTTCTTTTATGCACAGGTATGCTCTTACGTAATCGGATCAACGCTGCCACTATTTATTGTTTGCAACAGATTTTGTGGATTATTTGTATTTATTCTGAATTTGTTTGCTTTGGTTTTGAAAGAAAACTGTTTTTCGCGCATAACTTTTGAATGAAGATATGTTTTCCCTTATTCTCAATCTGTATACATTAGGGTGGTCCTTATTTGTAGGGAGACAGTTTTATTATCAGATTTTTAAAACCTCAGTCCTAAATCGATTGTAGTATAGCCGAAGATATTACACACACATTTTGGTCGCAATTGGAAACAATTAAGGTGTGTCGCACAGGGGTCAAAATTCAGGTTGCCCTACATATGGAGACTCAAAAAATGTAAACCATTTTATCTTTTTATCTAATACTCAAAATCGATAGCACTACGGTCGGAGTTATTATATAAAAAATTTGGTTCCGATTGGAAACGCCTAAGGCATGCCGACCATATTGCTATCGATTTGGAGAATTAAATAAACAAAAAAAAAATTTATCTTTTGAGTCTCCATGGGATAGTTTCAACTTAACCTCCCCTGCGACATGCCCTAGGCGTTTGCAATCGGAACCAAATTTTGTATTTGATAACTCCGAACATATTGCTATCGATTTCCAATCGGGATAAAAATGTATGTGCGATATAGTTGACGGTGGTGCAGCCTATCTAACTTGTGAATAAAAGAAAAACGTGCACTAGATTTTTAAAGTTTTCAAAATACCCTGTACATGAAATGAATTGCAGTTTTCGCTAATGCTTAATCTCCATCTCCGAAAATCTCTAAATTAATTTTGCCAAATTTTAGCGACTTTTGCGATTCCAGTGAAAGAAAATCTCTATAAATCTCCATCTTTGCTTCATTTTTTGACATATTTAAGCGATGAACGCAAAATGAATCAGATAACGTAAGTCAGCTGTTTTTGACAGCTACTAAGCTAAATTTGCCATTCTGCAATTTTGGCGACGAAAAAAAGTTGTTGCTAAAACGCAAAAAGTTGGGAAAAAGGGTAGAACTATGTTGTTTTAGCCCCGAAAAATACTCAAAAACAATAAATATGTGTAATTTATAAGAAAAATGTATATTTAATTATGTATTGGCCCATAATTTTGTAAATTGTATTTTTTTCTATCCAACTAAAACTGCAAAAAAAAAACATGTCGCCAAACGTCGGGAGAGGAACCAAAAGTCAATTTCCGTCCTCAGAAATCCTAATCCGGAGTCACAAAAGTAATATTATTTATCATTTAAAAGTTATTACTAAAAAAAAATTGTTTGTTTCCGTATAACAATTTTATAGAAAAAAACTCAATAAATAAATATATTAAGGTGTATATAACAATATAAAATCTGTTCTTAACCGACTTTATTGAACAAACACAAATCTTTTTAACGAAAATGCAATTTATTTTGTAATTAAAAAAAGTAGAGTAACGCTGAACGCTTTTTCTGAGTTGTAAAGGGCCACAACTAAATTGACATCTTTCAGTGATGCCTGCGCGCCATCTAGTGTTCAGATATTGCACTATTATCATAGCTAGGCGGCTTGTGGATCAGAATCGCAAATAAGCGTTATCTCCTAAAATTCTGAGAGTTCATTTGCTTAAGCATTTTAGCACATTTTAGCATTTACCAGATTTAGATGGATGGAGATTTCTGGAATTCGCCTGCTGGAGTTATGAGTATTTGAAGATCAAGGGTAACATTAAATTACAGTAGAATTGGCCATATATAAAAATGCAGGGATTTATGGGTGACGACAGACTGAACGGATTTTTGACAGTTTATTCTTGGAGCAAGTCTCCTCGACATAAGCAATATTTTTCGTATATTGGAACGATTTTCCGTCATCCCTTGTCAATTTTGGTTTTGTAACAAACCGGTTTCGAACGAAATCAAACACTGAAGATGGCAGATCGCCGAAACCGGTTTGTTACAAAACCAAAATTGACAAGGGATGACGGAAAATCGTTCCATATACATCTCGTATCCACCCTGTCGGAAAAACACAAAATCAAATCAACTCAATATTTTTCGCTAGATGGCGCTGGAGTCCTATTAAATATATACATACATACATGTTTAAATATCGGACCGAAACTTGAATATTAGATTAGCACCGAGCTTATTTATTAATTTGTACCATGCTGCTCCTTACTTTATACTATTTTCCTTTATATGTACATATATATAAACATTTCAAGGGGAAGCACCTTAAAAATCTAACTTTTTTTATGAATAAGGGCCACTCTAATATGTAAGTTATATACCTAAGGCCCAATTTCACAGTGCTGGGTTAACTTACGTTCCACAGATTTCCAATTATCATTTTGAGTTAACCTGCGGTTAACTGTCCAACGTTGGTGAGTTAACTTCTGGTCAGATATCTGAAGGCCGTCTACCAACAATTTATATAGTAAAAATTCAACTAAATAACTTAAATAAAAATACTAAACCATAGTTAACTGTGGAACTTAGGTTAACCTGGTACTGTGAAATCGGACCTACGTAGTTTAAACTTCGTAGTTTTATTTAAATTTGGTTGCTTTCACATAAAATTGGGTTAGTTATTTTTTAATAGGTGGCAACCGTGTTTGCCTAAGTGACGGCATTGCCAGCTCTATAACAACATACTTTTGGTGTTTCAACGATATGAATTACAGTAGGGCTGATGATTCTACCCGGGTAATACCCGATTACCCGGGTAATGCCCGATTACCCGGGTACCCGGGCAGGCTATTACCCGGACCCGCTATTACCCGGGTAATACCCGGGCATCATATGGCAAACTTCTACTGTAAGCATGCTTGGTTTATTTCAAATATTCAATTCAGTGTACCAGGCGCACAGAATTTATATGTAAGCAAATAAAAAAAGCTGAAATGAAAATTCAGTTTATACAGTTTTAGGCAAAATATAAGAATCATTAGCGGAAGTTTATGAAATTTCTTTCATATGAATTTGTGATGTGAACTTCTAAAGCTGTTAACAACAATATAATAGTAAGAGCATAAAAATTACATTTTGAAAATATCTCAAAAGTATTGCGTTTCATTTAAAAGAGATACTCGCTGTGATTTTTCAACCCTTTTGTATATTGAATGGTATCTACATGAAACTTGGGTTCTATCTGCTGTTCTTTGTCGCTACCTCTAAACATAATTCTACATTTTAGTCCCTATAAAGGTTTTAGTCAAAATCATCAGGAAAACTAAATCCCGAAAATCTTATGTATATTTTACTGAAGCAAAGGATGAATGCTTTCACCCCAACAAGTAAAAACTTTCAAGGCGAGGTAAAAGAGCCAACCTTATTTTAAAATTGTTCCATCATTTTTGGATTTAAAGCTAACATAAAAATAAACATACATAGCTAGAATATTTATATTCGGTCTTATTGTTTTACACATTGCTGTAGTATTAAAATTTGAAACAGGTTGCTGGCGTATTTGTCAGTGCAGCTGATACTTTTTCGAAACAAATTTTTGTTCAAGTTTGGTATTAGGCGTACAAAATTTACATGAAATAATAGTAGGTTGCTACAAAAACAAAAACTCAATTGGAAATAAAATTTCTGCTGCAAACTGGTGTGTACAGAAGGGGCGTAAGTGGGGCTACTACCCCTATCCACTCAACTTACTATTACATTCCACTGAAAAGTAGCATCTATAATACAGTTTTTCAATAGTAAAATATGTTTAAAGCCTCGCCTGTGGTCACAGTGTCCGGGAAGTGTATTTTTTTTGGGTCTGGTACGATATGTCGAAAAAAAAGAAGTCGAAACTAAAAATGTCGAAAAAAAATTTGCCGAAAACACAAAAGGTCGAAAAAAAAAATGTCTCGAAAAAAAATGTCGAATGAAAAAATGTCGAAAAAAAAAATATATAAGATGTAGAAACAATGTAATGAAATGATGTGTAAAATTCGCGCGAATTTAACACATCATTCATTACATTGTTTCTACATCTTATATATTAATGTTGAGTATTATTTTTCTAGTGTTTTGCAATAGCTCTTGCAAGCAAATATAAAACCATCTCCAATCGGGATAAAAATGTATGTGCGATATAGTTGACCGTGGTGCAGCCTATCTAACTTGTGAATAAAAGAAAAACGTGCACTAGATTTTTAAAGTTTTCAAAATACCCTGTACATGAAATGAATTGCAGTTTTCGCTAATGCTTAATCTCCATCTCCGAAAATCTCTAAATTAATTTTGCCAAATTTTAGCGACTTTTGCGATCTCTATAAATCTCCATCTTTGCTTCATTTTTTGTCATATTTAAGCGATGAACGCAAAATGAATCAGATAACGTAAGTCAGCTGTTTTTGACAGCTACTAAGCTAAATTGGCCATTCTGCAATTTTGGCGACGAAAAAAAGTTGTTGCTAAAACGCAAAAAGTTAGGAAAAAGGGTATAACTATGTTGTTTTAGCCCCGAAAAATACTCAAAAACAATAAATATGTGTAATTTATAAGAAAAATGTATATTTAAATATGTATTGACCCATAATTTTGTAAATTGTATTTTTTTCTATCAAACTAAAACTGCAAAGAAAAACATGTCGCCAAACGTCGGGAGAGGAACCAAAAGTCAATTTCAGTCCTCAGAAATCCTAATCCGGAGTCACAAAAGTAATATTATTTATCATTTAAAAGTTATTACTAAAAAAAAATTTTTTGTTTCCGTATAACAATTTTATAGAAAAAAAACTCAATAAATAAATAAATTAAGGTGTATATAACAATATAAAATCTGTTCTTAACCGACTTTATTGAACAAACACAAATCTTTTTAACGAAAATGCAATTTATTTTGTAATTAAAAAAAGTAGAGTAACGCTGAACGCTTTTTCTGAGTTGTAAAGAGCCACAACTAAATTGACATCTTGCAGTGATGCCTGCGCGCCATCTAGTGTTCAGATATTGCACTATTATCATAGCTAGGCGGCTTGTGGATCAGAATCGCAAATAAGCGTCATCTCCTAAAATTCTGAGAGTTCATTTGCTTAAGCATTTTAGCACATTTTAGCATTTACCAGATTTAGATGGATGGAGATTTCTGGAATTCGCCTGCTGGAGTTAGGAGTATTTGAAGATCAAGGGTAACATTAAATTACAGTAGAATTGGCCATATATAAAAATGCAGGGATTTATGGGTGACGACAGACTGAACGGATTTTTTACAGTTTATTCTTGGAGCAAGTCTCCTCGACATAAGCAATATTTTTCGTATATTGGAACGATTTTCCGTCATCCCTTGTCAATTTTGGTTTTGTAACAAACCGGTTTCGAACGAAATCAAACACTGAAGATGGCAGATCGCCGAAACCGGTTTGTTACAAAACCAAAATTGACAAGGGATGACGGAAAATCGTTCCAATATACATCTCGTATCCACCCTGTCGGAAAAACACAAAATCAAATCAACTCAATATTTTTCGCTAGATGGCGCTGGAGTCCTATTAAATATATACATACATTCATGTTTAAATGTGACCGAAACTTGAATATTAGATTAGCACCGAGCTTATTTATTAATTTGTACCATGCTGCTCCTTACTTTATACTATTTTCCTTTATATGTACATATATATAAACATTTCAAGGGGAAGCACCTTAAAAATCTAACTTTTTTTTATGAATAAGGGCCACTCTAATATGTAAGTTATATACCTAAGGCCCAATTTCACAGTGCTGGGTTAACTTACGTTCCACAGATTTCCAATTATCATTTTGAGTTAACCTGCGGTTAACTGTTCTGCGGTTCTGGTCAGATATCTGAAGGCCGTCTACCAACAATTTATATAGTAAAAATTCAACTAAATAACTTAAATAAAAATACTAAACCATAGTTAACTGTGGAACTTAGGTTAACCTGGTACTGTGAAATCGGACCTACGTAGTTTAAACTTCGTAGTTTTATTTAAATTTGGTTGCTTTCACATAAAATTGGGTTAGTTATTTTTTAATAGGTGGCAACCGTGTTTTATGAATTACAGTAGGGCTGATGATTCTACCCGGGTAATGCCCGATTACCCGGGTACCCGGGCAGGCTATTACCCGGACCCGCTATTACCCGGGTAATACCCGGGCATCATATGGCAAACTTCTACTGTAAGCATGCTTGGTTTATTTCAAATATTCAATTCAGTGTACCAGGCGCACAGAATTTATATGTAAGCAAATAAAAGATGAAATGAAAATTCAGTTTATACAGTTTTAGGCAAAATATAAGAATCATGAGCGGAAGTTTATGAAATTTCTTTCATATGAATTTGTGATGTGAACTTCTAAAGCTGTTAACAACAATATAATAGTAAGAGCATAAAAATGACATTTTGAAAATATCTCAAAAGTTTTGCGTTTCATTTAAAAGAGATACTCGCTGTGATTTTTTCAACCCTTTTGTATATTGAATGGTATCTACATGAAACTTGGGTTCTATCTGCTGTTCTTTGTCGCTACCTCTAAACATAATTCTACATTTTAGTCCCTATAAAGGTTTTAGTCAAAATCATCAGGAAAACTAAATCCCGAAAATCCTATGTATATTTTACTGAAGCAAAGGATGAATGCTTTCACCCCAACAAGTAAAAACTTTCAAGGCGAGGTAAAAGAGCCAACCTTATTTTAAAATTGTTCCATCATTTTTGGATTTAAAGCTAACATAAAAACAAGTAAGGAAAGCTGTCTTCGGCTGTGCCGAAGGCTAAATACCTTTCATGAATAAGCGTCACGATTTTCACTGTTTGATCCCCAGTACAGCCTGTGTGAATTTAACTTTAGCTCATACCGAAATTATCGGAGCTATCGATTATATGGGGACGATGTGTTATATTGGTCCAATCTCATTGATTTTTGACATCGACATTCCACATTCTAAAATAGCAACATTTACGAAATTTCACGTTCCTACCGATATAATTACAGGAGTTATCTACCAAAATCCGTTTATCGGAACAATCGATTGGGGGCTATGTGAAATATTTATCCAATCTCGATGATTTTCAACATCGATATTTCACATATAAAAATAGCAATAAATCCAAAATTTCACGTTCCTACGTGTTTAATTACAGGAGTTATAGCCCAAAATCCGTTTATCGGAATAATCGATTGTATGGGAGCTATGTGAAATATTTATCCCATCTCTATGAGTTTCAACATCGATATTTCACATATAAAAATAGCAATACTTACAAAATTTCACGTTCCTACGTGTTTAATTACAGGAGTTATAGCCCAAAATCCGTTTATCGGAATAATCGATTGTATGGGAGCTATGTGAAATATTTATCCCATCTCTATGAGTTTCAACATCGATATTTCACATATAAAAATAGCAATACTTACAAAATTTCACGTTCCTACGTGTTTAATTACAGGAGTTATAGCCCAAAATCCGTTTATCGGAATAATCGGTTGTATGGGAGCTATATGTTATATTGGTCCGATCTTGCTGGTCGGACATGGCTAAATCAACTCATCTCGTCATCCTGATCATTTCGGTATACTTATTGATGGGTCTATCTCTTCTTCTTCTCATATTTACAAACATCGGACCAAAGTTATAATACCATTTCATGTTCATGAAAGGTATAATAAACATACATAGCTAGAATATTTATATTCGGTCTTATTGTTTTACACATTGCTGTAGTATTAAAATTTGAAACAGGTTGCTGGCGTATTTGTCAGTGCAGCTGATACTTTTTCGAAACAAATTTTTGTTCAAGTTTTGTATCAGGCGCACAAAATTTACATGAAATAATGTAGGTTGCTACAAAAACAAAAACTCAATTGGAAATAAAATTTCTGCTGCAAACTGGTGTGTACAGAAGGGGCGTAAGTGGGGCTACTACCCCTATCCACTCAACTTACTATTACATTCCACTGAAAAGTAGCATCTATAATACAGTTTTTCAATAGTAAAATATGTTTAAAGTCTCGCCTGTGGTCACAGTGTCCGGGAAGTGTATTTTTTTTTGTTATGAAAATCTTCGCAGAAAACAGAAAACTGGCCAGTAGGTGGACCCCGGAATCGACAACAAAATGTATCGTCATCATCGTTATCATTTTTCTTAACTTCTATTGGAGCATAGGGCCTTCTTAAGGCAAGAGTTTCGGTGGCTACAACAGCGAAAACATGGGTGATTTTTGGTTCAAGCTACAGATATAGGTTAAATCTTTACTCGCCCTTCGGCGAAAACCATACATGGTAGGTAGGTAGGTAGAAGTGGCTGCCGCAAAGGCACACCTAGGCCAGTAATAAAAGGCCCGTTGTGATACCACCAAACACTAGGAAAGTCAGTCCCGGGGCCCGGCCATATGGAAAATCCCAGTGCTGTCGGGACTCTCCATATAGCCGAAACCCGGGACTGACACTCCTAACCGACACCGCTACCCCTCCTCGAACCATTTTGATAACTTGATGAAGGCCATCAAGTCCTTTATGTCTAGCTCCGCGACCTGGCTTAAGCTAACCAGGAAGGGAACTCCCAGAGAGCGCCTTCTCGCTCCGCTTAAGGCCGGGCCGACCTATTAATATGGAGATTTCCTTCCTTTTTACGGCGTATATGTGTCTAGATCTTTTAAGATCGCATTTTGGCCAGGTTTGCTTGGATATCCGGCACCCTGGGGCTTGTAGCCATCTTTCGTTGGCTTCGCGGAGTGTATTCTCCTTCAGCATTAGCTTGCACGTGGCAAACGGCATACCTATGCGCTCTTTATCTTGAAGAATCTGCTTGGTCGTGCCCTGCCTGGCAAGTTCGTCTGCCCTACAGTTTCCCTCAATGTCCCTGTGTCCCGGGACCCATGTGAGGTTCACGCGGTTCTGTTGGGCCATCTCTTGTAGAGATCGACGACAGCTGAGCGTCAGTTCAGAGTTGAACGAGTAAGAGCCAAGGGATTTGATGGCCGCTTGGCTGTCGCTGAAAATACAGATATCCTGTCCGATGGTGCGTTCACCTATCCAAGTCACGGCGTCCATGATTGCAGAAACTTCAGCCTGGAAGACGCTGCAGTGATCAGGTAGTCTAAAGGAGAGTTCTAGGTCCAAATCCCTTGAGTAAACCCCTCCTCCGACTCTGCCGTCTAACTTCGAGCCGTCGGTGTATATAAAAGTGCCGCCATTAGTAGCGGGACACCGATCTATATTCTCCCAGTCTTCCCTGCTGGGAATGTTTATTCTAAAACAACAATCTCCGACTGTTGTGGTCGCACACCGATCTGTGCTCAGAGGGAGAAAGCTGTAAGATCTTAGAATACAGGAGTGTCCAATAGTGCTTGCGCCCCAGACGGACGTTTCCCTTAGACGCAGAGCCGATGCTGCTGCTGCCCGGTACCCTTCCAGATCGAGTGGCAAAAAGCCAAGAATGGCCTGGAGAGCTTCATTGGGCGTTGTTCTTAACGCCCCGCTTATACAGATCATGCTCGATCTGTGGAATTTTCCTAACAGATTTAGGTTTGTTGCCTTTCCTAGCGCAGGCCACCATACCACGACTCCATACAGCATAATTGGCTGGATTATCGCAGTGTAGATCCATCTGCAAATTTTGGGGCTGAGCCCCCATTTTTTGCCAATGGCTCTTTTACACGTGTAAAGTGCAATGCACGCTTTCCTCTGGCGCTGGATGACATTCTCCTTCCAGTTAAGCTTTCTATCTAGAACTGTGCCTAGGAATTTGGCTTTGTCAGCTAAGTTCAGGCGCACGCCATCTAGTTCTGGTAGGTTCAGCGGTGGTATCTTGTACCGCCTGGTATAAAGGATAAGCTCCACCTTTCCCGGGTTGATGCTAAGTCCGCAGCGAGAGGACCATGAAGAAACTTCTCGCAGTGCTACTTGCATCAAGTCACACAGGGTTTGTGGGAATTTGCCCCTATATGCAATAGCTAAATCGTCTGCATATGCCACTATCTTCCCGCCCCCCCCCACCTTGTGTCTCGTAGCAGCGAGTTTACGGTGAGGTTCCATAGGAGCGGGGAGAGATCACCACCCTGAGGCGTTCCTCTTGTGACATAGCGTGAAAGATCAACTGTTCCCAGTGAAGAAACTATTCTCCTTCCCTTTAGTAGTTGATCAATTAGTCCAATAAGAGACCTATTTATGCCCAGGTTTGTTAAAGCAGTGTTAATAGCCTCCGGCCTTATATTGTTGAAAGCCCCTTCGATGTCCAGAAAGGCCATGTTGTGTAAGCCGCTGTTAGTGGGCGAGAAGTCATGGCGGGCCAGGCATGCTGGAAACCCAGGCTAAGCTCGTCGGTGGTCGTGTTCCTTGCCACCACTTCTCACTCACAGCTACACTAACAAAAAAAAGAGTTCATGCCTGTGATGAGATATGATAGACAGTAGAGCGGAAAGAAGACATAGCGGTAGAAAACAGTCCTGTCAGTGGAGCCGACCCTCCCCTTTAGTTCGCATCCTGCGAACTACCTTGAATGCTACTGGGCTCCGAACAACAGCGTAGCATTCCCTATTACGGACAGTCGTCCGTCTGCCCTAATGTCAAGTCATGTCCGTCCGTCAGTCCATGGATCAAACGCCTAGCACCTCACCATTATCCGGGAGAACAACACCCGACTCCAGAAACCAAGGAGATTTAGCCCGACATACTTAGACAAAAAGATTTCAAGGTTTCATTACAATCCTTTTCTTTATTCTACGAAATAACTTAAGGTCACTAAGAAAACTGACTTAGCCTAAGTATTGACAGCAAAAAAAATCCAAAGGAAATCTAGTAACTATGATTTCAACTTAAATACCTAGGTAAAAAAATGAAGGAATATAATTATATTATTTATGTCTTAATTGAACATAGTTAATTAAAAAGGAGCATGAATTTAACCCTAATAATCGGGTAACAATAAATGATATAATTCAATTTCGGCCTTAATTTACTAATAAGGAGTAAAAAGTGTAATAAAACAAAAGAAATGGTTTCAACCAGATTAAACTAAAGAATGTAATTCAATTTAGGTCTTAATTATATAAAAAGAGTATAATTAAGTAAAAAAAAAAAAAAGATAACAAGAAAAATATCTTAAAAGTTTCTCGAGGTATAAAAAGTATAAAAAAGTAGTAAAAATAGTACTAAATGTACTTCAGCATAGGTGCATGGAAATATACGTATCTTGACTTGTAGTATCACTCACCTGATGTTTGCAGCGTTTATGGTGGCGCCAGCACACGTCGCTAAACTGTGGGAGGAAAAATAGAAACAAACAAAGTCAAGCTACTCTCACACGAAAGCAAGCAGTTGAGGTTCTTACAAAAGTTTCTTTGTCAAAGCCAGATCACTCGCTCGTGACTGTGGGCAGCGAGCGGGTCATATGGCGCATACCTCCACAGCAAGGCCAACTATGAAACAACAATGACTGAAAATTATAAAAAAAGAACTTCAAGGCGAAAACAAAAAAAGTAATGTAATTGAACCAACAGAAACCCAGATAAGAAGAATAAACAAAAAAAACGTTTACAATGAATTCGTCGAGCGAATTTAATCGAAAGTATTAACGTGTAAATTGGGCAAAAAAAAGGAAAATAGCAAAAAGAAACCCAAAACAAATTGAATAATTGCCATGGGAGCAAAAAAACCCAAAGGAAAATTTAACTAGAAAATAATATAGGCATAGAAGCCAAGTAAAAGGAAATATCAAAAAAAAATTATGTATATAAAAAAAACAATAGAACCCAGTCTATTGTGGGTTTGTTTGCCCTTTAACTAAATTAACAAAAGAAGTATGACCAAAAAAAAATATATAAATCTAATATAAATGTGCAGCCTAAAGCAGGCCTGCAAAAATCATGTAGGAGCAAAAAAAACAATAGAAAAAAACTTAGCTAAAGCTAAAAGAACAAATAAAAAAAAAACAGGTTTCTAAAGCTGATCTCCTCTGCCACTGCCGCTGTTCTCTCCCTCGCTGCTCTCTCGGCTGCTCCCGCGCACACTCTCGCTCTGTCGTGTTGTTTCAATGTTTCGTTGTTCCCTTTGTTCTGTTGTGCAGTTTGCAGACTTTTGGCTATTGATTTTATTGGTTTTTTTTTTTCCTTTTTTTTTTTTTTCGGCCACTGACCCCTTTCCGGTTAAAGCACGGAAACAGCTGCTCGACGTAATGGACTATTCAAATATGCCTATGATGTTTAAGGCAAAGTGCCGCTTTGTTCTAGCGCGTTTGGGGTCGGTGATCTGGTGCCTGCCGTTACGGCGTCGATCGTTTCTTATATTAAGCCAGACAAAATATGAACAAAAACCGAGGTTCGATGGTTTTGTCTCCCGCTGACAAGAACCTGTAAATGGAAGAAACAAAATTGCATCATTAATTTTCTAGTAATATGCGCATAGCTTTGACTAAGTGGAGAAATGGAATAACTCCACTTATGTTAGTTTCAACAAGAATACTTTCAATTACTTTTCAATGCCCATTTTTTTTCCTTTTTTTTTTTTTTTTTTATAATTTTAAAACTTTAACTTAATTCATTACTTACCTCGGTTTTGGCGGGATGTGACAGTAAGGATTTAAAGGTGAACCACTCCAACAACTTCTAGTCCGCAAGCAAGCCGGTTTAGTGACTGATTGTTCGCGATTGCCAGTACGGCCACTCACTATATGTTTTTTTTTTTTCTTCCTCTTATTTTATTTTAAGTATATCTGTATATATATATTATTATTTATTATTCGCTTAGTTTTGGCACTTGAGCACTATATATATGAATATAAATATATTTCTAATGAATTTATTAATTTTTTTTTTTTTAAATTCATTTTTATTTTTTTTATTTTATACTTCTTCTTATTGTTTCACTTTGTATAAGTACATACGTATAACTATATACACTCTGGCTTTACACAACTGATCCGCACAAACGATCCGCGAAGTTTTCCTGACAATTTGCAACTAAACTTGGCACCTTTCTGAAGGCTTTCGGAAGCTGGAGTATACCGGCGGTCGCACCACTTGATGCCACGAAGTCGCTCGATCAAACCATCGTTGCACATCGAACTTACGCCTGCGCCTATACCTATCAACAACCAGAATATATCTCAGGCGGTTGGTTTGAGGATAGCTCACATCCGTACACACACACCCACACATACACATATACAAATACACATTGTACGATAAGGCTGTCGTAACAAACCTCGCATCCGCCGATGGTGCCTGCACCATGGAGTGGGTGAGAAAAAAATGCTCTCAAGGCAGCCTGTTTCCCACGAGCTTATGTGCCCAACGTGTGGCTTCGTCCCACGACCCCAAGCCGGGCCTATGTCCTGATACTATGCTCGTCTGCCTATTTCCTCTTATCTTCCTGTTCTACTATATCACAGTCTAAAACTAAACCTACGTATCACAGGGTGTCTGATCTTATACCTAAGGTTATAATCCTATCACTGGGAATAGCCACACTTGTTGCATGCAGGACAACACGCAGAAACACTGTAGTGAGGTTCTTAATTGGCAAGTTAATAGAATAAAGTAAAATAAATAAGAGAATGTATAAATGGAAAATTAGTCAAGAAAAAAAATAAATAAATAAATAAATAAATAAATAAATAACAAAATAAATAAAAAAGTCAATAAACAGATTAATGCATAAAGTCAAGTCAAATAAAAAAAATAGATCAGTGGTCAATTTTACAGATACCCACATACGAACACTACAATTACTACCCCTAAGCAACAAATATATCCTTCGCGTGGTTTACCCCTACTCTCTTTCCAGAGTTGTCGCCTAGCTCATACAGTGAATTGCCTATCGTCCTCAGGACAACGCACGGTATGTGTTTAGGCCCTAGCTTAGCATTGTAGTGGTTGATTTGAGAGCTTTGCTTAAAATTTCGGCGGTATACCACTTGTCCAATTTTAAAACTAACTTCTTTCGCCCTCGTATTATACACCTTCTCGCCCGTCTTATATGCTCGCTTTAGCTCGTCAAATATCTTATTTCTAAGTAACTGTTGCCTATCTCTTAACTCTATCTCGCAATCGGTATCCTTTATCGAACCTATTCTACGCAGAATGTCATAAGAGGCGCCATGTTGTACCATGGGTATCCCGAATACAGCATGATACGGCGACTCTCCTATGGCTGTATGTACCACACTTCGCAGGGCAAAAGCCGCATCACTTACGTGCTGATCCCAGGTCTTTTGGTTACCGCCGATATACGCTCGTATCATTTGCAGTACGGATCTATTTACCCGTTCCGCCGCATTTGCCTGGGGAGAGTAGAATGCAGTCCTTATATGTTTCGCCCCGTACCGATTCAAAAAGGAGGCGAAGGCTTCCGAGACAAACTGTTTCCCGTTGTCTGAGTGCACGAATTCGGGAACTCCAAATACGTGGAATACTTCCTTCTCAAGGAATTGAACTACCTTAGCAGCTGTCGCTCTCTGCATGGGCTTAAGGAACACAAATTTACTAAAATGATCAAGACATACAAACAGAAAAACATTTCCATCCTTCGAACGAGGATATGGTCCCATAAAATCGACGTAAAGACGTTGGAAAGGTCGCTCGGTAATTAGTTGTTTGCCCATTGGTGGCTTACGAAAATTATTTTGGGTCTTTGTTTCTTTACATGTGTTGCAATCTTTGACACACTGTTGCACATCGGACACCATGCCTGGCCAAAAATATTTTTCTCTTATTCGGGCGAGGGTTTTGTGGATTCCTCCATGACCCGAAGACGGAGAGTAGTGTGCAGCTTCTACCAAACCTACCCGCAACTCCGAAGGTACCCAGAGCTTCCAGGTGTGGTCCTCTTGAAGTTCTCCCCCTCTATTAAACTGTGTCCGTTTGTAAATATAGCCGTCTGATACGCATAGATCAAGTATTTTGTCTTTGTCTTTCGTTATGGTGTCTTTAAGTGCACGGTATTCTTCAGTTTCGAAATAGGGTGAGTCCAGACTAATGTCTAAAACTCTGTCAGTCAGTGCTACCTCGTCCATGTCCATACGCGACAATGTATCAGGCACAACGTTTTGAGCTCCCTTACGGTGCTCGATGTCGAAGTTGAAGGCTTGCAGCTTCAGGCTCCATCTGGCCAGTCGTCCACTAAGGTCCTTCTGACCCATTAGCCACTTAAGGCTCGCGTGGTCCGTGATGATTGTGAAGGGGAGCCCTTCCACATAAGGTCGGAACCGTTTCACACTCAACACTGCTGCATAGCACTCCAACTCCGTCACGCTATAATTACGTTGTGCCTTATTCAATTTCGCAGACATGTACGCGATAGGTCGTTCGTTTTCGTCTTCGTCTTTCTGGAATAAAACTCCACCCACCCCGTCTGTTGAAGCGTCGCATTGAATAAAAAAGTGCTTATTGAAATCCGGGTGAACGAGTACTGGTGCTGATATTAAGCTTTGTTTCAGCTCCTCAAAGGCCTTACTCGCTTCACCCGTCATTTCGAACTTTTTAATACGGTCCTTTGTGAGACAGTCGTGCAGCGGCGCTGCGATGGTTGCGTAATCTCTAATGAAGCGACGGTACCACCCTGACATGCCCAGGAACCTCCGGAGTTGTTTTGGAGTCTTAGGTTGGGGGAAATCCCTAACTGCTGCGACTTTATTGGCATCGGTCCGTATGCAACCGTCGCCAACCACATACCCCAGATATCGCACTTCTTTAAAGCAAAATTTGCTTTTCTCTACGTTAATAGTTAACTTAGCTTCGCGTAAGCACCTAGCGACCTTTTCCAATAACAACATATGTGACTCAAAATCTACTGAACACACTAACAAGTCGTCAAGATACACAAATACACACTCACGTAAAGCGGCCGGAATGACCTTGTCCATGAGACGACACATCCGCTGAGCGGCATTACATAGACCAAATGGCATCACGGTGAACTGGTAGAGTGGCCTGCCAGGAACGGTGAATGCTGTCTTTTCTCTCGAACGTTTTTCTAAAGGAATTTGCCAAAAGGCATCTTTGAGATCTATTGCCGATATGAACCGCGTGTTTTGCAATCTGCTTAGAATGCCATCAATATAGGGCAATGGATAGGCATCTTTTATCGTACGAGCATTCACCTTCCTGGCATCCAAACATAGCCGGTTCTTAGTGCCTTTTATAACTAACGAGACAGGAGAGCTCCAGCTGCTATTGCTCTCCTCAATAACACCCATGGATAACATCCTGTCTAACTCCTCATAAACTAATTTTTGAATCGCGGGGGAGATAGGGTAGTGTCTTTGTTTGATTGGCGTATTTTCTTCTACTACCTCTATCGTATGTTCTTCCGCATCTGTTCTGCCCAATCCCAGGACGGCGAAGGAAGGGAATTGGGCTTTAACCTTATCTAAAACACGGTTTTGTGCAGTCGTTAGGGAATGCTGAACTGCGTCGAAGGAGAGATCACCTTCGGCAGGTGCGAGTTCTGACACAGTCCTACCATGCACACACTCATTCACACTTTTACCTACTACATTTAAATCGAACACCCGCCAGAAATCAATACCTAAGTAAACTTCTTGAGTTAGCTCAGGGACAATCAAAAATTCCAGTGGTCGGGTTACTCCATCCCACGTGACAGGTAGCGTTACTACACCCACCACCGGAGTTTCACCCCCATTCGCGGTGCGAACGTTTTGGCCATTTAATTTGGTAATAGTTTCTTCTTTCCCCTCTAAGAATGACATGGCTCCTTTCCCCAAACAACTAGAACCGGCTCCAGAGTCGAGTAATGCGAGGGCTTCGTGACCACCAATTACCGTTCGCGCGAATAACCTATTATCCCCCTTTATAGTCACGATTGTAGCGACAATCTTCTGCTGTATACGTTTGAGCATGCGGTGTTTCTCCCTCATCTTCCGAATTTTTTGGAAACGTCTATCTTTCTGCCTCGTCTTGATTTCTTCCATGAAAATCCTCCTTCTAGCTTCCTCATACCTCTTCTTTCTTTCATGTAGGCTTTCCCTCATTAATTTTGCATGGTCGCACTCCCCCGTAATTTTCCCATTGCCTTCGCGTCTTAAAATTTTTACATCTACGCCTAATTTTCCGGGGGGTTCGGACCCTGTACAGAGTGCCCGGACATCTCTGCCAGCTGCCTGTTTTCCGTTTCCGATTTAAATACACAATACGATACATCACTTCCACACATAAAACACTTCATACAATGAAAGGACGACTTACAAGGACCAAGTTTCGCTCCTGCCTGTGGATCTTTCCTAAAGAAATCCCCGGGCATTCCACACACGTAACACAACATGAGGTGAAAAGGTGATGGACAAAACACTTGACCGGGGACGTTACTAGTGAGATTTGACGTATTACGAACATGGGATGGGGGTTGGAAAGATTTGGGACTGGGTTTCGGTGGATCTCCTTGCTTGAAATTACCAGGACTAGATCTATAGGGCCCTAACTTGCTTCTTTCATCCTTCCCTATGGCCTCGATTTCCACCTTACTCAGGCCCCCTTCTTCCCTATTAATGTCTAACTCACTAACCGCTTTATTTCGGGACCGATTCTCCTTAATTAGTTTTTCCGCCCGTTTACATTCGGTTTTGAGATCGGCTAATGTATCAGTTCGCGCCGCGAACGTGAGATTGGCCAAGTATGGCTTAAGGTTACCCTTTATTATTTTTACCAGTTCGGCCTCTGGTATCCTCTTCTTCAATCGGAAGGTCAGATCATGGATGTCCGCGTAGAAGTCCTCGAAAGACTCTTGTCCCCCCTGTTTCCTTTCCATAATTTCGCGGATCACCTCATAATCTGACTCCGCACTCCTAAATTGCGTAAGCAGCTCTGTTTTGAGCTTTGCGTAATTGAACGTTGGATCCTCCGCGTGGTCCTCCAGAACTTGCCAATACCACTTTAGCGCAGCTCCAGTTACTAGGCAATGGAAGTCCGCGAGGAGTTGCTCGTGAGTGACGTCGTGCTGCTCGCGCATCCTCTCGGCACGAAATACGAAGCTTTCGACGGTCATGTTCTTCGTTGTCCCATCGAATTTTAGGTGCCATTTTTCCAGGTCGATTTTCTTCCTGTACGTTTGATGTTCGTATCTGCTTCGACCGTCCCTGGGTGGTTGTACGGTGTATGTTCCCGGGGTCGACGACTGTGGTGGTTGTCCGTTGGATGTTCTCGGGGTCGGCGATGGTGGTGGTTGGCCCGGAGCTGATGCTCCTCGCATGGAAGCCTCGACTCCTGCAACCCTATTGCTCAGCAGAGACATATCGGTCCTGACCTTCCGAAACTCGTCCATGAACTCAGACATCACGACGTTTTGCTGCATCATCGTCTCCATCATTTGGTTCATTTGGTCGAGCCGGTTCGCTGTAGCTGGTCGTGCTGGTGGAGGGTCTCCCCCGACAGCTCCTTGTAGCTCTTCTTGTTCCTCTTCCTCCGGCATTTCGAGAAGCCTATCGAGCTTACTCCCGAAGCTCAGTGACAGATCCAGCCTATGTGGTGGGCGCTCGGTAGAGTTCAAGCGGCCAAATACTCTAGACGAGCAACGATGAAGGTAGTCAGTGGGTAACAAATCGACGGGATCTTCTCTTCCCGTGTCTATCTGGGTAAGCAAGGACCCTACGATCTGGTTCTCAAGCGCCCTAGTAACACTCCGGGTAACTCTCCTATCCGTCGGAAGAATCCCCAAACCAAACCGCCGTTGTCTATGAGTGGGGTAATCTGGGTCTGTATTTATGTCCATAGACAACCAAGAAATTCCAAAAAAGTATATTGCCGACACTTGTAGTGTCAACTCCTACCGTATTAACCTGCGAAGCTTAAGAAAAAATAACACTCGGGTGCTATTCAAAACAAACCCGCGTTTTATAAATAAAAAAAAAAATAAGAATTCAAGAACTGAAAAAAAACTTTAACCCAACTTAAAACCTATAATTCAAATAATAAACGTGGTAAATAAAAATGATGTCAATAGAAAAAGTTTATTGGTATGTATATATACGTGGATATATTATAAATAAAAGAAAAGTAGAAAGCAAAAAAAATAAAACTTAAAATAATAATGACGCCTATATGACCAAAAAAACTTCAAACACTCCAAATCTTTAAAAGTTCAAAGGCCTTATATTTTTTTTTTTTTTTTTTTTTTTTTCAAGCGTTACTAGGTATAACTCAATCCAAAGAAAATATATAAAAAAAGTATAAAAGGGCGTTATCCAAAACGCGCAAAAAAAAGAATGAATAAAATGAAAAAAAAAAATAAGTTAACTAAACCTATGTTTTGTTTTTTTTTTTCTTTATGGTATAATAGACCAAATCAAGAAAAGGCAAAAAAAAAAAAATAATAAATTCACAAATTCAATCAATCCAAAGAAAATTCAAGGTCTAGGATTGACTAACACTGTCTATAACGTAATTAAATTATTAAGGTTTCTAATCCTAATATAGGAATTCAAAGATTCCACAAGTGTTTGCTAATAATATAATAGCTGCAAAATAAAGAAATTTTGTAATGAAAAAATAAAAATAATTGGTTCTTCATTCACCAATAAAAATAATAATGTCGCGGGCGAATTTTTTTTTTTTTTGACTCGATTGTTCAAGTTAGCTAGCTTCTTCTAGTGTAAAAGAAAACTTGGCATTTATAGAAAAAGGAAAATAAAAAGTAAAAAGATAATGAAAAGTATTTTCAAACAAAAAATTTTGATGCAAAAGTGTTTGTATATATATGTATGTTCTGGAGCATACTGGGTGCCATTCTCCGGTGGCATATGACCAGAGCGTTGATCCTCTGTCTGTCTGTCCGACTGTCCTGTCTTAGTCAAAGTCAGCTAAAACCCCCATTGCTTGCTGTGCCCCACTTCAGTTTACCCAGCCTGAGTCAAGGTATATGGAAGCGCATCAGCAACAGCTAAATAATAAAATTTTACCCCGCACCCCATTGACACTCGTTAACAAACCTCACACGAACATGTTGCGCAAACTCACAAGTGGTAGCATGTTAACTTGCCTCAAACAAACAAAAAAAAATCGGAATTACTTGTACACCCTTGTATTGGGATATCACTCAGCAAACCTCGAAGTGTTCATTCAAAGGCACTCCCAATCCAAGAAGTGTACCCCCCCTCATTGCTCATCGATCCCTTTCACCACGGCCTGGGCCTCAGTGAAGCGGACCGATAAACCCCTAACACTGTCCGAGAAGGAAACAAAAGATTCAGGAAACAAGCTTTAAAAGTAGAGAATAGTAAAAAATGTAGCAATAGAACAAAGAAGTTTAAAAGCGTACGTAAGATATTTGGGAAATTTAATAACAAAAAAACCGGGTTATTAACGTTGGGCGCCATTTGTTGTGTAAGCCGCTGTTAGTGGGCGAGAAGTCATGGCGGGCCAGGCATGCTGGAAACCCAGGCTAAGCTCGTCGGTGGTCGTGTTCCTTGCCACCACTTCTCACTCACAGCTACACTAACAAAAAAAAGAGTTCATGCCTGTGATGAGATATGATAGACAGTAGAGCGGAAAGAAGACATAGCGGTAGAAAACAGTCCTGTCAG
Source organism: Campiglossa producta (assembly GCA_964058755.1). NCBI lineage: Eukaryota > Metazoa > Arthropoda > Insecta > Diptera > Tephritidae > Campiglossa > Campiglossa producta. Next base: position 53,966,931 of record CAXKVI010000004.1, on the reverse strand, counting down.
TGGAGCCGACCCTCCCCTTTAGTTCGCATCCTGCGAACTACCTTGAATGCTACTGGGCTCCGAACAACAGCGTAGCATTCCCTATTACGGACAGTCGTCCGTCTGCCCTAATGTCAAGTCATGTCCGTCCGTCAGTCCATGGATCAAACGCCTAGCACCTCACCATTATCCGGGAGAACAACACCCGACTCCAGAAACCAAGGAGATTTAGCCCGACATACTTAGACAAAAAGATTTCAAGGTTTCATTACAATCCTTTTCTTTATTCTACGAAATAACTTAAGGTCACTAAGAAAACTGACTTAGCCTAAGTATTGACAGCAAAAAAAATCCAAAGGAAATCTAGTAACTATGATTTCAACTTAAATACCTAGGTAAAAAAATGAAGGAATATAATTATATTATTTATGTCTTAATTGAACATAGTTAATTAAAAAGGAGCATGAATTTAACCCTAATAATCGGGTAACAATAAATGATATAATTCAATTTCGGCCTTAATTTACTAATAAGGAGTAAAAAGTGTAATAAAACAAAAGAAATGGTTTCAACCAGATTAAACTAAAGAATGTAATTCAATTTAGGTCTTAATTATATAAAAAGAGTATAATTAAGTAAAAAAAAAAAAAAGATAACAAGAAAAATATCTTAAAAGTTTCTCGAGGTATAAAAAGTATAAAAAAGTAGTAAAAATAGTACTAAATGTACTTCAGCATAGGTGCATGGAAATATACGTATCTTGACTTGTAGTATCACTCACCTGATGTTTGCAGCGTTTATGGTGGCGCCAGCACACGTCGCTAAACTGTGGGAGGAAAAATAGAAACAAACAAAGTCAAGCTACTCTCACACGAAAGCAAGCAGTTGAGGTTCTTACAAAAGTTTCTTTGTCAAAGCCAGATCACTCGCTCGTGACTGTGGGCAGCGAGCGGGTCATATGGCGCATACCTCCACAGCAAGGCCAACTATGAAACAACAATGACTGAAAATTATAAAAAAAGAACTTCAAGGCGAAAACAAAAAAAGTAATGTAATTAATTGAACCAACAGAAACCCAGATAAGAAGAATAAACAAAAAAAACGTTTACAATGAATTCGTCGAGCGAATTTAATCGAAAGTATTAACGTGTAAATTGGGCAAAAAAAAGGAAAATAGCAAAAAGAAACCCAAAAGAGAAAAATGTATGTTGATCAAAACAAATTGAATAATTGCCATGGGAGCAAAAAAACCCAAAGGAAAATTTAACTAGAAAATAATATAGGCATAGAAGCCAAGTAAAAGGAAATATCAAAAAAAAATTATGTATATAAAAAAAACAATAGAACCCAGTCTATTGTGGGTTTGTTTGCCCTTTAACTAAATTAACAAAAGAAGTATGACCAAAAAAAAATATATAAATCTAATATAAATGTGCAGCCTAAAGCAGGCCTGCAAAAATCATGTAGGAGCAAAAAAAACAATAGAAAAAAACTTAGCTAAAGCTAAAAGAACAAATAAAAAAAAAACAGGTTTCTAAAGCTGATCTCCTCTGCCACTGCCGCTGTTCTCTCCCTCGCTGCTCTCTCGGCTGCTCCCGCGCACACTCTCGCTCTGTCGTGTTGTTTCAATGTTTCGTTGTTCCCTTTGTTCTGTTGTGCAGTTTGCAGACTTTTGGCTATTGATTTTATTGGTTTTTTTTTTTTCCTTTTTTTTTTTTTCGGCCACTGACCCCTTTCCGGTTAAAGCACGGAAACAGCTGCTCGACGTAATGGACTATTCAAATATGCCTATGATGTTTAAGGCAAAGTGCCGCTTTGTTCTAGCGCGTTTGGGGTCGGTGATCTGGTGCCTGCCGTTACGGCGTCGATCGTTTCTTATATTAAGCCAGACAAAATATGAACAAAAACCGAGGTTCGATGGTTTTGTCTCCCGCTGACAAGAACCTGTAAATGGAAGAAACAAAATTGCATCATTAATTTTCTAGTAATATGCGCATAGCTTTGACTAAGTGGAGAAATGGAATAACTCCACTTATGTTAGTTTCAACAAGAATACTTTCAATTACTTTTCAATGCCCATTTTTTTTCCTTTTTTTTTTTTTTTTTTTATAATTTTAAAACTTTAACTTAATTCATTACTTACCTCGGTTTTGGCGGGATGTGACAGTAAGGATTTAAAGGTGAACCACTCCAACAACTTCTAGTCCGCAAGCAAGCCGGTTTAGTGACTGATTGTTCGCGATTGCCAGTACGGCCACTCACTATATGTTTTTTTTTTTCTTCCTCTTATTTTATTTTAAGTATATCTGTATATATATATTATTATTTATTATTCGCTTAGTTTTGGCACTTGAGCACTATATATATGAATATAAATATATTTCTAATGAATTTATTAATTTTTTTTTTTTTAAAATTCATTTTTATTTTTTTTATTTTATACTTCTTCTTATTGTTTCACTTTGTATAAGTACATACGTATAACTATATACACTCTGGCTTTACACAACTGATCCGCACAAACGATCCGCGAAGTTTTCCTGACAATTTGCAACTAAACTTGGCACCTTTCTGAAGGCTTTCGGAAGCTGGAGTATACCGGCGGTCGCACCACTTGATGCCACGAAGTCGCTCGATCAAACCATCGTTGCACATCGAACTTACGCCTGCGCCTATACCTATCAACAACCAGAATATATCTCAGGCGGTTGGTTTGAGGATAGCTCACATCCGTACACACACACCCACACATACACATATACAAATACACATTGTACGATAAGGCTGTCGTAACAGCCACGAGACAGTACTCCTTTTCGTGCAATGATTTTTCAACAATAGAGACTAGGCTGTGGAGCGCAGTTTCCGTTGATTTACCTTTGGTGTATGCATGTTGATAGCTAGAAATAAGGTTGCTATCAATAGTAGAGGAGAGATAATCGCTAATTATCCTCTCGAAGGTTTTAAGTGCAAAAGACGAGAGACTGATCGGTCTGTAGTCTTTAGGCTCATAGTGTGAGGCCTTCCCAGCCTTTGGAATAAAGACTACCGTGGCGCTTCTCCAGGAGCACGGAATGTAATTAAGAGCCAGGCAGGCTGAATAGAGAACTACCAGCCATTTAGCTGATATTTCCAGCGTGTTTATAAGTTGTGCGGGGAAAATCCCGTCTGGCCCAGCTGCCTTGAACGGCTCAAAGCTTTTGATTGCCCACCTTACCCTTTCCTCCGTAATGGGTATGTTTACCGCCAGGTTTGTTGCAGATGCTACAGGTGCATCATACAAGTTCCCCGGAAAGTGTGTCTTCAGGAGCAGCTCCAGGGTTTCCCCTTCCGTGCTGGTCCAAGATCCGTCAGGCTTCCGTAAATAGCTAATGGCTGTTTGAGTTTTTGATAGCACTCGTCTAAGTCTCGCTGTATCATCGACTTTTTCGACCCCGGTGCAGAAATTTCTCCACGAAGTTCTCTTCGCTTGCCTTAGAGCCTTTTTATAGGCCCTCAGTTTAGCTTTATATTCGAGCCATTCAGGCTCAGTACCGATGCTCTTGGCCTTGTTAAATTGCTTCCTGCATGATATACGGAACGAATCCAGGTCGTAAGACCACCAGTGGGGTCTATGTTTGCCGCGTGGTTTTGGTACTGGACAAGCCTGCTCTAGGGCATTTGAGAGCGCCGTTGTAAAGGTCGTTACCAGATCATCCAGTTCTCCCACTGATGAGGGGGCTTGTGGAGGTAATACTGGTAGGTCCCTTGCTAATATTTGGTTATGTAGCTGCCAGTTAGTGTTGCGTGGATTTCGTTTCATAACTGGCTGCTCAATAATAAAGTCTAACACAATTTCTATGTACCGATGGTCAGAAAATGAATGCTCATCAAGAACACGCCATTTTCTGACCCACTCATAAGCGCCTTCGCTACAAACAGTGAGGTCTATAACCTCCCTACGAGCTTTAGTTATAAAAGTAGGCTCGTTACCCACGTTACAAACCACCAGGTTAGTTGTTAGTAGGTAGTCAAACAGAGACTCGCCCCTAGCGTTAATATCGGAGCTTCCCCACTGGACGTGATGAGCATTAGCGTCAGCTCCAATAATAAGATGGCCCGTACAGAAATTATCCACCAGATCTTTCACCTCCTTTTGTGGAGGAGGTTCTTCGGCGTCATAGGGCATATAGACCGACGCCATCGTTAGGCTGGTGCTGCCGACTGTTAAGCTGGCAGCTGTAACGTCACCATTTGAGTAGTTGGGTAATAGAAAGGTGTTTAGCTCAGACTTTACCAAAATACAGGTTCTGACCTTGCCCTCATCATTGGCTTGGATGAGCTTGTACCCCTTAGTCCCCAATCCACAGATCCTAGAGCTATTGACCCAGGGCTCTTGGATAAGGACCACGTCTACGTCGCCTTTAGAAAGACGACTGCTTAAAACAGCCGAGGCTGCTTTAGATTTGTGCAGATTTATCTGAAGCACCACCAACATGAGAGAGCTCAGACATCCCTGCCGCCAGCATGTCGTCGAGGTCTGGCCTGTTCCGGGGGCTGTCTCTCAACGAGGAGTTGTTCAGAGCACCTGCACGATTTGGCGTGGCGGGAACCCTGCTGTCTGAAGCAGCATCAACGTTAGTGTGCTCAGGTTTAGCCACGATCGTGACGTCGAGGCCTTCTTCGTCAAGCAGGCTTTCTTCTATCGCCGAGTTGTTCGCAGCACCATCGCAATTTGACGTGGCGGATAACATACTTTCCGCGTCGGACTCTTCTGCTTCCCCTTCCGATGCCTCGATCTCCGAGTCCTCCGGAGCGTCCGGAATAGCAGCGCGCTGTGCATCGCCACGGTATACGTGGATCACGATCTGACCCAAGCCGTCATGCACTCGTCCGTTGCACCGTTTAAGGGGCTCGAGCGCCTCCTTATTCAGAGTGATAACCACCTGTCTATTGGGCCCAACCACATCATCGACCAGATTGACGCCCCAATCCTGCGTCGGGAGAGACGGATTCCAGACCTGCAGCATCTCAAGAATATTCTCGGGTTCTGCAGGGACGGCAGGAATCCATGCCCTTGCCCTTGGCCGAGCAGGAATGTCCTTCCAGTCGACGACATCTAGTCTTGCCCCTGGATAGACTTCACCCAGTCTTGCAACTGCTGCCTTATACAGTGCGACAGTTCTTGCATCCTCGCACGCGAATATTTTGATCTGAACTTGGTGCCAGCCCGCGTCAGTACCTCGCGGCGGACTACCCGGAGACTCACGCATTAAGTGGAGGAGGGCCCTGCCCATTTCATTCCGGACATACAGCCACTGGTCTTTGGGGATGGACCAACGGTCGTTACCTCGGTCAATGAAACCTATAAGGATTCTGTCCTTGGTTACTTCAGCAAAGCTGAGTTTTCCCACTACGGGGTTGACCTGATGCCGCTTCGGATGGGGGTCTACCTCTCCGTCCGATCTCTGGCGTTTGAAGGGATTACCGTTCACCCTCTTAGGCACATAGGGCCTCTGGAAATTTGGTAACAGAGCTTTCGCTTCCTCCACCATCTTCCTTTCTTCCGGCGACAGCTTCTCCTGCGATGCTCCCTCATATTTTTTAAGGATCCTTGCGGCCTTTCTTTTATCCCAGTACGCAAAGCGTCGGGGAGATGCCTCTTTGGGGGGATTCAGACTCGTAGTTGCCATCGCGGTCTCTCCCTTTGCGGCGTCGTCCTTCTCTTTCGAAACTCTGAAACCAGGTCGTGAGACCATTGCCCCAGATGTGAAGAGATTGGGTTTCGTACCAGCGCTTGATGGAAGTTTAGCTTCCGCCGTTTTCTGCTTGACTGCGTAGGCAGCCGCACTGTTGCTTGCTCCCATCAAGTCACTCTTACTTGATAGCAGTTTGGGGGATGACTGACCCGTAGTTTCCATCGCTGTCGGCCTCCCAGTTAACTTTGAGGCGGAGTTTGTCCTCCGGCGTTGTGTTTTCGCTTGCTCCAGCATAGTTCTTCTCTGCTGCGGAGTAAACGAAGTAGTTAATTGCTTTGTATTTTGTGTGTTCTTCATCTTGTTCGTACGACCCCTCGCCGGACAAGGCCAGCTTAGGGTCAAGGGTAGTGTAAGGGGAAGTGTGTCGTCCGCCGCGGCAGAGCCCCATACCGCGGTAAGACCATAGTTACTCCCTGAGGCGGCCCGGTATCAGTGAGGCTCCGTTCGACTACAGCCACGATTTGCCTCCCGGCTGCAAACGTCCAATGGGCACGGTATCGCATAACACCCTGGATTGGGAGGGAAAAGTTTTGCACATTTATATAGCGAGCCGCTTGCTTCAAGACAGACGCCCGCTTACAGCCGCACCTCTTGGTGTACAGACGCTGCGAAAAAGACCCCGGTGAGCCCTTAAACCAAGTATGTCAGAGTGGCCCCCCCCGGGGCTCCCTCTCTTTCTGCCGCGAGCCTAGGTAGCTCAACGTTGCCCAGAGTGCACGAACGAGGACGCAAGAGTCGGGATTGAGCGCGGTCACTCAGCAACCACACCCCATTACACTCCAAAAAAAAAAAAAAAAAAAAACCATACATTAGTTTCAATTAAAAATTTTAAAGAAAATCTTCCTTCTTTCTACGGACGCTGGTGGAATTATGTTTTACATTTTTGACAACATACATATTTTTTTTACATTTCAGTTCCACAATGTTCCCTGTAGGGAATACTGTGGTCGACTACAATAAAAGCTAACTTTTAGTCATCTAATTATATATGCGTGTGTAAAACTTCTATCCTGGCTGTACCTAATGCTGATTTCGTTTCATCGAAAAAAACGTACACTTGCACGTTGAACATGTTTACACTCTTGCACAGAACACTACACAAGTGTGATAAAAGTGTACCCGTTCTACGTGTAGCTGCTTTCGATAAAACGAAGAAAAAACACTGCCCCGTTTGCTACGCTATGTGCTTGAATAATTAGGTTTCGCTTTTCACCCATATTTAATTGCTATCGTAAAATTCAATTTATTTCACCAAATTTATCTGTCAAATAAAATTTTCGACACCTGATTATCAGTGCAACCAGCTACCCTGTCAAAGCTTCAGAGGGTAAAAAGTTTGAGTTTTTTACACTACGGAAGTGTACATTTTTAGGAAACGAAATCATATAATGTTTGACGTTTTACTTTCATTTTACAAACGAAAACGGAAATTGAAGAGCGTAACAAAAATGCGCATTTTTTTGATGAAACGAAATCACCATAAAATATTTCGAAAGCAATTTAAAACAGGCTAGTATCGTTTTTAACGTATATATTGATAAATGAAAATATTTTTAAAAAAATACATTTATAATGAGAGGTATCCAATGATGGTAAAAGAGTGTAAATAATTTTTGAAGAAGGATATACATATGTACACGAGGCACTAATTGAAAGATAAAATACCTTGTAAATGGTAAAATTTTTGAACAAAAGCGATATAAATTGTTGTCATAGTAGATTTTTGATTGGAAAGCACGATGCTGTTTACAGCTGATTTTCGTCCTATCAGAGGTTTGACTGCTATTGCTTGGCGCAACAGATAGAATTTTCATGTTTAAACTTTCTAATCAACTCATTGTTCAAATTAATAATTTTCTTTAAAATCTGGACTCGAATAAAAAATATTTGTCTATTAAATTAATTATGTCTTTTCATGTTAGCTTTGATTTAATTAAAAATTTTCAAGATGGTAACATTGTTCTGGTTTCATATATCATTTCAGACCTTGTTTAGAAGGCTGTAAAGCTACATACAAAATGTTTTTATTAAAATGGCGCAGCGATGAAACGGAAGAAGACCTAATGTTGACTTGAAATTAACTGAATTTCTTACAGGGTTTATTAATAGAATTTATAGGCAAAACACTACATTTCGCGTGATACAACAAAATCAAGTAAGTAGTTCTCCCGTGACAAATGCAAAACCAGGTAAATCTCAGTTATTTTCCCAACTACTTTCTTGGTCTTGCATTTGTCACGGGAGAGCAACTTACTTGGTTTAATTGTGTCAAGGAAGACATACACTATATACACTCCACAAAATAATTATAAGACAAGACAAGTTTATATATAACAAAATGAAGTTAAAATTTTTGGTGTTTTTAATAAGCAGAATCATATTTGAATGAAAGCTCACAAAGTCATGAGCTTTTAGTCAAATTTACCGGTTAACTTAATATATCGAAATGGAGTAAACATGTACATTATATTCACACATTCTCTCCTTTTCTTGATAGGAAACTTTGCAATTCATTTTCATTTCTTTTCTTTTCTCAAGCGCCACTTAATTTCAATGGCTTATAGCACGGTATTGTAGTATGGTACTCCAGTTGCTGGGGCAAAAAAAATTAGAAAACGACTCATACACATCAGTGTAGTTTCCGGGTCATACTAAAATATGTACTACATGTCTGTTTACCTTTTGTAACACGAACCAAACTAGTTAGTTATTATTCACTTTTGGTTCATGGCGAACAAACTAAAAGGTTTTCGTTTTACAAAGAACATCAAAATATTTAGCACAATCAGAATCATCCATTTCAAAAACAACTTGAAGTTCAGTTTATTGTACACGAAAAATTATTGGTCTTATAATTAGTTCGTGGTGTGTATATGTATGTATGAGATCAATTTCGTTTGATTTTATAATTGAAAACAAAAAAAATCTAGTTGCCATTTCCCAAAAATTTAAAAAATTATTCCAGTAGCGTCACATATAATTTTGGATTAAAAAAAAAAAATTGCGATGTGTAAATGTATGTGATTAATTTCGTCACCAAACATTGTAGGATTGAAAAAATATCTAGTAGCCTTTTCTCAAAAATGAAAAAATTATTTCCGTAGCGTCCCAAATAAAAAAAGTTAAAATTTGTTTATAAAAAATTCCCGTTGAGGATTGTAGGATTGAAAAAAAGCTGGTACTCATTTTTTAACCCATTTAAAATGTTTATGGTTTTCTCTTAAAAATCTATAAAAACATTATTATAGCGAACATATGGTTTACGTCGAAGAAAGAGTTGAAGATTACCCTACATCGTAAGACTGTTCCAAAACTTACCCATCATGTGGTTGCTGCAACAGCCGCCAAACCCCAAGACTAAAATGTGTTATCGTAAGAGATAAAAGGTGGTAATTGCGAGCGCAACCTGCTGGGCAGTTACATTTTTTTTCTGAGAATATTTTATGACCGATACACACTTCGCGAATTTCATGACCACAGCCGAAGTTCACTACGTTTCCCAACGAAAGTTTCCAAAGTATTTTTATGTGTTATATGACTGTTGGAAAATCTTTATTTTTAACACTAAAAATAATAGTACAACAAAAATACCGATGCAATGAAATAGTAAGTTGAGTGGATAGGGGCAGTAGACCCACTTCATCCTTTGCTTCAGTAAAATATACATAGGATTTTCGGGATTTAGTTTTTCTGATGATTTTGACTAAAACCTTTATAGGGACTAAAATATAGAATTATGTTTAGAGGTAGCGACAAAGAACAGCAGATAGAACCCAAGTTTCATGTAGATACCATTCAATATACAAAAGGGTTGAAAAAATCACAGCGAGTATCTCTTTTAAATGAAACGCAAAACTTTTGAGATATTTTCAAAATGTCATTTTTATGCTCTTACTATTATATTGTTGTTAACAGCTTTAGAAGTTCACATCACAAATTCATATGAAAGAAATTTTATAAACTTCCGCTCATGATTCTTATATTTTGCCTAAAACTGTATAAACTGAATTTTCATTTCAGCTTTTTTTATTTGCTTACATATAAATTCTGTGCGCCTGATACACTGAATTGAATATTTGAAATAAACCAAGCATGCTTACAGTAGAAGTTTGCCATATGATGCCCGGGTATTACCCGGGTAATAGCGGGTCCGGGTAATGCCCGGGTAATAGCCTGCCCGGGTACCCGGGTAATCCCGAAAGGCCCGGGTACCCGGGTCTTCGGGTATCATCAGCTCTAAATTACAGCCTCATTCTCTTTGGCGAACGATAGCTGCCCGGCCGATATCGTCAGCTATTGGTATTCTGAATGTTACGTTGCCGATTATCGGCTAGCCTTAGGTTGATCGCCAACAAAACGAAATGAAATGTCAAATTTCCAACCAGGGTTGCCAGATTTTTGAAACAAAAAGCCCAATTTTAGAAAAAAAGACTCAAAACGCCCGAAATTCCCAATTTCAATAAAACAAGAAGTACCCACCATGAAAACTTCACTTTATTTCAGATACTTAATTCCATTTTTTTTATTTGATCTGTTTTTGTTTAATTGTATTTCTTTTAATTTTTTTTATTTAAAATAATTGTTTATTTTGTTCAAATTTATTTTATTTTTATTTTCTTTACATTAGTTTATTTGATTTTAAAATATATGTTTTTGTTTAATTCGTTTTGTTTTATACTATTTTATTTTGTTTTTATTTTACTCTGTTTTATTGTATTTCAAAGTATTTTTTTTAATGCTATTAGATTTTCCTTTAATTTTATTGTTAATTATTTTTTTATTTGATTTTATTTTAAATTATTTTATTTGGTTTTTTTTTTCATTTAACTTTGTTTTATATTACATATTTTGTTTTAATTTATTTTTTTTATTTCTTTTACCTTTTATTTTTATTTATTATATTTTTTAACTTTGTTTTATTGTAATTACATTTTTATAATTTATTTTATTTTATTATTATTATATTTTATCTTTTTCATTTTGTTTTATTTTTTTTTAATTTCATTTTATTTGGTTTCAGGAAATTATGCGTTGTTTTGTTGTACTGTGTGTACTGTTTTTTGACATCTTTTTATAAAAAAGAATTAAAAAAAATAATAGTGAATTTGTTAACTAAACTCACTTTTTTGCTTACGGAGCCCCTTTTATATCAATAACGAATGCAATTTACCTATTGTTTGCTTTTGACACTTCGTTTTCGCCTCAACAGCCGATAATTGTCAAAGAGAATACCGATTAACCCCACATCGTGACGTAATGGTGATTTCGTTTCATCAAAAAAATGCGCATTTTTGTTACACTCTTCAATTTTCCGTTTTCGTTTGCAAAATGAAGGTAAAACGTCAAACATGATATGTTTTCGTTTCCTAAAAATGTACACTTCAAGAGTGTAAAAAACTCACACTTTTTACCCTCTGAAGCTTTGACAGGGTAGCTGGTTGCACTGAAAATCAGGTGACGAAAATTATATTTCATAGATAAATTTGGTGAAATAAATTGGATTTTGCAATAACAATTAAATATGGGTGAAAAACGACACCTAATTATTCAAGCACATAGCATAGCAAACGGGGCAGTGTTTTATGTTAGTTTTCTCGATAACAGGTTCATGCAGAACGGGTACACTTTTATTCGTTTTGTTTATTTTTCTTTTATGCACAGGTATGCTCTTACGTAATCGGATCAACGCTGCCACTATTTATTGTTTGCAACAGATTTTGTGGATTATTTGTATTTGTTCTGAATTTGTTTGCTTTGGTTTTGAAAGAAAACTGTTTTTCGCGCATAACTTTTGAATGAAGATATGTTTTCCCTTATTCTCAATCTGTATACATTAGGGTGGTCCTTATTTGTAGGGAGACAGTTTTATTATCAGATTTTTAAAACCTCAGTCCTAAATCGATTGTAGTATAGCCGAAGATATTACACACACATTTTGGTCGCAATTGGAAACAATTAAGGTGTGTCGCACAGGGGTCAAAATTCAGGTTGCCCTACATATGGAGACTCAAAAAATGTAAACCATTTTATCTTTTTATCTAATACTCAAAATCGATAGCACTACGGTCGGAGTTATTATATAAAAAATTTGGTTCCGATTGGAAACGCCTAAGGCATGCCGACCATATTGCTATCGATTTGGAGAATTAAATAAACAAAAAAAAAATTTATCTTTTGAGTCTCCATGGGATAGTTTCAACTTAACCTCCCCTGCGACATGCCCTAGGCGTTTGCAATCGGAACCAAATTTTGTATTTGATAACTCCGAACATAGTGCTATCGATTTCCAATCGGGATAAAAATGTATGTGCGATATAGTTGACGGTGGTGCAGCCTATCTAACTTGTGAATAAAAGAAAAACGTGCACTAGATTTTTAAAGTTTTCAAAATACCCTGTACATGAAATGAATTGCAGTTTTCGCTAATGCTTAATCTCCATCTCCGAAAATCTCTAAATTAATTTTGCCAAATTTTAGCGACTTTTGCGATTCCAGTGAAAGAAAATCTCTATAAATCTCCATCTTTGCTTCATTTTTTGACATATTTAAGCGATGAACGCAAAATGAATCAGATAACGTAAGTCAGCTGTTTTTGACAGCTACTAAGCTAAATTTGCCATTCTGCAATTTTGGCGACGAAAAAAAGTTGTTGCTAAAACGCAAAAAGTTGGGAAAAAGGGTAGAACTATGTTGTTTTAGCCCCGAAAAATACTCAAAAACAATAAATATGTGTAATTTATAAGAAAAATGTATATTTAATTATGTATTGGCCCATAATTTTGTAAATTGTATTTTTTTCTATCCAACTAAAACTGCAAAAAAAAAACATGTCGCCAAACGTCGGGAGAGGAACCAAAAGTCAATTTCCGTCCTCAGAAATCCTAATCCGGAGTCACAAAAGTAATATTATTTATCATTTAAAAGTTATTACTAAAAAAAAATTGTTTGTTTCCGTATAACAATTTTATAGAAAAAAACTCAATAAATAAATATATTAAGGTGTATATAACAATATAAAATCTGTTCTTAACCGACTTTATTGAACAAACACAAATCTTTTTAACGAAAATGCAATTTATTTTGTAATTAAAAAAAGTAGAGTAACGCTGAACGCTTTTTCTGAGTTGTAAAGGGCCACAACTAAATTGACATCTTTCAGTGATGCCTGCGCGCCATCTAGTGTTCAGATATTGCACTATTATCATAGCTAGGCGGCTTGTGGATCAGAATCGCAAATAAGCGTCATCTCCTAAAATTCTGAGAGTTCATTTGCTTAAGCATTTTAGCACATTTTAGCATTTACCAGATTTAGATGGATGGAGATTTCTGGAATTCGCCTGCTGGAGTTATGAGTATTTGAAGATCAAGGGTAACATTAAATTACAGTAGAATTGGCCATATATAAAAATGCAGGGATTTATGGGTGACGACAGACTGAACGGATTTTTGACAGTTTATTCTTGGAGCAAGTCTCCTCGACATAAGCAATATTTTTCGTATATTGGAACGATTTTCCGTCATCCCTTGTCAATTTTGGTTTTGTAACAAACCGGTTTCGAACGAAATCAAACACTGAAGATGGCAGATCGCCGAAACCGGTTTGTTACAAAACCAAAATTGACAAGGGATGACGGAAAATCGTTCCATATACATCTCGTATCCACCCTGTCGGAAAAACACAAAATCAAATCAACTCAATATTTTTCGCTAGATGGCGCTGGAGTCCTATTAAATATATACATACATACATGTTTAAATATCGGACCGAAACTTGAATATTAGATTAGCACCGAGCTTATTTATTAATTTGTACCATGCTGCTCCTTACTTTATACTATTTTCCTTTATATGTACATATATATAAACATTTCAAGGGGAAGCACCTTAAAAATCTAACTTTTTTTATGAATAAGGGCCACTCTAATATGTAAGTTATATACCTAAGGCCCAATTTCACAGTGCTGGGTTAACTTACGTTCCACAGATTTCCAATTATCATTTTGAGTTAACCTGCGGTTAACTGTCCAACGTTGGTGAGTTAACTTCTGGTCAGATATCTGAAGGCCGTCTACCAACAATTTATATAGTAAAAATTCAACTAAATAACTTAAATAAAAATACTAAACCATAGTTAACTGTGGAACTTAGGTTAACCTGGTACTGTGAAATCGGACCTACGTAGTTTAAACTTCGTAGTTTTATTTAAATTTGGTTGCTTTCACATAAAATTGGGTTAGTTATTTTTTAATAGGTGGCAACCGTGTTTGCCTAAGTGACGGCATTGCCAGCTCTATAACAACATACTTTTGGTGTTTCAACGATATGAATTACAGTAGGGCTGATGATTCTACCCGGGTAATACCCGATTACCCGGGTAATGCCCGATTACCCGGGTACCCGGGCAGGCTATTACCCGGACCCGCTATTACCCGGGTAATACCCGGGCATCATATGGCAAACTTCTACTGTAAGCATGCTTGGTTTATTTCAAATATTCAATTCAGTGTACCAGGCGCACAGAATTTATATGTAAGCAAATAAAAAAAGCTGAAATGAAAATTCAGTTTATACAGTTTTAGGCAAAATATAAGAATCATTAGCGGAAGTTTATGAAATTTCTTTCATATGAATTTGTGATGTGAACTTCTAAAGCTGTTAACAACAATATAATAGTAAGAGCATAAAAATTACATTTTGAAAATATCTCAAAAGTATTGCGTTTCATTTAAAAGAGATACTCGCTGTGATTTTTCAACCCTTTTGTATATTGAATGGTATCTACATGAAACTTGGGTTCTATCTGCTGTTCTTTGTCGCTACCTCTAAACATAATTCTACATTTTAGTCCCTATAAAGGTTTTAGTCAAAATCATCAGGAAAACTAAATCCCGAAAATCTTATGTATATTTTACTGAAGCAAAGGATGAATGCTTTCACCCCAACAAGTAAAAACTTTCAAGGCGAGGTAAAAGAGCCAACCTTATTTTAAAATTGTTCCATCATTTTTGGATTTAAAGCTAACATAAAAATAAACATACATAGCTAGAATATTTATATTCGGTCTTATTGTTTTACACATTGCTGTAGTATTAAAATTTGAAACAGGTTGCTGGCGTATTTGTCAGTGCAGCTGATACTTTTTCGAAACAAATTTTTGTTCAAGTTTGGTATTAGGCGTACAAAATTTACATGAAATAATAGTAGGTTGCTACAAAAACAAAAACTCAATTGGAAATAAAATTTCTGCTGCAAACTGGTGTGTACAGAAGGGGCGTAAGTGGGGCTACTACCCCTATCCACTCAACTTACTATTACATTCCACTGAAAAGTAGCATCTATAATACAGTTTTTCAATAGTAAAATATGTTTAAAGCCTCGCCTGTGGTCACAGTGTCCGGGAAGTGTATTTTTTTTGGGTCTGGTACGATATGTCGAAAAAAAAGAAGTCGAAACTAAAAATGTCGAAAAAAAATTTGCCGAAAACACAAAAGGTCGAAAAAAAAAATGTCTCGAAAAAAAATGTCGAATGAAAAAATGTCGAAAAAAAAAATATATAAGATGTAGAAACAATGTAATGAAATGATGTGTAAAATTCGCGCGAATTTAACACATCATTCATTACATTGTTTCTACATCTTATATATTAATGTTGAGTATTATTTTTCTAGTGTTTTGCAATAGCTCTTGCAAGCAAATATAAAACCTGACGGTAAAGTTACAAGCACAAACTCTTAAGCTCTTCTCAATATAATTAACAACAACCTCTCAGAAACGAATCTCCGGTTTAAAGATGTCTGAAAAATTTTGATTTTTGGCGACTTTTATAGTCACGTAAATATTTGATGTATCGATGTTTCTATAAAAATTGTGAAGTTTTGAACGTTTAAACGTTATTTCGGTTTCTTACTTGTCCAAAAACAAAAGTAAATTGGACCAACATCTTTTCCTTGTTCAAAAATATGCACGTGATAAGAAAAATATACACATATTAGAAAACTAACCAAGTCGAAGCATCGATGTACATATATAGCGAAACAAATGTACATATACTTTGCATCAAAGACCCATCGATTTATTTTTGCCATTGGTGACTCCAGCATAGTTTAGCTCAATAAGATAACGGTAACTTTCTCGAAATGATCATTACCAAATGATTAGTGTTATGCTTTTAATAAGTACAAATCATAAGTCATTCTCAATCGTAATTTTTACATGTGCAGTTTGTAGCCCGAAAATGTCTGAGAATATTTCTGTTGTTACCTCTAACAAGGGGAAAATTTGAAAAGATTTTGTATTGGAAAATGGTTGAAAAGTTCTTGGTAAGAGGTAAGGAAGTGATAAATAATTGTATACTGTCATAAAACACGTTGTTAAACTCAAATTTCCGAAGTTTTACATTAAGCATCCAAATTTCGACCTTTTTCGGTCATTTGCATTTTTTCGACATTTTTTTTTCGGTCAAAAATCTCTTCGGTATTTTAAAATTTTTTTAAATTCGGTCTTGGAAATTCGACATTTTTTTTTTCGACATATCGTACGGGACCCTATTTTTTTTTGTTATGAAAATCTTCGCAGAAAACAGAAAACTGGCCAGTAGGTGGACCCCGGAATCGACAACAAAATGTATCGTTATCATTTTTCTTAACTTCTATTGGAGCGTAGGGCCTTCTTAAGGCAACCAAAACTTTCATGAAGAGTTTCGGTGGCTACAACAGCGAAAACATGGGTGATTTTTGGTTCAAGCTACAGATATAGGTTAAATCTTTACTCGCCCTTCGGCGAAAACCATACATTAGTTTCAATTAAAAATTTTAAAGAAAATCTCCATTCTTTCTACGGACGCTGCTGGAATTATGTTTTACATTTTTGACAACATACATATATTTTTTACATTTCAGTTCTACAATGTTCCCTGTAGGGAATACTGTGGTCGACTACAATAAAAGCTAACTTTTAGTCATCTAATTATATATGCGTGTGTAAAACTTCTATCCTGGCTGTACCTAATGCTGATTTCGTTTCATCGAAAAAATGTACACTTGCACGTTGAACATGTTTACACTCTTGCACAGAACACTATACAAGTGTGATAAAAGTGTACCCGTTTTACGTGTACCTGCTTTCGATAAAACGAACAAAAAACACTGCCCCGTTTGCTACGCTATGTGCTTGAATAATTAGGTTTCGCTTTTCACCCATATTTAATTGCTATCGTAAAATTCAATTTATTTCACCAAATTTATCTGTCAAATAAAATTTTCGACACCTGATTATCAGTGCAACCAGCTACCCTGTCAAAGCTTCAGAGGGTAAAAAGTTTGAGTTTTTTACACTACGGAAGTGTACATTTTTAGGAAACGAAATCATATAATGTTTGACGTTTTACTTTCATTTTACAAACGAAAACGGAAAATTGAAGAGTGTAACAAAAATGCGCATTTTTTTTGATGAAACGAAATCACCATAAAATATTTCGAAAGCAATTTAAAACAGGCTAGTATCGTTTTTAACGTATATATTGATAAATGAAAATATCTAAAAAAAATACATTTATAATGAGAGGTATCCAATGATGGTAAAAGAGTGTAAATAATTTTTGAAGAAGGATATACATATGTACACGAGGCACTAATTGAAAGATAAAATACCTTGTAAATGGTAAAATTTTTGAACAAAAGCGATATAAATTGTTGTCATAGTAGATTTTTGATTGGAAAGCACGATGCTGTTTACAGCTTATTTTCGTCCTATCAAAGGTTTGACTGCTATTGCTTGGCGCAACAGATAGAATTTTCATGTTTAAACTTTCTAATCAACTCATTGTTCAAATTAATAATTTTCTTTAAAATCTTGACTCGAATAAAAAATATTTGTATTTGTATTTGTATTTGTTTATTTGGTACAGTCTAAACAGACTTAATAATTATCAATTCATACAGCCAAAATTTCATTAATTACAAGTTTTCTTATTAGCTAAATATTTATTCTAAATTAAAAAATTAAAAAATTACATATCATATCTAATAACAACTTATTGTTTTTCTAAATAAAGACAACATTGAATTACATCACAGCTAAAATCAAAAAGATCAAAAGATAGCCAACGAGCAGTTGGAATGAACATTGAGTTTTCCAATCTGCATCTCAATCTCTCTCTATGAAAATTCATAGAAAGAAATCCGAAACCATACTGTTTACTGTGTTGGAGAAGGCAAGTTTCCAACACCACTTAGGGCACCTCTCATGTAAGGTGGGCAATGAATTTTTTTAGTAACATGAATTATATTAACGTAGTTGGAAAGTTATTGTTTCCAATCTCCAATTTAGGATAGTCCATGTATTCTTTTATGAAACTTAGACAAATAAATATTCATTACAGATTCCATTGCTATACTGTCGGAATGCGCTAGATTCCGATCGACACGCTGTTGGAATGCTTAAAGATTCCAATCAGTATGCCGTCGGAATGCATTCGATTCCGATCAGCGCAGAAAGATGACAGGACGTGATAACAATCCAAATATTATTAAACGTTGTTGGAATGCGATCGATTCCAATCAACTCAGTAAGTAGTAGTACGTTGAAAACAAAAAGTTGTTTGTTTGTTGGAATGCATTAGATTCCAATCAACTCAGAGACTGGCAGTCCAAAGGTTAGAAAGCAATCGTTTCCAAACCTACATTACTAGATATATTTTCGAAAACGATGTTTTCCGGATATAATAGTTCATTATAGGGTAGTTGGAAAGCCACAGTTTCCCATCTACCCAGCAAATCATCAATAACAAGGTGTCGTTATCCAATAGGCAAAGTTTTACAGTGTTGCAATAACAGTCGTTTAAAGCAACTAAAATTATCGCAGTTTTTAATGTTTGATGGAAGTTCATTGAAACACTTTAAACCTTTATAAAAAATATTTTTCTTATCAACCTCGGTTCTATATAATGGTAGCCTAAAGTTGGATTGCTCCCGTAGTAAGTATGAATGCGTTTCATTTATGTATCGAAGATTATCGCTAAGGTAGTCCGGAGTCCCTTTTTAATATTATACACAAATTTCATAGCGTGAAAGAAGATTTGTTGTTTAACACTTAGCCAACGCATTCCATAAATTAACTCTCGGATTGGCGTATCCATAGGCTTATTTAGGATGAAACGCATTGCTCGATTTTGCATTTTCTGTAATTTCTCTATTTGTGAATCAGAAGCTATGAAAAATATTGTAGGGCAATATATAAAATGGGGTTCTACTATGCTCCTGTATACCATTGTTTTATATTTCCTACTCAAATATTTGCAGGATCTTTTCATAAATCCAATTTTTTTAGCAATTTTACTGACTGTGTATTCTATGTGGGCATCAAATTTTAGTTTACTATCGATCAAGATACCTAAGTATTTAATCGTTTTCACTTCCAGTATCATGTCACCTTTGATATTAAGATCACATCTAATAGGACCATTGTTTACAGCTCTGGATAATATCATGAAGTTTGTCTTTTTTACATTGAGCTTTAATTTGTTTGAGCACAGCCATTTGTATAACGAGTCAAGATCATCTTGCATTTTTGTTATTGCATTGGATAGATTTTTATCTTTAACCGTAAGTAGAGCATCATCAGCGAATAATTTTATTGTGCTGTGTTTTAAAGCAGTTTTTATGTCATTGATATATATATATTGAAAAGTATAGGCGCTAGAACTGACCCCTGGGGGAGCCCAATATCTACTGCCACCTTTCCTGATATACTTGTATTTATTACCGTTTGTTGAAACCGATCGGAGAGAAAATTTTTGAACCAAGACAGTTCAGGGTTAACAATGCCTATATTATAAAATTTTTCAATCATAATGTCTCTATCGATCGTTTCGAATGCTCTTTTAAGGTCAATAAATACTGAAACCACATGCATTTTACTATTAAGATCTTCCTTCCACTGGGACAGAACTAGGTTCAATGCAGTTTCACACGAGTGTTTTGCTCTGAACCCAGACTGTTCCTTTAAAAGGATATTGTTTGATTCCAGATGCTGTACAAGACGATTTTTAACTACTGTTTCAAGCATCTTTTCCAATTTCGGGAGAGTATTAATGGGTCTTAGCTCTTCAGCTTTTTTATAGGTACTACTGTCGAGATTTTCCAGTCCTTGGGTACTATGCCTGATTGCAAACTTTTATTTATAAGTTTTGCATAAAAATAACCCATGTAATCAATAGAGTCATTGATAACTCCTTCGGTAATTAGGATATCCCCCCGATCTTGCTTTTAAGTGTTTTACCTATTTGAGCGATTTCTTAAGAACTAATTTCTTCAAATAGAAATGGGTATGGGATGTGTACTTGTCCTGTACTTTCGTATTCGACCACCTCAATATTTCTATGTATTTCCACTATGCTATCAACAAAATAATTATTTAAATGTTCCGCTATTTCAACACTATTTAAATATTTGGTACCATTTATTGAGAGTTCCGTTATTTTTTCTTTATCATCGGTATTATTAACTACCTCTTTTAAGTATTTCCACATTTGTCGGGTGTCACCCTTATTAATTTCAACCTTTCGTTCCATGTATTTTATTTTCTTAATCCTAGCCAGCTTTTTATACTCTTTTTTCGCGACATTATAGTCATACCATGCTCCAGTAAGGGTAGCCGTTTGGTAGAGTTGAAATTTTTTCTTATTACTTTCAGCAAGTTGTCGGTCATACCATTTGTTTCTAATTTTGATCCTGATTAGTTTACAGAAAGTAAGGTTTCTCATCACTGAGATCATACACTCGTTTATGTGCAATAGGATACTATCGGCATCCAGATCGTTTAAGCAGGTAAAGACATATTGCCTCAAAAGATTTAATAAATTATCCTGACTGTATCTATCCCATGCCGTTATTTCAGACTGTGTCGAAAGTGGGTCTAACCTAACTACGTTAAATCGGAACATTATAGTTTCATGATCCGATATTCGGTGTTCGAGCAATCTCTCACAAGTCACCTCTTTATTGTTGGAGTACAACAAATCAATTCGTGTTTCGGAGTATTCTGTAACCCTAGTGTTAAAGTTTACCAGTTGTATCATCGCATGTTGCGCAAAGATTTCATTAATTCTTTTGCTATAAGTTGAATCAACATTTAAGTTTATGTTGAAATCTCCAATGATCACCATATTTTCCATACAGTCACTCATCGTTACTAGTATGTTCTCCATATGAGATAGAAACTCGGCATCACTAGCACTCGGTGAGTGATAGACAACACCGATTTGCCATTTAATATCGCAATTCTTTAGTTGTAACACTATACACCATACGTTATTGTCTATAGACTGGTTATATATGGTACGAAAACAAAGAGTATCACGCACTAAGGCAATAACACCGCCAGTGTGTCTGCTATGCGAGTCACACCGCACAACAGTATATGTCCGAAACTTTGTCTCAGATTCATAAATTTCCTTAGTGGTACAGGTCTCTGAGCACAATACTATATCAGGATCAACAGACTCAATAAGTTTCTCTATTTCGGCTTTGTTAGATAATATGCTACATATATTGAGGTAGATACACCTTAGTTGCTAGTATCCTAGTTTTTGCTTTTTCGAGTTAAGATGTTTTAAGTATACCGGGCACTGTTTACTACTAAAAGGGTGATTTACATCCAAGCCCAAATTTAACTTTTTATTTGCTCTTATGCAGTTTATACATTTTTTTTTCTCTGCTTCCTCACATGTATTTGTTTTATGCTCACCAAAACATTTACTGCAGGTTTCCTTTTCATCACATTCTGTTGACTTATGGTTATAACCTTTACATTTGAAACATACAGTAAAAAAAAATATTTGTCTATTAAATTAATTATGTCTTTTCATGTTAGCTTTGATTTAATTAAAAATTTTCAAGATGGTAACATTGTTCTGGTTTCATATATCGTTTCAGACCTTGTTTAGAAGGCTGTAAAGCTACATACAAAATGTTTTTATTAAAATGGCGCAGCGATGAAACGGAAGAAGACCTAATAGTTGACTTGAAATTAACTGAATTTCTTACAGGGTTTATTAATAGAATTTATAGGCAAAACACTACATTTCGCGTGATACAACAAAATCAAGTAAGTAGTTCTCCCGTGACAAATGCAAAACCAGGTAAATCTCAGTTATTTTCCCAACTACTTTCTTGGTTTTGCATTTGTCACGGGAGAGCAACTTACTTGGTTTAATTGTGTCAAGGAAGACATACACTATATACACTCCACAAAATAATTATAAGACAAGACAAGTTTATATATAACAAAATCAAGTTAAAATTTTTGGTGTTTTTAATAAGCAGAATCATATTTGAATGAAAGCTCACAAAGTCATGAGCTTTTAATCAAATTAACCGATTAACTTAATATACCGAAATGGAGTAAACATGTACATTATATTCACACATTCTCTCCTTTTCTTGATAGGAAACTTTGCAATTCATTTTCATTTCTTTTCTTTTCTCAAGCGCCACTTAATTTCAATGGCTTATAGCACGGTATTGTAGTATGGTACTCCAGTTGCTGGGGCAAAAAAAATTAGAAAACGACTCATACACATCAGTGTAGTTTCCGGGTCATACTAAAATATGTACTACATGTCTGTTTACCTTTTGTAACACGAACCAAACTAGTTAGTTATTATTCACTTTTGGTTCATGGCGAACAAACTAAAAGGTTTTCGTTTTACAAAGAACATCAAAATATTTAGCACAATCAGAATCATCCATTTCAACAAACAACTTGAAGTTCAGTTTATTGTACACGAAAAATTATTGGTCTTATAATTAGTTCGTGGTGTGTATATGTATGTATGAGATCAATTTCGTTTGATTTTATAATTGAAAACAAAAAAAAATCTAGTTGCCATTTCCCAAAAATTTAAAAAATTATTCCAGTAGCGTCACATATAATTTTGGATTAAAAAAAAAAAATGCGATGTGTAAATGTATGTGATTAATTTCGTCACCAAACATTGTAGGATTGAAAAAATATCTAGTAGCCTTTTCTCAAAAATGAAAAAATTATTTCCGTAGCGTCCCAAATAAAAAAAAGTTAAAATTTGTTTATAAAAAATTCCCGTAGAGGATTGTAGGATTGAAAATAGCTGGTACTCATTTTTTAACCCATTTAAAATGTTTATGGTTTTCTCTTAAAAATCTATAAAAACATTATTATAGCGAACATATGGTTTACGTCGAAGAAAGAGTTGAAGATTACCCTACATCGGAAGACTGTTCCAAAACTTACCCATCATGTGGTTGCTGCAACAGCCGCCAAACCCCAAGCCTAAAATGTGTTATCGTAAGAGATAAAAGGTGGTAATTGCGAGCGCAACCTGCTGGGCATTTTTTTTCTGAGAATATTTTATGACCGATACACACTTCGCGAATTTCATGACCACAGCCGAAGTTCACTACGTTTCCCAACGAAAGTTTCCAAAGTATTTTTATGTGTTATATGACTGTTGGAAAATCTTTATTTTTAACACTAAAAATAATAGTACAACAAAAATACCGATGCAATGTAATAGTAAGTTGAGTGGATAGGGGCAGTAGACCCACTTCATCCTTTGCTTCAGTAAAATATACATAGGATTTTCGGGATTTAGTTTTTCTGATGATTTTGACTAAAACCTTTATAGGGACTAAAATATAGAATTATGTTTAGAGGTAGCGACAAAGAACAGCAGATAGAACCCAAGTTTCATGTAGATACCATTCAATATACAAAAGGGTTGAAAAACTCACAGCGAGTATCTCTTTTAAATGAAACGCAAAACTTTTGAGATATTTTCAAAATGTCATTTTTATGCTCTTACTATTATATTGTTGTTAACAGCTTTAGAAGTTCACATCACAAATTCATATGAAAGAAATTTTATAAACTTCCGCTCATGATTCTTATATTTTGCCTAAAACTGTATAAACTGAATTTTCATTTCAGCTTTTTTTATTTGCTTACATATAAATTCTGTGCGCCTGATACACTGAGTTGAATATTTGAAATAAACGAAGCATGCTTACAGTAGAAGTTTGCCATATGATGCCCGGGTATTACCCGGGTAATAGCGGGTCCGGGTAATAGCCTGCCCGGGTACCCGGGTCTTCGGGTATCATCAGCTCTAAATTACAGCCTCATTCTCTTTGGCGAACCATAGCTGCCCGGCCGATATCGTCAGCTATTGGTATTCTGAATGTTACGTTGCCGATTATCGGCTAGCCTTAGGTTGATCGCCAACAAAACGAAATGAAATGTCAAATTTCCAACCAGGGTTGCCAGATTTTTGAAACAAAAAGCCCAATTTTAGAAAAAAAAACTCAAAACGCCCGAAATTCCCAATTTCAATAAAACAAGAAGTACCCACCATGAAAACTTCACTTTATTTCAGATACTTAATTCCATTTTTTTTATTTGATCTGTTTTTGTTTAATTGTATTTCTTTTAATTTCTTTTATTTAAAATAATTGTTTATTTTGTTCAAATTTATTTTATTTTTATTTTCTTTACATTAGTTCATTTGATTTTAAAATATATGTTTTTGTTTAATTCGTTTTGTTTTATACTATTTTATTTTGTTTTTATTTTACTTTGTTTTATTGTATTTCAAAGTATTTTTTTTAATGCTATTAGATTTTCCTTTAATTTTATTGTTAATTATTTTTTTATTTGATTTTATTTTAAATTATTTTATTTGGTTTTTTTTTTTCATTTAACTTTGTTTTATATTACATATTTTGTTTTAATTTATTTTTTTAATTCTTTTACCTTTTATTTTTATTTATTATATTTTTTAACTTTGTTTTATTGTAATTACATTTTTATAATTTATTTTATTTTATTATTATTATATTTTATCTTTTTCATTTTGTTTTATTTTTTTTTAATTTCATTTCATTTTATTTGGTTTCAGGAAATTATGCGTTGTTTTGTTGTACTGTGTGTACTGTTTTTTGACATCTTTTTATAAAAAAGAATTAAAAAAAATAATAGTGAAATTGTTAACTAAACTCACTTTTTTGCTTACGGAGCCCCTTTTATATCAACTAGTATATCCCGTGGTCGAAATTCGACCAATTTAAAATAGTTGAACTTATTCAAACATCTGATCAACTTTTTGTCAATAGCTGCCTTTAGGACCCGTGGCCGAACCTCGACCAACTTAAATGTATACATTAAAAACTCATCTATAGGCAAAATGAGGCCATCAAAGAATTTAAAAAATAGCGGCTGTTATTATATAATAAAAATATTAAATTACAGCAGCCCTTTCCAAAATTATTTATGGCAAATGCCATGCAAATATTCGGTTTTCGAGATTTTATGTTGCACTTGAATAATCGGATGATGACATTGTGCTTAACAAATAGCCACTAATTTATGCGATCGTTTTGAGCAGGTGAAGAACAAAAAAATATTAGGTTGAAAATTAAGTAAATTGTAATAGTTAAGATTAAAGGTTTTTTAATATAAAAAAAAACATAATTTAAGAAAAAAAGGAATATTCCGCAACCTGGTCTTGCAACTGTGCACACCGTATTCTATACGCTCACCGCCGCGCCATTACCTTATGCACAAAGCAGTTTAAGAATTAACAATATACCAACAACAAAGTTAGACTATTAATATAAATAATGGACCAAAGTACTCAATGAGCGAGGGAATGAAAATAATTTCTCTCTCATAATAGGACGTGTTTAATGAGGGAGAGAATGAAGATAAAGAGTGGTTTCCTTTGAAGTTCAGCCAACTTCGAAATATGAGTTTGACGCTATTACTCTAACTCTCAAAGAGCGAGAGAATCAAAATATTTCCATTGCTGGTATTTTACACACATATACAAATTTCTCAAAATAAGCTTGGTACTCCAACAACAGGAGCCATATTGAATTATTATTTTATTTTTTTGAAACATTTTTTTTGTATGGTGGTACACAAGCCAACTTTGATTGCGACATATTTTTTTCAAATTAAAAGTTTGACCATGGTTGCCCTATTTCACATTTTAATAATGGTGTCATGAAAACATAAAACTTTGTAGAATTTCATTTTAAACAAATCTATTACGTCGGAATTTTTCCTTGAATAAATTTTTTTAATATGGAATTCTACAATTAAGTGAAGCTTTATTGGGCTTTTGAATCTCTATTTAGATATATACATACATATTAGAGTTTTATGGAAAAATATAATTTTGATTACGTTTTCCCAAAAAATTGTATAGTTAAATTACATTTTATTATAAATATATGTAATTGAAAATTTAAGATTTTCAGGATTTTATGGCACAACAATATAACATTTTTAGTGTTTCATTTGTTTATTAATACTTTGGAATATATGGCGACCATAGTTATCTCATTTTTATTATAGAATTCTACGAAAAAGATGTTTGATTTTTATTTTTTTAAAAAAGCAAAATTTCATATTATATAAAATTGACGGCAATGGGTGTATCTATTTCAATCTAATTTTTTTTTTTTTTTCCTTGATGAATTTCAATACAGAAAGTCAAAGCATTGATTGCTTCTTTCCTAAAAATTTTATTTTTAAACTAAACTTACTAAAGCGTGCGAGATATGAGAAAAACAAATTGTCACTTTTTTTAATAATTTGGTACATAACAACACATATTGGGGCAACTCTCATGCGGAAACAAATTGGCTATTCGCGCCGACGCCATCTATTTGGAGTGTAACATTTCAATATACATATGAGTTCAACGCCCAATCTACTGTTTGAACTCAATGAGCGAGAGAATTGGAGTGTTTACGCATATATGTATATGTGTATATAAATAGATATGAGTATGAAATTGGCTTGACGTTTATTTTGAAAGTTTGAGGGTTTTCTAGCTTTTTTCTTTAACAATAACTTAGCAATATTTAAAAGACACTTTATATGGATTTTTCCTTTGATTTAAAGAAAAAAAATGTATATTGATTTTTAAAAAAATTCTATTCTATTTGGTCTAGACTTGTTTGGGGCTCGGGTTGCAAATCTGCCCTTTTAAAAGTTAATACATATATAGGTACATATGAAAAGAAATTATTTGTTGTCTTCAGTAAAATTTAAGATTTCCGCTTATCACTTGGTTTAGTAAAAAATTTAAGTATTCATAAAATATGTTTTCGATTTTTATACTTTAAATAAGGAATTTATCAGCAACTCTATCTCAATCGATAGAAATCGTGAAATTTATCGAAATAATCTACAGAAATTGAATAAACAGACCACTATGTTTGAAAAAAATTCGCAAATTGCAGCTTACATCTTCAAAAATTAGAGCAGTCAGACTTATATTAATGGTAATTTTTTGAAATATTTACCAAAAAAAAAAAAAAGAAATTGTATAAGCGGTTATAGCATTTCTATAATGGGTGGTATGTATGTATATTTATGATCTAAAATTATTATTTCACATGGCTTTCCGTAAACTAAAAATATTCGCACCAAATTTTTTTTTCTCGAAAATAGAAATCACAACATAAAAATATTGTTTATAAAAATTTTAAGAAGTCAAGATTAGAAATATAAAAATATATAAAAAATATAAAAAATTTTCAATGACAAAAAAGAAAAAATTTTGGCCGATAGCTGTAACTGTACTTGAACCATCAACCGCTCGACCACTACCCCCTAACGCTTCCCACTGGGCTATCGCTTTATTTACAAATTGATTGTCAGATAACCAATTTAAGTTGCATGAAAAATTTTCATTCGCTTATTACAGATAAATGAAGCAGTATTGGTTATATATTAGATAATTGTGCACTGCCTTAGAGGTATGCCAACAAATCCATATGCATTTCATAAATATTTATGCATATTTAGTATGGGTTTAAGCTTGGCAATGATTTATATGTAAAATTGTTAGGCTATTAATATAATAGATAACGAATGCAATTTACCTATTGTTTGCTTTTGACACTTCGTTTTCGCCTCAACAGCCGATAATTGTCAAAGAGAATACCGATTAACCCCACATCGTTACGTAATGGTGATTTCGTTTCATCAAAAAAATGCGCATTTTTGTTACACTCTTCAATTTTCCGTTTTCGTTTGCAAAATGAAGGTAAAACGTCAAACATGATATGTTTTCGTTTCCTAAAAATGCACACTTCAAGACTGTAAAAAACTCACACTTTTTACCCTCTGAAGCTTTGACAGGGTAGCTGGTTGCACTGAAAATCAGGTGACGAAAATTATATTTCATAGATAAATTTGGTGAAATAAATTGGATTTTGCAATAACAATTAAATATGGGTGAAAAACGAAACCTAATTATTCAAGCACATAGCATAGCAAACGGGGCAGTGTTTTATGTTAGTTTTCTCGATAACAGGTTCATGCAGAACGGGTACACTTTTATCACATCTTTATAGTGTTCTGTGCAAGAGTGTAAACATGTTCAACGTGAAAGTGTACATTTTTTTCGATGAAACGAAATCAGCATAAGAAACAGCTGTTATCGGGTTGGCTATCGTGTTGGCCATCGTTCGCCATTCAGAATAGCAACACACCGACGATGATTGTTTTGGGGACGATATCGTCAAAGAGAATGAGGCTGTTAGTTTCGTTAACGTTAATTAGCGAAAAGAATTTATTTTGATAACGTTTTTTCGTTGATTAGCGAAATGGTATTTTTGTGATAATTTCTCTAAACAACTCACATTTATCAATATAAATTAATTCGAAAGATAGCTACTAAGGAAAATAAGAGCTCGCCAGGGGACTGACGATAGGAGTGGACCATCATAAAGTAATTTGGTAAAAATTACGCTGGCACTGAGCTTGTAGTGGCTAACTTTATTCTTGCGCTTTCTATGTCTCATTGACGCACTGCCATTTAATCTGTACAAGGAGTTCACCAACGTCCGGCAATACTTTGACGGAATTTCACATTTTAACTTGATATTTTTTTAAGCAGATTTGATAAGTATATTAAGGGCGGATTTCTCTACTAGCCGCCAACTTAACGCTCACTTTAAATTTTATCGGACAGTTCATCCTCCTTTAAATAAAGGGCAAATGAACTGGCTGTTAAACCAGGGTTCGGAATTATTCATTTATGAAGATTCATGTACGTTCTTTTGCATTCGCATTCACGAACATGAATATTAAAAAAAAAATTTGCATTCGCGTTCGTGAATAAGAACGTATAAAAAATCCACACCATTCACGTTCATGAATGCATTCGTGCATCATTCATAAATGCCTTCTCGAATCTAAATATGCACGTACTTCTTGTCGTTCATCTTCATATATGTATGCATATATGGCGTGAATAATTCACGAAGGCATTTAAGAACGTGCATTGAATGCATATTTTGTATGGCATATTCGCAGAGGGTTGTAGTAGAAAATTTGAAAAATGCTATTGCGAGTATACCGACAGGAATGTGAACCCAAAAAAAAAAAATTTTGACGGTACTTCTAGGTTTTATTAAGGGATATGAAGGACCTTCTTAGGGGCCATTTCTATAATTGTTCGGGACAATTTTGGAATTGTTTTCGGGATTATTTTCAGGACTTATCGGTATTGTCTTCGGGACTTTTTCGGGATTGTTTTCGGGATTATTCCGGGAATTTTTCGGGATTGGTTTTTCAATCATTTCGTGATAACTTTGGGATTGTTTTCGGATCATTGCTGGATTGTTTTTAGGACTTTTCCTAACCATTTCGGGATGATTTTTGGGCCATTTCATGTTCATAGAGTTCTTAACCATTTCAAGAAAAAATTTCGGGATGCAGTTTTGTGCAAGCACACTACCTTAAATTATCATCATCTGCTTGCTTACATATGCACATGTTCAAAAATTGTTTACGCGACATTTTTCAGATACACACACATTCATACCTATCTACAAGTTCAATAAACGTTTGTTTATTGTTTGATTTATTCGGGCAGCGTGGCCGCCTTTATTGAAATCCAAAACCAGACTTAGCCTAAATTACAATTTTTTTTTATGCTAAAATTAAGCCTGCTCTGCAACCCAAATTTCTTTATGTAAAAATAATTTATTTAATTCCTATGTATTGGGAAAGAGCTCATTTTGGAGAGAAATTCGTTTACAACGCATTTCTCTATTTGACCCATTTCCAATAGTGCTGGCTTAGCATATTGCCATTGGATAACCATAGTATGGGTGATTGTAGTATGTCACTGTGTGACAATGCATTTCTCCATATGACCCATATTTAATGAATGCCGACTCGGCATGTTGCCTTTGGGCAAGCATAGTACGTGTGATTGTGATATAGCGCAATAGTTAAATGCCGCTTGAAGTGAGTTTTACTTGGTGCGGCTGAAATGTGATGAGTAGTCATATTTCAGGCGACTTATGAAATTAATTGTTTTAAAATGTCTTGCCTTTGCATAAATGCATTGCACTTAAAATTTATGAGGTGCGATCGGACTTGGGTAAATGATCGTTGTGCGCCAATGCATTTCATGGGAATTTATTTAGGTCGGCCGAATTATGACTGATCATATTTCGGGCGGAAATGTTCGGCACGGGTTTACTTTATTGTAAGTAATTATTATGAGTAATTTATGGGTATTTGGGTCGGCTAGTTTATGATGTGCAATCATATTTCAGACGACGTGGGTGGCAGTAACTTATGTTACGTTAACTCTTCCCCTCTTAAGTCGAGTGTCCGCAATCGACATGAAAAATTCTAATTGATTAAAAAATTATTACGAATTGGTTTTTAGTTGCAAAAATGGACCACTTGTCATGTTTGCGGTGTTTCGCGTTGGCAATTGCAGTTCAGGCGATATATAGAATTAAATTTTATATTTGTAAATGTATATGAAAATAAAGATTGACATAATGATAATGAATGTAATTAGTAGGTCTGAACTTAAACTAATTAGGTGTACATTTTTATTTTTGTCTACTAAGAACTTAATATGCTCCTTTTGTTTTACTTGTTCAATATATAGTTTTTCTAATTTTAGCTCAGTTGTTGTGAAATTAGAGTTTTCTTTAATTTTTGTAATTTTGCTGGGTAACACAAATGTGTCGTACATTTTAATTTTATTATTCTCGTATGTATTATTTGCAATTATTAATTTACAATTTTCAAATTTAATTATAAAAGTTCCTATTATACATTACTATTGTTTCCGGAACAAGGGAAAAAAGAATATCCCTTAGGGGTTGTTTTATATCCTCCGCTGACTTGGACCGAATTAGTTTTGCGATTGCATACTTTGAGAATTTGTCAATTGCGGTTAAAATTAATTGTTTCCCCATATGCAATATATCAATATGCACAATTTGACCCGGGAAAGTGGGTATTGGCGTTGCTTGAATTTGTGGCTTTGCTGGATGACGATCATATTTATTTTCCTTACACGTCACACAATTTTTTATGACCCTTTTAATTTTACTGGCCATTCCAGGAAAATAATATTTTTCTAAAATTTGAATTTTATTTTCTCTGCAATTTCTATGGGCTCTGTTGTGTTCCTTAATTATTATCTCCTGCTGTCTATGGTTACTGGTTATGTCCTCCACCATTCTTTGTGTAAATCTTATTTTGAAATTACTAAAATGTAGAGGGTAAAGTATTTGTATTTTTCCCATGACAGGCTCCTCCGCTTTTATGCAGTTTATAACTGACGGGTTCAAATATCTTTTTAAAATTGTTAATAAAATCTGTTCCGAATAATCCGGTTGCGTTACCATATGCCGGTGATATGTAGGAAACACGATTTTAAATTGATAGGATGGCTCACTATCAGTATTTAAAAAAATTTGATTTTTGAAGGCATTTATTGGTCCTTCAATACTGTAAATCAAATTATGAGATGAACTGTCATCCGATCTTGATGCTACTGATAAACTATTGACCTGTGTCTCTTTGACGGGTATTCGCGATAATGCATCAGCGACCACATTTTGTTTACCTGGTTTGTAGCATAGCTCATATGAATATTCTTCTAGAGCTGCTTTCCATCTTTTCATTTTTGCATTATTATTTTTATTGCTTAATGCATATGTAAGCGGTTGGTGGTCAGTAAATATTTGTATTCTAGCTGATCCATAAAGATAATTTCTTAGTGAGTTCAAAGCCCATATTATAGCCAACATTTCCTTTTCATTAGCTGCATAATTTTCTTCAGCTTTATTTAATGTTCTTGAAATAAATGTTATTGGCTTTGACTCTTGCGACAGCACAGCTCCAATAGCAAAATTGGATGCGTCTGTCGTCAATTCAAATTTTTTGCTATAATCAGGGTATGCAAGAGTGACATCCCTTGAAATGAGTGAGTTCTTTAGACTGTTAAAAGCATTTATTGCTTGCTTATTAAAGTCGATTTTTACTTTTGAGGATTTATTTTTTGATATCCTACCTTCTTCCCCTCTTAAAAGAGTTGTTAGGGGTTTTGCCATTTTTGCATAATCCTTTATGAACTTCCTATAGTATCCGGACATACCAAGAAAACTACGGAGTTCCTTTAAAGTTCTTGGTTGTGGGAAATTCGCAATCGCCTCCACCTTTGCGGGGTTGGTTTTTACACCGTCTGCTGATATAACGAATCCCAAAAATTCGACCTCTTTTTTAAAAAAATGACATTTGTCTAGTTGCACTTTCATATTTGCTTCTTGCAACGTTTTAAATATTTTTTTAATGTGTTCAATATGCTCTTCTTCTGTTTTGCTGAAAATTATAATGTCATCGATATAAACATAAGCATATTTTCCAATGTGCTCATACAAAATGTCATCAAGCGCTCTTTGGAAAATTGAAGGTGCATTCTTCAATCCAAATGGCAAACGAGTGAATTCGAATTTACCATTATTTATTGAAAAGGCAGTCTTCTCAACATCTGATTCTTTTAACGGGATCTGATGAAAACCGCTTTTTAAATCCAATACCGAGAAAAATTTACTTTCTCCTAAATTAGAAATTACCTCAGAAATTTCAGGTATTGGGTATCTATCTGCTGTCGTTACCGAATTCAGCTTACGATAGTCTATTACCATACGGTATTGTTTATTACCCTCTGAATCCGTTTTTTTCGGAACAATCCATATTGGTGAATTGTAGGGTGACCTTGATGGCCTAATAATTCCATCAGCTAACAGTTCTTTTACCTGTCTCTCTACCTCTGGTTTGAGAGAAGCTGGATATGGATAAAATTTAGAGTAAATAGGAGTTTTATCTAACGTCCTTATTTCTCCAACAACTTTTGTTGTATATGTTAATTTCTCATTCGGTTCTGAGAACAGTTTTGGGTATGCATGAATTATCTCGTTCATGTCCCTCTTTTGTTGTGACGATAAATGCTCGTCTTTTATTTGGATGGCATTTACTGCCTTGCAGGGAAGCTGTTTGAGTTTAATCTTTTTACCATTTCCCAATATTAGGTAATTTTCCCTTGTGTGGATTACAGCCTTTAAATCTATTAATGTATCGTTTCCTAAAATTCCATCAAATGTCCTTAGAGATGGCATTAGGAAAAATTCTATTTCTTTATTAGTATCGAATAATTTCGCATACATGTGGTTTTCGATTTTTATGTTTCCTACTACTGACTTGGCGTAGAACGGAATTTTATTTTTAATAATTGTCTTTGCTAAATGTGGTTGGATATAGTTCTTGCTAGATCCTGTGTCCACTAGAAATTTTAGTATTGCGCCCCCCTCTGCCTTGGCTTCGAAATAGGGCAACGAGGAGCTCATAAAACTAAAAAATTGACATCTGATGGTTCATCTCCTAGTTGATGTCCTTCTTTTTGTTCCGATATATGGAAGGTCCTTTGAGCCTTGTTATTTCTTTGCACAAAAGATTCTGCAGGTGTTTTTCCCTGGAATTGGCCTTGGTTATTCGCAGGTTTATTCATATAGTTGACTCTACGAGAGTGTATGCTTTGGTCCACATCCATGGGCTCGGGCCTTGGTTGCGGTTTGGGTGGCCTGGGTGGTGCATTTGTATTCGTGTTTGGACGATTATTTTGCCATGTTTTTTGATTTGGTTGCGGGTTATGGGCTAATTGGGGGTAAAAATTCTGCTCTTGTTGTGGTGAGGAATTGTATTTCCTTACTGGGGTTTGGTATTTTTGGTACGATTGCCTTATATTATTGGCATGGTTCGTCCTAAAGTTTTGATTATCCAATTTTTGGCACAGATGCAGAGCCTGAGGTAAATCAACAGGTTCCTTCATACCTAGTAGCCTTGGTAGATCCCCATTTAAACCTCTTATAAAGGTGTCTAGCGCCTTATTACGGTACGATTGCGTCAGCATACGTAGCGTTTCATTGCTTGTACCCTCATAACCTAGCTTATTTAATATCAACGAAAGGTGTTTGTATACTTGTTGATAAAATTCGTTTATTGTCTTGTTACCTTGCACCAGTGTCGTCATCTGGTACTCCAAGGTTGACAAGTCGCGTCTGTCGGCATAATGCATCGCTAAGCATTTTATTATTGCCGGCCAATCAAGTGGAGTGTTGTAGGATTCTAAGGCTGTGTCGGCTTGACCAGTTATCTTATTCCTAATCACACTCAGGATTCCATAATATTTGGGAGTTCCTTTTATTGATTCGTAAACATTGAGTATACGATCCACGCTTTTTTTCCAGGAATTAAATTCACCTGATTTTCCTGAAAATTCCTTCAGACATTTTACTACGTCTGGTATTTTGTCTAATTCATTTATATTTTCCCTATGCCTTTCCTCTATGACCTGGTCAACTGCTGTGGCCAAGCTTGCGTTCGGATTCAGCACATTTTGGACTACCCGTGGTCCTTCTTGTGTCAATATGTTTGTAGCGATGTCTGATATTAGGCTCCTCAGCTCATCCATGCTTATTTGAGAACCATTTGCCGCCTGAGGGGCGTTGGCGTTTAAGATTGGGGGCCTGATCAAATTGTTTTGGTTTGCCATTTTCCCCTATTTTTTTATTCCTTCCCAGAAAATTTTATTTTATTAAGGCAATTTCTTATTCCTTCGCAAAAAATTTTATTTTATTAAAGCAATTTCTTATTCCTTCGCAAAAATTTTTATTTTATTAAAGCAATTTCTTATTCCTTCGCAAAAAATTTTATTTTATTAAAGCAATTTCTTATTCCTTCGCAAAAAATTTATTTCATTAAAGCAATTTAGTCCTTTAAAAGCTACCTACAATTTCTCGAAAGCTCTGATCATTCGAACAGTATGCTCTTCCATAGTATCCCAGTTATAATAGTCTTCTATTGTAGCTTCTTTATCTTCTCCTATAGTATTAAATATCCACTGCATAAACTGAACTTTGCCTTCAATGTCTTTTATATCTTTTAAATTTCTTACTTCTTTTTCTGTAAAGTCACTTTCCTCTAATTTTCCTATTATTCTATCTAACTCTTCGTTATCTACATCTATTGGAAGAGCGTCGTCCATTTTATAATTATTTTGTAAACGTGGGCAACAATATTAACTAATACATAACTAAATTTAGATTTATTTCTTAGTTTCGATTCGATATACCTTATATTTTGTCTTTCCTCGCTGGGGTTGTATTCCACCTCTATTATGCCAGTTGTCTTCGTTGTTGCTGACGTCGCTGGTACACCACGAGGGATTGCCCTTCAGTGGTCGCAGTTTTCTTCCCACGTATATGTATGTATAAATAAGTTCCGCTGCTGACGTCGCTGGTTCACCACGAGGGATTGCCCTTCAGTGGTCGCAGTTTTCTTCCCACGTATATGTATGTATAAATAAGTTCCGCTGAACTTGTTTTACCACCGTATTTTTGCTGCTATTTGATTTACCATAAAATTCCTGTTGATCATGATATTCCCGCTGAACTTGTTTTACCACCGTATTTTTGCTGCTATTTGATTTACCATAAAATTCCATAAAATTCCTGTTGCTTGCTTTTATTTTGGTTCTGAACTTGGAGTGGCTGATACGTGATATCTTCTCTTTTGCTGCTGCTACTGGAGTGCCGTCTCTCAAAGTTCATGCGATACAATTTTCTCGCGTTTATTTTTTATTTTTACGTGCTATTTTTGATTCACGAAACCGAGTCCTTACTTTTTATTTTTCAGAACTTAAATACGGTTCGTTTTCATAGAACGGGTCCTTACTTTCTTATTTTCAGGACTTGACTATAGTTCTTTCTTTTTTTTTTGTGTAAACCGAGTCCTTACTTTTTTTTTCTTCAGGACTTAAACACGGTTTTTGATTTTTCAGCACTAGTATTTTCACTTTTATACCGATTGCTGTTTTTCCGGCGTTCACGAGTCCTTACTTGTTTTTTTTTCAGGACGACTTTCGCACGTACGGAACTTTACTAACTTTACTTTTAATTCACGGCTTTATTTCGCGAATCCTTACTTTTTTACTTTTCAGGATATATATTTCGCGTACTGGCCGAGAACTTCGCTCGGGCGCCAGTTCAATAAACGTTTGTTTATTGTTTGATTTATTCGGGCAGCGTGGCCGCCTTTATTGAAATCCAAAACCAGACTTAGCCTAAATTACAATTTTTCGTCTTATTTATGCTAAAATTAAGCCTGCTCTGCAACCCAAATTTCTTTATGTAAAAATAATTTATTTAATTCCTATGTATTGGGAAAGAGCTCATTTTGGAGAGAAATTCGTTTACAACGCATTTCTCTATTTGACCCATTTCCAATAGTGCTGGCTTAGCATATTGCCATTGGATAACCATAGTATGGGTGATTGTAGTATGTCACTGTGTGACAATGCATTTCTCCATATGACCCATATTTAATGAATGCCGACTCGGCATGTTGCCTTTGGGCAAGCATAGTACGTGTGATTGTGATATAGCGCAATAGTTAAATGCCGCTTGAAGTGAGTTTTACTTGGTGCGGCTGAAATGTGATGAGTAGTCATATTTCAGGCGACTTATGAAATTAATTGTTTTAAAATGTCTTGCCTTTGCATAAATGCATTGCACTTAAAATTTATGAGGTGCGATCGGACTTGGGTAAATGATCGTTGTGCGCCAATGCATTTCATGGGAATTTATTTAGGTCGGCCGAATTATGACTGATCATATTTCGGGCGGAAATGTTCGGCACGGGTTTACTTTATTGTAAGTAATTATTATGAGTAATTTATGGGTATTTGGGTCGGCTAGTTTATGATGTGCAATCATATTTCAGACGACGTGGGTGGCAGTAACTTATGTTACGTTAACTTACATACAACACATGGTATTGTTCTACTAACTAGCGACACACACAAAACAAATACAGAAATGCGAGCGCTGGGAACAGAATCAGTCCGCCAATACGTCAGTTGCGTGACGCACGTCAATTTTACTTTGAGGTATCCGGCGTATCTGGCGTTACACATACAAACACCCGCAGTCTACTTGGCTGTCAGTTGTTTCGACGTACTGACGGATTGATTCTGCTGAACGCTTAATGCCATCCGACACAGTAAATTTAGAATGTTCTGAGATATGACCAGCAGGGTGGTAGGTAATGTTGTTATGCGCTAAATATAAGAATCAACCCTTCATTTTTTGGTCGTTAATGGATTATAATTTTCTCGATTGTTTTTCCATTGTAAGGAATTGTCTACTTTTTGCATTTTTTGTGCCGATGGTTTGAGGTTTAAGGTTTTTCCCACATCTAATGGCCTTCAGGATTGTAGTAAAAAAACAACAATGTTTAAGATAAATGAGACACATATTTTAAAGACTCGATTATCGTGAAAAACCCCCATCTAAAACAAAATACAGGCTGTTGCAAACTACTCATAATTTGCGGAAGAAAAACAATGTACCCAATTTAAACTAAGCTAAAAGAGCTGCTTATTTTTTGAGGCTAGTTAACACTGCCCACGCGAAATACAATGCAGGTAGTAACAAACATCCTTTAAGACTCGTTAATAGTAGACAATTCCTTACAAAGGGAAAACAATACAGAAAATTATAAACCATCAACGACCAAACGATGAAGGGTTGATTTTTAGGAGATGCTGCTAATCATAATTCGCGGAAAAAAACTATGCACTCAATATAAACTAAGCATAAACGAGCGGATTATTTGTAAAGCCTAGTTAACCACTGCACACGCGAAATACAATGCAGGTAGTAAAAAACATCTTTTAAGACTCGTTAATAGAAGACAATTCCTTACAAAGGAAAAACAATACAGACAATTATAAACCATCAACGACCAAACGATGAAAGGTTGATTATTTTCATGCGTTTTGAACCTTTGAGTTAGTTTGAAAAAAATATCGAGAATTATTTTAGGCAAGAAAATATGTTAATATTTTATTTTGCTTAATATTTAGTTAAACATACATATTTTATTTGTTTATAAAAAAAATTGTTTATTATAATACAGTTTATTTTATACAATGAAATAATAATAGCTGATTTATGATAACAATTTCATCAACGCAAGTGGAAGTTACTGCGCTAGCGCAATAGCCTAGCGCATAACAACCTTACCTACCCCCCTGCTGGTCATGCCTCAGAACATTCTAAATTTACTGTGTCGGATGGCCTTAAGCGTTCAGCAGAATCAATTCGTCAGTACGTCGAAACAACTGACAGCCAAGTACACTGCGGGTGTTTGTATGTGTAACGCCAGATACGCCGGATACGTCAAACTAGAATTTGCTCTAAAATTGACGTACGTCATGCAACTGACGTATTGGCGGACTGATTCTGTTCCCAGCGCTCGCATTTCTGTATTTGTTTTGTGTGTGTCGCTAGTTAGTAGAACAATACCATGTGTTGTATGTAGATAGGTATGAATGTGTGTGTATATGAAAAATGTGGCGTAAACAATTTTTGAACATGTGCATATGTAAGCAAGCAGATGATGATAATTTAAGGTAGTGTGCTTGCACAAAACTGTATCCCGAAATTTGTTCTTGAAATGGTTAAGAACTCTATGAACATGAAATGGCCCAAAAATCATCCCGAAATGGTTAGGAAAAGTCCCAAAGACAATCCAGCAATGATGCGAAAACAATCCCAAAATTATCACGAAATGATTGAAAAACCAATCCCGAAAAATTCCCGGAATAATCCCGAAAACAATCCCGAAAAAGTCCCGAAGACAATACCGAAAAGTCCTGAAAATAATCCCGAAATGGTCCCGAAAACTATTCCAAATGGTCCCGAAAAATTATAGAAATGGCCCCTAAGAAGGTTCTTCATATCCCTGAATAAAACCTAGGAGTACCGCCAAAGTTTTTTTTTTTTTGGTTCACATTCCTGTCGGTATACTCGCAATAGCATTTTTCAAATTTTCTACGACCAACCCTCTGCGAATATGCCATACAAAATATGCATTCAATGCACGTTCTTAAATGCCTTTGTGAATTATTCACGCCACATATGCATACATATATGAAGATGAACGGCAAGAAGTACGTGCATATTTAGATTCGAGAAGGCATTTATGAATGATGCACGAATGCATTCATGAACGTGAATGGTGTGGATTTTTTATACGTTCTTATTCACGAACGCGAATGAAATTTTTTTTTTTAATATTCATGTTCGTGAATGTGAGTGAAGCAGAGTGAATATTTCCGAACCCTGTGTTAAACTGACAGTGAATTTACACTGAACTTTGACGTTAACAGGCAGTCGAGAAATCCGCCCTAAATATGTCTTATCTATGGATACACACACGGAGATTATCTCCAATAAATCTTCGACATCTAGTGTCCAGTAGCGGTAAACTCGTAATTTTGGTAGTAGTTCTTGCTATTTTTGTTTATTTATCGGTGACAGTAGCGGTCGAATCGTAATTTCGTTTTCTGAAATCTGCTCAAATCTTGTTAATTTTTAGAAGTTTATAATGAAGATTATGCTCAAGTTAACTCCCAAAAACAGAGTTAATTCGTAATTTGCGCTAAGCTGATACCCCATTAAACATATACCAAATAATGTATGAAAACAAAAAATGCGGACTAGATATAGATTAGGGTGGAGCGAACATCTTTTTGTATCAGGTTTTGCCGAATCTAATAGTGAAAATCTGTTACATTTTAAGCTAAAATTAAGTCCTGCAAAATATTATTCAGTTCGGTTTGGTGTGCCTTCACAGTTGCGAATCCATATACATATGTAGGCGCCATATTGAATATTTCCGCAAAAACAATTTACGTAACACGGAATCGACAGTTAATCTTTAGTATCCTGAATTTTTATGCTATACGATAATCATTTCGAGAATTTATGGCTCAAGAAATTTAAGCTTAAGCACGCCAAATTTTATACATTTAATATCTTTTTTAAATTATGGAAATGTTTAAAAACTTTTTTTCTGGTATTTTTTTTTTTTTGTTGGAGTTATGGATCGGGATTTGAAGATTCCAATAATTAGTTAATAAATTTTTTTTTTCAAGATAGGTATAGGTACATATGTTTTTATAAATTTTGGAGTCACTGCGGAGGCAGAAGACCTTCAAGCTGATAACAGAAACGACTTTGGCGTCGCGTTGCGTGACATTTTATTTTTGACAGCTGAGATAAAATTACATAGTTCAATGCAACCTGTCTCATAACGCTTTTCAACGCGTGTTAGCGAAGAGACTTGACCAAGTTTTATCTTTTTACGTGCGATGACATACTTAATCAGCTGATTTTTCCTTGTATATTTTCGCGTTCATTGTGTGATACATCTTCGGGCTTGCGCGGTTTTGCCAAAGCTATAAATGTCACTCAACGCAATAACGCTGTATCTGTTTACTGCTTCAGTGAAGCACTGTATCAAATTTCTTTGGAAATTTCGCATTAATTTGCTGATGACATCAAGTTTGACTACTTTTTTAGATTTTTTTCGGATTCGGAACGCTACAACTTGAAAACGGCTAAAATTATATCCTTCCTTGTACGAATGAAAAAGTATGTAAAATACGTAACTTCAAAGAAATACGTACCTACCACGCGCAGGTCATGTTATAAAATCAAAAGAAAATATTAGGGGGGCGTGGCACCTCCCATACAAACATTTTTCTTCAAGCTGAATACAAAATTTCATCCAGAGGAAAAAGCGTATTGTGTGAAAAAATACTTAAATACTTAAATTTTTATAAACATTCATAAATGTCATTTTAAAAACAAACTCTTTAAACAGGACTCTTTAAACTATCGGTTAAGTTTAGCTGTAACACTTATCAAGTTTCAGGATTCAAAACACAAATAAAAATTTGGTTGAAAGTTCAAATCACAAATAAAAATTATCTTTGAATTGGTTGAAAGTTCAAATCTACGTATATATATAAAAAAGGAAATGGTGTTCAGTCGTCGCGCTAAAACTCGAAAGCGGCTGAACCAAATCATATACTTCCTTTGGTGGGTTTGTTTGTTATTACCACATTTTTCTTCAAGGTGAAT
This sequence comes from Campiglossa producta, assembly GCA_964058755.1. Taxonomy (NCBI): domain Eukaryota; kingdom Metazoa; phylum Arthropoda; class Insecta; order Diptera; family Tephritidae; genus Campiglossa; species Campiglossa producta. Next base: position 53,925,854 of record CAXKVI010000004.1, on the reverse strand, counting down.
ATCTCTAAAACAGTTTAAGGTAGGGACATTGAAATTGGTACAGATCTATAGGATAACAACACCATTCTCACCCATAAAACTGGGGGTTAACCAAAAAGGGGGCGTGGCACCTCCCATACGAATGAAATACTTCATAGTCCATATCTCTGGAAGTATTTAGGTTAGAGCACTGAAATTTGGCAAGGAGTTTTATGAGATCGATTCCCTCCACCTCCAAAAAACTGGGGATAACGAAAAAGGGGACGTGGCACCTCCCATGCAAATGAAATACTTCATAGTCGATATCTCTGGAAGTATTCATGTTAGACCACTGAAATTTGGGAAGGGGTTATATTAGATCGATCCCTACCACCTCTAAAAAAACTGGGGATGACGAAAAAGGGGGCGTGGCACCTCCCATACGAATGAAATACTTCATAGTTCATATCTCTGGAAGTACTTATGATAGACCACTCAAACGTGGTAAGAGGTTAGATGAGATCGATCCCTACCACCTCCACAAAAACTGGGGATAACGAAAAAGGGGCGTGGCACCACCCATACGAATGAATACTTCATAGTCCATATCTCTGGAAGTACTTATATTAGACCACTGAAATTTGGTGAGGGTTTATATGTGATCGATCCTTAACACCTCCCAAAAAACTCGAGTTAACGAAAAAGGGGGCGTGGCACCTCCCATACGAATGAAATACTTCATAGTCCATATCTCTGGAAGTATTTAGGTTAGACCACTGAAATTTTGTGAGGAGTTATATAAGATCAATCCCTGCCACCTCCGAAAAAACTGGGGATAACGAAGAAGGGGGCGTGATTCCTCCTATACGAAGAAGATAGGGATATGGATTAAAATAGATATAGGGATTGGATTAAAGAAACATGCAGGGAAATAAATTTGTGGTAGGACAACGTCTGCCGGGTCAGCTAGTCACAAATAAAAAATATCTTTGAATTGGTTGAGATTCAAATCACAAATAAAAATAATCTTTGAATTGGTTTAGATTCAAATCACATATAAAAAGTATCTTTGAATTGGTTCAAAGTTCAAATCACAAATAAAAAGTATCTTTGAATTGAAAGTGGATTTGAAATCCAAAATTAATTGTAATCACCCAACCCTGGTGGTAGGTGTAGTTAGAATCCTTCATCGCGTTTGAAAAAAATAAATTGCGGTTAGGTTGGCAACCTTAGGTGGCAACCCTGATAGGAATGGTCATATTGAGAATTCGGCCAAAAATACCAATATTGGCATATCTTACTCAATATATATTTAAAAAAATGATATAGGTGGCAACCCTAGGTGGCACACCTGCTAGAAATTTTCATATTGAGAATACGGGCAAAAATACCTTTCATTTGATAATAATATTGGCATATCTTGCTCGCAAGTCATTCCGCAGTACAAAAGAAATCGTAAAATGTGTGTTTTTGTTAAAGAGATGTGCCGCCATCTTGGGGAAAATTTATGAAAAACCTCTTGATTGCAAAACGCAGAACAATGCATTTTTGCGTCGATTTTCACCAAATCTTCCTTACTTACTTACTTAAAATAGCCTTTAACCGCCTAGGCGATTTTGGCCGTCCAACATGTTACGCCAGTCGGTTCTTTGTTGAGCCAACTGGCGCCAATTAGAGACACCGCGTGCTCGCAGGTCTGCCTCTACTAGGTCCTGTCATCGAAGTGGTGGTCTCCCTCTTCCTCTACTTCCACCGGTGGGTGCCGATAAAAATACCTTCTGGGCCGGAGCGTCTTCGTTCATTCGCACCACGTGTCCTAGCCAGCGGAGCCGCTGGGTTTTAATTCGCTGAACTATGCCCACGTCTGCATAAAGCTCATACAGCTCATCATTATATCTTCTTCGGTACTCGCCGTCGCCAAATTTTAGGGGTCCATAAATCTTTCGAAGAATTTTTCTCTCAAATACTCCCAAAGCCGCCTCATCAGATTCTGTCAGTGTCCATGCTTCTGCACCATATAGCAGGACGGGTACGATAAGTGACTTATAGAGTGTTGTTTTTGTTCGTCGAGAGAGGACTTTACTTCTAAATTGCCTACTCAGCCCAAAGTAGCATTTGTTTGCAAGAGTTATCCTTCTATGGATTTCCAGGCATACATTGTTGTTGTAGTAATGCGGCTTACCAGGTATACAAAGTTCCTTACTATCTCGAAATTATGGCTGCCAACAGTGGCGTGGTTGCCAAGGCGCGAATGCGCTGACTCTTTGCTTGATGCTAGCAGTTATTTCGTTTTACCTTCGTTCACACCAAAGCCATTTTTTTTCGCTTCCTTTTCTAATTTGGAGTACGCAGAAGTTACGGCGCGGTTTTTGAGGCCAATGATATCGATGTCGTCGGCATACGCCAACAGTTGTACGCTCTTGTAATATATTGTTCCAGCGCGGTTGAGTTATGCAGCTTGTATTATTTTCTCCAGCTTCAAATTAAAGAAATCGCACGATAGGGGGTCGCCCTGCCTGAAACCTCGTTTAGTTTCGAACGGCTCGGAAAGGTCCTTCCCCATTCTGACCGAGCTGGTGGTGTTGTTCAGCGTCATTTTGCACAGCCGTATAAGTTTTGCTGGGAAACCAAAATCTAACATAGCGGCATATAGGCAACTACTTTTCGTGCTGCCGAAGGCGGCTTTAAAATCAACAAAGAGATGGTGTGCGTCGATCCTTTTCTCACGGGTTTTTTTCCAAGATTTGGCGTATTGTAAAAATCTGGTCGATGGTAGATTTACCAGGTCTGAAGCCATACTGATAAGGTCCAATCAGTCGGTTTACGTCAGGCTTCAGTCTTTCGCACAATACGCTTGATAGGACCTTATATGCGATACTCAAAAGGCTGATTCCACGATAGTTGGATTCGAGTTCGATTCTTGGCAATTTCTTTGAGTAATTTTTTTTACATTTTTTGTTTTTAAATAATTAATTTTTAATAAGATAAGTTAATAAAATTTAGAATAATGCAATGCAGAAAAGCGCTACTGTTTTTTATGAAGAATCTATTAAAATTGCCGTAAAACATGTGCTTGGACGTTGGAGAATCAAAAGACTCGCCAATATGCATGTTAAAAAGGATAAAATAAGGTAAAAAATTAAATAAAAATAAAAAGTAAGATAAAATAAAATAAAAAAATAAAATGAAATGAATTAAAATAAAATTAAATTAAATTAAATCAAATTAGCAAAATAAAATAAAACAATATTAGTCATAAATAACTTCCATGGGTAATAAATGAATTTTCCTTGAGCAATGAATGACTCTTCCATAAGTAGTAAATGACTATACCAAAAGTTATAATGGCTCTTCCAAAAGTCATAAATGACTTCCATGAAGCATAAATGACTCTTCCATGAATCATAAATGACTCTTCCATGAGTCATAAATTACTCTTCAAAGACTTATAAATCACTCTTCAATGAATCATAAATGACTCCCCCATGAATCACAAATGACTCTGCCAAAACTCATGAATGACTTCCATGAGACATGAATGACTTCCATGAGACATGAATGACTTCCATGAGACATGAATGACTTCCATGAGACATGAATAACTCTTCCATTAGTCATATACAACACTTATAGGCATCTGTGGCTCTTGCTTGAACCAAATAGGACTCCTAGGAGATTATTTTTATGATGAATGAGAGCAAAAAAAAAATTTGGCGGAGTCTTTTTTTATTTTAATTCTATTCGTTTGTAGCAGTTGTCGAAATTTTAAAGAAATTGGCACAGCATGAAAAATAAAAGTATTTTTATTTATAAGTAAGATTTTTTTTTACTATTCATACCAAATTTTAGCAAGATCTAAAAACAAAACGCTATATATCACAGATTTTTTCAACCTCAGTATATTTAGCAGCGGCTTTAGTGACAGTTATTCGCCGCTCTAACTTTAGCAATGGCTCTAACTGAAAAAAACCGACATTAACTCGACTATGAATAAGATGAAGTATACTTTTCTTTAAAGTATGCCCTAATTTTATTTAGCGCATACTTTAAGTTGACTATGATTATGCGCCTTAGATTCCAATCTTCAGGCATGCATTCATCCGACAATATTCTGCACAAGAGCTGATGCATGCAACTTACCAGCTCCTCGCAGCCGCATTTGAATAGCTCAGCGGGCAAGCCATCAGCACCCGCCGCTTTATGGTTTTTTAGCCGTGATATAGCTATTCGCACCTCGTTATAGTCGGGTTGTGGAACTTTGATTCCATCGTCTTCGATTGTGGGGTCGGGTTCGTCCTCTTCTCTGGATTGTTGCTCTGTTCCTCCGTTTAGAAGGACAGAGAAGTGATCCCTCCATAACCCTAGTACTCTCTGAACATCTGTCACCAGGTCGCCGTTATCATTTTTACAGGAGTTTGCCCTGGGGTTAAAACCTTCCGTCATTCGTCGAATTGTGACGGACTTTCCTTTTGAAGCTGAGGTAGGCCCAGTCCGTCTTTCTTTGATGACAGCAGATACTTCGTCTTGTCCTCGTTCACCGCAAGACCCACTTTTTTCGCTTCCTTATCCAACCCAGAGAAAGCAGCGCTTACGGCGCGGCTGTTAAGGCCAATGATATCAATATCATCGGCATACGCCAGCAATTGCACGCTCTTGTAAAAGATTGTGCCATTGCGGTTTAGCTCTGCTGCTCGAATTATCTTCTCCAGCATCAGGTTAAAGAAATCGCACGAAAGGGAGTCGCCCTGTCTGAAGCCTCGTTTTTCAAATGGCTCAGAGTGGTCCTTCCCGGTTCTGACCGAGCTGTTGGTATTGCTCAACGTCATTTGGCAAAGCCGTATAAGCTTTGCGGGGAAGTTAAATTCAGACATGGCGGCATACAGGCAACTCCTTTTTGCGCTGTCAAAAGCGGCTTTAAAATCGACAAAGAGATGGTGAGTATCGATTCTTTTATCATGGGTCTTCTCCAGGATTTGGCGTATCTGGTCGATGGTAGACTTACCAGGTCTAAAGCCACTCTGATAAGGTCCAATCAGTTTGTCTACGATGGGCTTCAGTCTTTCACACAATACGCTAGAAAGAACCTTATATGCGATATTAAGAAGAGAGATTCCGCGGTAATTGGTGGGGTTAGCGGGATCGCCTTTCTTGTGGATTGGGCAGAGCACACTTAAATTCCAATCTGGAGGCATGCACTCATCTGACCATATTCTGCATAAGAGCTGATGCATGCTTTTTACCAGCTCTTCGCCTCCGTGTTTGAACAGCACAGCGGGTAGTCCGTCTTTCCCTGGAGATTTGTTGTTTTTGAGCCGGGATATAGCTATCCTCACTTCATCATAGTCAGGTGGTGGGACGACTTTTCCATTGCATTTCTCATCGTACCAGTTGTTCTTGCGGGCTCGCTGAAACCCTATAACGGCCTCAGCGGCGGTACGCAATGAGTGAGAGATATGCTTCCATTGTTCGGTTACATCGTTAGGTCGAGGATTGCCCTCTGATAGCAGGTGTGAGAGTCGAGTGGAGAAATTATCAGCTGTCTGTGTCATGCGCAGCTTCTCGACGTCAAACTTTCCTTCCGTTACTGTGCGCACTTTCTTCGCTGCACAGAGGCGTGTGCGTATCTTGGCTGCAACAATATAATGATCCGAGTCGATATTGGGACCACGTACCCTACGTCCAGAACGGTGGAGCTGTGTCTGCCGTCGATCATGACATGATCAATCTGGTTTCTAGTTCTTTGATCAGGGGACAGCCATGTGGCTTGGTGTATTCGCTTATGCTGGAACCTGGTACTACTGATGACCATATTGCGAGCAGCGGCGAAGTCAATCAACCTAGTGCCGTTGGGGGATGTTATATCGTGGAGACTGAATTTTCCAACTGTAGGACCAAAGACTCCTTCCTTGCCCACCTTGGCATTAAAGTCGCCGAGCACGATTTTGATATCATGCTGGGGGCAGCGATCATAAGTCTGTTCAAGTTTATCGTAGAAGGAGTCCTTCTCTGCGTCGTCCGTCTCCTCAGTCGGCGCATAGGCGCAGATAAATGTTATGTTGAAAAAGCTCGCCTTGATGCGGATCGCAGCGAGACGCTCGTCCACAGGAGTGAACGCTAATACTTGGCGGCGAATCTCTTCCCCACCACGAATCCTACATCACGCGCTTTGCCGCGTGCCTGGCCACTATAGTATACGTCACAAGGACCGATGGTCGTCTTTCCTTGCTTCGTCCATCGCATTTCCTGCAGGGCGGTGATGTCGGCGCACCTGGGCCTTGGCAGCCAAGTCGCCGTTGATAGCTACAAGTTTGAAACGGTGAGAGACTTCGTCTATTTGGGAACCAGCATTAACACCGAAAATAATATCAGTCTAGAAATCCAACGGAGAATTACCCTTGCCAACAAGTGTTACTTTGGACTAAGTAGGCAATTGAGAAGTTAAGTCCTCTCTCGACAAACAAAGATCACGCTCTATAAGTCTCTCAACATACCAGTCCTTATGTACGGCTCGGAATCATGGACATTGTCAAGAGAAGATGAGATGGCCCTTGGAGTATTTGAGAGAAAAGTTCTCCGGAAGATTTATGGTCCTTCCCGTGATGCCAACGGCTAGTATCGAAGGAAATTTAACGATGAGCTGTACGAGCTTTACGCAGACCTGACCATAGTTCAGCGGATTAAAGCCTAAAGGCTCCGCTGGCTGGGTCATGTTATGCGAATGGACAAAGAAGCACCAGCACAGAAAGTTTTCCTATCGATACCCGAATTCGGCAGCAGAGGAAGGGGGAGACCTCCACTGAGATGAAAACAACAGGTGGAGGATGACTTGAACTCCCTTGGGGTTTCCAATTGGCGTCAGTTATCGCTAAAAAGGAATGACTGGCGTGCTTTGATACGAAACGGCCAAAATCGCCTAGGCGGTTAAGCGTCATTATGACGCAAGCCAAGATTAGTTAGATTAGGCCCAGTCCGTCCAGGGTTCTGAAAATAAAATTCCCTAACAAGGTTCCTTTCAAATGATAAGACCCTGATTAAAGTTTAGAATTCAAATTTCATTAGTTTATTGTTGGGATCCTTGTCCTCTTTTCTCAAAATATTTTCTACAATCTTAGATTTAGTTTGCTAACTACGATACAAGCGGCAGAGGTGAAAACCCCTACTCGACTCGACGTTCGACGGAGGTGAAAACCACCGCCTACTATAAGAATAAAGACGGCTGAGGTGAAACCCCCTGCTTGGCCTTCGGTCAGCGGAGGTGAAAACCCCCACTGAATACATCTTAAGAACTCCTAATCTAGAATAAAGGTGGCTGAGGTGAAAACCCCTGCTTGGCCCAACAGTCAGCGGAGGTGAAAACCACCACTGAATATAAAGCTCAGTAATCGTGAGGTGAGAATCCCAGGTTTATATTCGCCGAGGTGAGAACCCCGACTACTATGCCAAGCTTGCCGCGAACGATTCAATTTTTCTATTGAAATCATCGCCCTTTTATACTATTTTTGCGCGCAGGCAGATTAATTCCAATAAAAATGCTTAAAACTAATACCCATAACTTAACAGGCCTGCTGTTGGCATAAATGTCGACATCGATATGTATAAGTTGCTTATTTACTTTGCTGCATTCCCAACGCCTATTGTTCTTGCCGTGCTAGTAATGCATTTTTCTTCTCTTCTTTATTCTATGTCCGCTGCATCGGATGATCCAATATGTAGGCATGCGAGTGTATGTAGCCAAGCACTGCTGTTTGGTTGGTTGACCGACCCTTTTGCTAGTTGGAATGCTGGTAACTTGTTTGTGTAAAATTTCGGTTGTTGTCAACAAGAATATTTGCTCGTGTTGGGCCGCTGATATTCCGGTTGTTGTTGTTGTAGCAAGGTGCAGCCCTTCCTTCTTCCTTTAAACCTAGTGTCACTGCAGATAATCTTGTTTACTTTGTTTCCAAAAACGCATGCATTAGTGATCAACATCTAATATGTTTCCCTCTGGTAAAAAAGGATGCGGACATTAAAGACATGACTCGAATTAATTTCAAGCTTGGTGTTTCGCCTGCACTAATGGCCTCAGTCTTGGATCCTAAGCTCTGGCCGGCTGACGTGAAAATCAAGCCTTTCAAAAACCATCGTAAATGTGGTCAACGTGACGATGATACTTAGCAAGTAGCAGTCCCAGAAAAAAATATATCTTGTAATCTGAGTATCTACTATCATAATGTCTCTGGCCTCAGGACTAAGTCCAGTCTGCTTTTTGATATGAGCTCGCATTTAGAATATGATATCTTCGTTATTATTGAATCATGGCTCAACGCCAATTTTTCGGATGGCGAATTCTTTGACCTAAATTTATACAATGTTTATCGCAAAGATCGAGACTAAGGCAAAACTGGTCTTTCCAGAGGTGGTGGAGTTTTAATTGCTGTGCGCCGTGCAAATTTTGATATAATTTCTCGAAAAGTATCTTTGATTGATTGGGAAGCTATTTTTTCTGGTAAAGATTTGGCAGACTGTTTTAATTCCTTCAAAGGCCTTATCAATGAGATTTGCATCAACAATATTCCGCAGAAAAAAATTAATTGTTACAAAATCCCATGGTATACTGCTGGGCTCAAGAGGCTGAAGAACTTGAGGAATACATTTTTTTAAAAATTCAAGACTACAAAGTCTTTGGTGTTCAAAAGGAAATACATCCATTTCAACAAAAAATTTAAAGCTTTGAGTAAGAGACTGCATAGTAATTTTACTCGAAACTTTGAATCTTGCATTAAAGATAATTCCAAGGCTTTTTGGAATTATGTAAAATCCAAAAAAGCTACCTCGAGCATTCCATCGTCCGTATTTTACAACGGGACTCATACCTCTTCACCTATGGAGTCGGCTAATCTTTTTGCAGATTTTGTTTGCTCCAATTTTGATACTCATCCGGTTAGTGTTCGTGAGTCCTCCTCAATGGTAGACTCGCCTGGACGATATTGTTGATGGGATTCGGAATCTCAAATCGTCTTCCCAGACAGATATAGACGGTTTATCGTCGTATCTCTTCAAAAATTGCAAAGATTTAGCCACCCCGCTTCTCTTTATCTTCAACAAATCTCTCGATTGTGGTGAGTTCATTCATGCTTGGAAGCTAACTTTCATATCACCCATTTTTAAAAGTGGTAATAAAAATAATGTTGCCAACTATAGACCAATTTCCAAATTGTCTACTGTTTCTAAACTTTTTGAGTACGTCGTAAAACAAAAAATCTGTTTTGCCGTCAAGCTATTAATCAGCGATAACACTGGTTTACAGCCAAAATGCACCAGAGACGCCATAGTGAAATTCGTATGTAAAATCACCTCCTAATTCCGAAAATCAAGGTTATTTTTACTTGAATGGTACCGTTTTTGAGATATTTACGATTTTCCGTTATTTCAAAAAACAAAAAAGATAGCTCCACTTAATCGTGTATATCTCAAGAACAAACTGAGCTCTTCCAAAACGGTTTGAAAAGTTTGAAAGCTAATAAAATTTACTATAATCAGTACATACAACACTTTTTGCTAGGTCCTGCAGATTCAAACATATTGAACAATCATTACGGATTTTTTTAATTTTTTTTGTAAAAATATAAAAAAATTTGTCCTTTGCGAGGAAGCATCTCGAAAACTTTTTGTTTTTTAGCAGATATTGTTTAAAGTATGAGACGTGTGTTTTCAAATCCTTTGAAAGTTACATACTATAAGTGTTTTGGAATTGAGCCTAAAAACAATGAAAAACCATGGACACCGAACACTGTGTGCACCAAATGCCGAGTCGAATTGATTTCTTCGGAAACCGGAACAAAAAGGTACGTTGTAAAAATTAGGAATTTGTTCCCTTTTAACGCATAGCTGACTAATTTCTGAAACTATCTATTTAGGCGACGTGTGAAATTTATTACACCAATGAAGTGGAGGGAACCAACTTGCCATTCAACGGACTGCTATATTTGTACTACAAAAGTACTTGGGGTTGGAAAGTCCAGAAAAGTAACCTATGCGAGCGTATCTACAGTGTCATTACCAGAACTAATTTCAACAGAAGCGACATTGCCAGAATCAAATTTAACTTTAGTTCCGGCTCCAGTTTCATTGTCAACAGTAGTATCTGATTACGCGGCATCATGTTGTACTGAATTTCAAACGGAAAACGAAAGAAATTCTTTGTCACAAACACAACTCAATGATTGGATAAAGGATTTGGAATTGTCAAAGGAAAAGGCCGAACTACACGCCTCTCGAATGCAACAATTTAAATTTGTTTCATCCGATGTTAAGGTAACATATTATAGAACTCGTCACGAAGAATTTTCCAAGTACTATACGAAGGAGGACAGTGTTTGTATCAAGGATTCTGGGATGTCGCTATGATGGCCGACTACGGTTGGTTTCTCATAAGAGAAACCGATCCTAATCTAAATAAGCGTCAAAACAAGACACATAACTTTTTCAATTATAAAATAAGATCATAGAGTTAAGACAGAACCATATGTACATATGCTATTATTTGTAGGGTACTTAAGTATTAAATGGATATATTTAATTGAATGCTTATAACTTTTGTATTAGTTCATCGATTTTGTTCACTGATAGCTTGTTTTTTTTTTTGTAATAAAACAGAGCTTAGAGGGGGGGGGGGGGGGGGGGGAAATATCTGCTAAAAAACAAAAAGTTTTCGAGATGCTTCCTCGCAAAGTACAAATTTTTTTATATTTTTACAAAAAAAAATTAAAAAATCCGTAATGATTGTTCACTATGTTTGAATCTGCAGGACCTAGCAAAAAGTGTTGTATGTACTGATTATAGTAAATTTTATAAGCTTTCAAATTTTTCAAACCGTTTTCGAATAGCTCAATTTGCTCTTGAGATATACACGATTAAGTGGAGCCATCTTTTTTGTTTTTTTTAAATAACGGTAAATCGTAAATATCTCAAAAACGGTACCATTCAAGTAAAAATAACTTTGATTTTCGGAATTAGGAGGTGATTTTACATAGGAATTTCACTATGGCGTCTCTGGTACAGGAAAAAAAGTTGGAATTTGTGATCCAGTGTAATCAGCATGGTTTCATGCCTGGTAGATCCAGGGTTTCCAACCTAGCAATTTTTTCTGAGTACTGCCTTGCAGCCTTCAACAACCGCTTTCAAGTCGATGCGGTTTATACGGACTTCTCCAAAGCATTTGACAGAGTTAGTCATCCAATCTTGATTTCTAAATTAGCCAGACTTGGCTTTCATTCAATATTTTTGTCTTGGATTAAATCATACCTTCACTCACGCAAATGTGTTGTTGTTGTGGACAATACACATTCCGAGCCTTTTATTGCTTCCTCTGGAGTACCGCAAGGAAGTATTTTGGGGCCTTTGCTCTTTGTGATTTCTATTAATGACATTTCAGCCTGCTTTCAACATTCTAATTTTTTGCTTTACGCTGATGATTTGAAAGTGTTCACAGCTCTTTCTACTCCTTCTGATGCGGATAATATTCAGTCTGATCTGAATAATGTTGCTGATTGGTGTCGTGATAATAATCTGCCTTTAAATATTGGCAAATGCTTTCATGTAACCTATTCTAAGTCTCGTTGCACAATACCCACTGCATATTATATTGGCGGATCCTGCCTGGCCACTCGTTCAGAGATATCTGACTTAGGCGTAGTTTTCGACTCGCAATTTTCGTTTACTACTCATATAACTTCTATTATCGCTAGGTCCTACTCGGTTTTGGCCTTTATTCGTCGATTTAATACTGACTTTGCTGATCCTTACACTCTTAAGTTGCTATTCACGTCTCTTGTACGCTCTAAGCTGGAATATGCTTGTTTTATTTGGAGGCCTTATCATGATTGCCATATTAAAAGACTTGAGCGAGTCCAAAAAATCTTTTTAAGGTAGGGGTTGAGGTCCTTGAACTTTTCTGAGCCGATTCCTTCTTACAATTCTAGATGTTCACTCATTAGCCTCCAATCACTTCAATGTAGAAGAGCAACTCTTTCTCTTACTTTTGTCTATGACATTATCAATGGTGTGATTGACTCACCACGTCTACTTGAGAATATTTGTTTCCACATACCCCCTAGGTTACTTCGTAACTGGGATATGTTTTATATTGACCGTGCCCGAACTATCTATGCCTCTAACGCTCCTATCTTAAGAGCATTGAAAGAGCTCAACTCTATTTCAAATTCTTCAGCCTTTGACTTTTCTTTACCTAAAACTGCGTTCAAATCTTTGTTAAGTGGTGTAAGTTTTTGATAAAATTGATAAGGGCTGTATTTTTAGTACACAATCAAGTAGTCTGTAAGTTTTTTTGTAATTTAGACTATGAATGGAATTAAATTAAATTAAATAAATAAATAAATGTCAGACAGGGTCACCCCGATGGTATTGCTCTTGGCCGGGTCGATATAAGAAAACGGCCCGGGTCGTTTCGGCACGATGGGTACAGCACAAGTACTGGTACCGTTCTCGTAGAACCGGCAATACCAGAAACTAGCCGTGTAGGCCATGTAGGTCATTTAGCGTTACCCAGGGTGCACCAACTGGGAGGCGACCTACTTTTACACCCGGTAAAATTTTATTCCGGTAAAAACCTTCTATTATACAAACATACATCAGGGTGTGCCTAATATTGTACAAATTACAATTCATTAGCGAAATATGAAATCATGTAAAGTGTATGTTTGTATGCACATATAAGAATGAGTATAAATTTTTGTGCAAAAGCGTGTATGTGCTTGATGTGTAAAATGGCGTATGTGCAAAAATATACAAATTCATTATACTTCATATAAATGGCTGTATGCAAGTATAAGTATATGGCGTTTTGTGCATAACTGCGTATGTACTTCATTTCATGGCTTATGTGCAAAAGTATCAAATTTCAATATTTTGCATACATATGGATAAGTATAACCTCTAAGTGTCTTTCCTTGTGTAAAACCACGTAACTCGATGGGGTTTGCAAAACGGCTTATGTGTAAAAGTATAAAAATTCAATATTATTCATCAAACAGCTCGTACTTCATTTGAGCTTATGAAGAGTATGTGTAAATTTTGTTAGGGCTCCGAAGCCTCCGGATTGGGGTCCTCACACGCCCCCCTCACCTACCGCAATAAAACTTATTACTAGTTGAAATAAGGCTTATTGTGACCGTATTCTTCCATGTTGGCGCTGGGCTCTTCGTATTTAACGCTGAAATTTCCAGTATTATTAAACAAATTGGTTATGTGCACAGTATTCTTCGTGCAAAATATAAAAAGTGGTTGTATTTCATAATTTCGATTCATATAATTAAAAGTTTTAAAAAATTCAGGAAAAATGTAAATTAATTTTCAGGGTGAGAGTCTTCAAAACTCCTCATCTGTGGGGACCAGGCTTATGGTCACGATTCCGGTGCGCGTGATCCGCACTCGGAACTCTCGCCCTTCTATGTCCCGCCGGAATGTTCTCTTTCTCCTCTTCTTGCTCCAATAATTACAGAAATAATAATAATTAAATTAATAAAATTTAATTCAATTAAATAAGAAATTAATATTATAGGGCCAATTTTTTGTCATGTTATTAAAATTAAACTATTATTTCATGTTAATCCTTCTATAACCGTTGGAAATCAAATATGAAACGGGGCAGCTCCTGTTTTAGTAAAGAAGAAGTTATAATTATTTTATTTAAAAATAAATTTATTTGTATTATTATTAAGTTATTTAAAAATAATATAATAATAGCAAATAATAAAATTGCAGATGCAATAGCTTGAGTTAAAAAATATTTTAAAGATACTTCTCTAGATATTAAATTTTTATTATCTATTATTAGGGGGATAAAAGATAATAAATTAATTTCTAAACCTATTCAAGCTCTTAATCAAGAATTTGATGAAATTGTGATTATTGTTCTTATAATTAAAATTGAAAAAATATAATTTTTGCAGAATTATTAAAAATTAAAAAGAAAAGGATTTTACCTTTATAATTGGGGTATGAACCCAGTAGCCTTATTAGCTCATCTTTTTATATTTTAGTGTATGAAGCACAAAAGTTTTTGATACTTTTAGAAATAGTTTAATTCTATTAAATATAATAACAAAAAATAACTTTGATTTTCGGAATTAGGAGGTGATTTTACATAGGAATTTCACTATGGCGTCTCTGGTACAGAAAAAAAGTTGGAATTTGTGATCCAGTGTAATCAGCATGGTTTCATGCCTGGTAGATCCAGGGTTTCCAACCTAGCAATTTTTTCTGAGTACTGCCTTGCAGCCTTCAACAACCGCTTTCAAGTCGATGCGGTTTATACGGACTTCTCCAAAGCATTTGACAGAGTTAGTCATCCAATCTTGATTTCTAAATTAGCCAGACTTGGCTTTCATTCAATATTTTTGTCTTGGATTAAATCATACCTTCACTCACGCAAATGTGTTGTTGTTGTGGACAATACACATTCCGAGCCTTTTATTGCTTCCTCTGGAGTACCGCAAGGAAGTATTTTGGGGCCTTTGCTCTTTGTGATTTCTATTAATGACATTTCAGCCTGCTTTCAACATTCTAATTTTTTGCTTTACGCTGATGATTTGAAAGTGTTCACAGCTCTTTCTACTCCTTCTGATGCGGATAATATTCAGTCTGATCTGAATAATGTTGCTGATTGGTGTCGTGATAATAATCTGCCTTTAAATATTGGCAAATGCTTTCATGTAACCTATTCTAAGTCTCGTTGCACAATACCCACTGCATATTATATTGGCGGATCCTGCCTGGCCACTCGTTCAGAGATATCTGACTTAGGCGTAGTTTTCGACTCGCAATTTTCGTTTACTACTCATATAACTTCTATTATCGCTAGGTCCTACTCGGTTTTGGCCTTTATTCGTCGATTTAATACTGACTTTGCTGATCCTTACACTCTTAAGTTGCTATTCACGTCTCTTGTACGCTCTAAGCTGGAATATGCTTGTTTTATTTGGAGGCCTTATCATGATTGCCATATTAAAAGACTTGAGCGAGTCCAAAAAATCTTTTTAAGGTAGGGGTTGAGGTCCTTGAACTTTTCTGAGCCGATTCCTTCTTACAATTCTAGATGTTCACTCATTAGCCTCCAATCACTTCAATGTAGAAGAGCAATTCTTTCTCTTACTTTTGTCTATGACATTATCAATGGTGTGATTGACTCACCACGTCTACTTGAGAATATTTGTTTCCACATACCCCCTAGGTTTCTTCGTAACTGGGATATGTTTTATATTGACCGTGCCCGAACTATCTATGCCTCTAACGCTCCTATCTTAAGAGCATTGAAAGAGCTCAACTCTATTTCAAATTCTTCAGCCTTTGACTTTTCTTTACCTAAAACTGCGTTCAAATCTTTGTTAAGTGGTGTAAGTTTTTGATAAAATTGATAAGGGCTGTATTTTTAGTACACAATCAAGTAGTTTTTTTGTAATTTAGACTATGAATGGAATTAAATTAAATTAAATAAATAAATAAATGTCAGACAGGGTCACCCCGAGTGTATTGCTCTTGGCCGGGTCGATATAAGAAAACGGCCCGGGTCGTTTCGGCACGATGGGTACAGCACAAGTACTGGTACCGTTCTCGTAGAACCGGCAATACCAGAAACTAGCCGTGTAGGCCATGTAGGTCATTTAGCGTTACCCAGGGTGCACCAACTGGGAGGCGACCTACTTTTACACCCGGTAAAATTTTATTCCGGTAAAAACCTTCTATTATACAAACATACATCAGGGTGTGCCTAATATTGTACAAATTACAATTCATTAGCGAAATATGAAATCATGTAAAGTGTATGTTTGTATGCACATATAAGAATGGGTATAAATTTTTGTGCAAAAGCGTGTATGTGCTTGATGTGTAAAATGGCGTATGTGCAAAAATATACAAATTCATTATACTTCATATAAATGGCTGTATGCAAGTATAAGTATATGGCGTTTTGTGCATAACTGCGTATGTACTTCATTTCATGGCTTATGTGCAAAAGTATCAAATTTCAATATTTTGCATACATATGGATAAGTATAACCTCTAAGTGTCTTTCCTTGTGTAAAACCACGTAACTCGATGGGGTTTGCAAAACGGCTTATGTGTAAAGGTATAAAAATTCAATATTATTCATCAAACAGCTCGTACTTCATTTGAGCTTATGAAGAGTATGTGTAAATTTTGTTAGGGCTCCGAAGCCTCCGGATTGGGGTCCTCACACGCCCCCCTCACCTACCGCAATAAAACTTATTACTAGTTGAAATAAGGCTTATTGTGACCGTATTCTTCCATGTTGGCGCTGGGCTCTTCGTATTTAAGGCTGAAATTTCCAGTATTATTAAACAAATTGGTTATGTGCACAGTATTCTTCGTGCAAAATATAAAAAGTGGTTGTATTTCATAATTTCGATTCATATAATTAAAAGTTTTAAAAAATTCAGGAAAAATGTAAATTAATTTTCAGGGTGAGAGTCTTCAAAACTCCTCATCTGTGGGGACCAGGCTTATGGTCACGATTCCGGTGCGCGTGATCCGCACTCGGAACTCTCGCCCTTCTATGTCCCGCCGGAATGTTCTCTTTCTCCTCTTCTTGCTCCAATAATTACAGAAATAATAATAATTAAATTAATAAAATTTAATTCAATTAAATAAGAAATTAATATTATAGGGCCAATTTTTTGTCATGTTATTAAAATTAAACTATTATTTCATGTTAATCCTTCTATAACAGTTGGAAATCAAATATGAAACGGGGCAGCTCCTGTTTTAGTAAAGAAGAAGTTATAATTATTTTATTTAAAAATAAATTTATTTGTATTATTATTAAGTTATTTAAAAATAATATAATAATAGCAAATAATAAAATTGCAGATGCAATAGCTTGAGTTAAAAAATATTTTAAAGATACTTCTCTAGATATTAAATTTTTATTATCTATTATTAGGGGGATAAAAGATAATAAATTAATTTCTAAACCTATTCAAGCTCTTAATCAAGAATTTGATGAAATTGTGATTATTGTTCTTATAATTAAAATTGAAAAAATATAATTTTTGCAGAATTATTAAAAATTAAAAAGAAAAGGATTTTACCTTTATAATTGGGGTATGAACCCAGTAGTTTTATTAGCTCATCTTTTTATATTTTAGTGTATGAAGCACAAAAGTTTTTGATACTTTTAGAAATAGTTTAATTCTATTAAATATAATGAATGTAATTATTTTACATAATTTATCCTATCAACATAATCCTTTAATTTCAGGCAATTCATTAAATTTTATATTTTTGTATAAATTTTTACATGAAAATTTGATTTATTTAAATTATTATAGATAAAATTCCATGTTTTTTTTAACCAAAAATTGATTGATTTTTAAATTGGATTTTCTATGTAATTTTTACATGGAAAAAACTCTATTATAAATATAATAGATTTAATTTCATGTTTTTAGAAAAATGGGGTTTTTTTTATACTTAGATTTAAATTTTTGATAATTGATTATTTAATAATTTTTTTCAAATCAAATTCAAAATTAGCTCCTAATCCAGCTATAAATATTGTTAAACCAGCCAGGGCACGAAAATAAACTGTACAAAATACTTTTCATTTCCTCATCGAGTAGCATGTCATTTAAGTTTTGTACAGTTTATTACTTTTTGGAAACGTTTGCTTTTTGTTTGTGACAATTCCAACAAAAAAAAATTTATAAACACAAACGTTTCAATTGATTGAAGAAAAATATAAGTGTTTGAATGTATGTTCATAGAGAACAAAATATTTTTTTTTATTTTGTTTTTTATTTTGGATGTAAATTTCAAAAAATGTATTTTACAGTTTTCAAAGTGAACTCAGCTTTTGGATTTTCTTTTGTACTGAACTATGAAAGTAATAAACAAAACGAAATAGTACCGTACAATAAAGTTTATTTTCGTACACTGAAACCAGCTAATAATAATAATAATAATTGACTTAATCAAGAATTTACTAATAAAATATTAAAACGAATTAATAAATAAATACCAGCAGTTAAAAGAGTTGAAGAATGAACTAAAGCAGAAACTGGAGTTGGAGCAGCTATAGCTGCAGGCAATCAAGAAGAAAAAGGAATTTGAGCTCTTTTAGTTATAGCAGCTATTATAATTAATATTATAATTATATTTATTTCAAAATCATTTTTTATAAATTCTAAATAAAAAATGTATCTTCATCTTCCATAATTTAATATTCAAGCAATTGCTAATAAAAAAGCTACATCCCCACACGATTTGATAAAACAGTTAATATCCCCGCATTAAAAGATTTAATATTTTGAAAATAAATTACTAAGCAATAATAAACTAATCCTAAACCATCTCATCCTAATAAAATTCTAACTAAATTTGGAGAAATAATAAATAATATTATTGAAAAAAAAAAAAACAAATATAAAAACCAATATAATAAAACGATTAATATTTAAATCTCCTATTATATATTCTTTTCTATAATAAATAACAAAAGAAGAAATTATTAATACAAAAGATATAAATAATAATTTTATTCTATCAAACAAAATTGTTATAACAATTCTAACAGAATTTAATCTAACCACCTCTCATTCCAAAAAATAAATTAAATCTTTCAACATAAAATTTAATCTTATTAAAAAAAAATTAATCTGAAATTAATTAATAACAGAAATCCAGCATTACAAATTGATAAATTTTTAATAATTTAAAATGATTAAAATCATATCATTGACACCACAAATCAATATTTTTATTAAACTATTTAAATTAATATTAAATTCAAATTAAACAAACATCTCTTTTTAAAATTAATATATTTAACGGAAATCAATGCAAAAATAAGAGAAGGTATTCACGAATTTTCCCTACTCTAAAAGAATATAATCCTGAAAAATTTTTACCATGTTGACTATAAGAATATATATATACAGTTCTAAAAAAAGATAATAATGATAATATAATTATTCTTAAAAAAGATCAACTAATAATTCTATTAAATATAGAAATTTCACCTAACAAATTTAAAGAAGGAGGAGCAGCTATATAACAAATTCTTAATAAAAATCATCATAAAGTTATTGAAGTTATAAAGTTTAATAAACCTTAATTAATTAATAATCTACGACTTCCTAATCGTTCATAAGTAATATTTGCTAAACAAAATAAACCAGAAGAACATAAACCATGGGCAATTATAATTACAATTATATATATATGAACTAGATAGCCCTCAATAATTTAAAGTTAATAATCCTCTTAATACAATTCCTATATGAGAAACAGAAGAATAAGCAATTAAAGATTTTAAATCATTTTGACGTAAACAAATTAATCTAATTAAAAATCCTCCAACTAATCTAATTCTAATTAAAATATAATTATATATTAATCCTCTAATCTGTAAAAATGAAAAAAAACTCGTAATAACCCATAACCACCTAATTTTAATATAATTCCTGCTAAAATGATTGAAGCTTCTCATGAGCTTTTGGTAATCACAAATGAACTAAAAATATTGGTATTTTAACTAGAAAAGATAGAATTAAAGAAAAATACAATAAATCATAATTAAATAAATAATTTTTAGTGCCGGGAAGAAAAGTCCTTGAAGAGATGTAACTCCAGTATCATCGAAACATATGTCGGCTTGTCTGGTTCCTGCAGCGCGTAGGTAAATTTTTCTCAAAAAACACATTTTCATACAATCCCGAAAATTGCTTGTAAATACCGTCGGTATTTACAGCAATAGACTACAAGTCAAAAAAGCAACAAAGAGATAATAATTTAAATTTACATTATTATATAAATAAAAAAT
The DNA here is from genome assembly GCA_964058755.1 of Campiglossa producta. Lineage (NCBI taxonomy): Eukaryota > Metazoa > Arthropoda > Insecta > Diptera > Tephritidae > Campiglossa > Campiglossa producta. Next base: position 53,906,056 of record CAXKVI010000004.1, on the reverse strand, counting down.
TCTAATTAATATAGGTAAAGACACCAACAATGTATAAAATAATAGATATATACCAGCTTGTAAACGCTCAGGTTGATATCCTCAACCCGAAATTGAAAATAATGTAGGAATTCTTCTAAATGTTAAAATTAAAAACAATAAAAGTATTAATACATTTAATAAAAACAAATTTCCATAATTATTTTATTTATTAATTAATCTACTAGCATTAATTATTAATACACAAATTCAAATTCTCAATAAAATTAATCCATTTGAAACTAAATCAATACCTAAAAAATAAGAAATTTTAATAAAGTAATTAAAACAATATTAAATAAAATTATAATAAATATTATTAAAAATAATAAAATTTGAACCATTAAAAAAAAATTATTAATAAAAAAATTGGAAAAATAAAAATTAGTATAATAATAAATTTCAACATTATAATAAATTAAAAGATTGAAAATAATCATTACCATGCGGTTAAGTGTTCGGCCTTCTACACCAAGTGGTGGCGGTTCGATGCCCGGCAAAAGTAACATCAAAAATTATTTAGAAAAACAATTTTTCTAAGCGGGGTCGCCCCTCGGCAGTAGTTTGGCAAACTCTCCGGGTGTATTTCTGCCATGAGAAGCTTCTTAGCAAAAAATTCATTTGCTTTGCAAGTGCGGTCGGAGTCGGCAAAAAACTGTAGGTCCCGCCAACTTGTAGAAAAACTCAAAAGCAACACACCACAAGTTGGAAAGAGAAGCTCGGATAAAAATCTCGTTAGAGGTTACGATAACCTGTTGGTATGTGTTCGAATTAATGAAACTAAAATTGAAAGGCCTAATACACCTTCACAAACTCTACAAATTAAAAATAAAATTCTAAAAAATATTCTATAATCTATTAAATTTAAATATATAAATAATATGAAAAATTATCTTAATACAATATATTCTAATCTTAACAATATTGATAATATATGCTTACGATTAGAAATAAAAACAAAAATTCCTATAAAAAATAAAAAAAGGTAATATTCAATACAAAATTATTAACATTAGTTTTAATAGTTTAATAAAAAAAACATTGGTCTTGTAAATCAAAAATAAAATTATTTTTTTTAAAACATCAAGAAAAAAGAAAATTTCTTTATCATTAATCTACAATTAATATATTTTTTAAACTATCTCTTGTAATTCTTGATATTATTCAATTAAATTAATGACATTAATTAAATAAATCATCCACTAGCTATAGGATTAATATTACTTATTCAAACTGTTCAAATTTGTATATTAACAGGAATTATATATAAAACATTTTGATTTTCTTATATTTTATTTTTAATTTTTTTAGGAGGAATATTAGTTTTATTTATTTATATGACATCATTAGCATCAAACGAAATATTTTCAATATCAATAAAATTAATAATTTTATGCACAATAATATTTATTTTTATAATAATATTTTCACTAATACTAGATAAAAATTTTGTACTAAATTTTATCGAAAAAAAAGAAATAAAACCTACTTATAATTTTGTATCATATTTATTTGAAAATTCAATAATTCTTAATAAATTATATAATTATCCTACAAATATAATAACTATTATATTAATAATGCCCTAATTGATTTACCTACACCTATTAATATCTCAACATGATGAAATTTTGGTTCACTATTAGGATTATGCTTAATTATTCAAATTCTTACAGGATTATTTTTAGCAATACATTATACAGCAGACATTAATTTAGCTTTCAACAGAGTAAACCACATTTGTCGAGATGTAAATTATGGATGATTATTACGAACATTACATGCTAATGGTGCATCATTTTTTTTATTTGTATATATTTTCATATTGGACGAGGAATTTACTAATTTTTATAATTTATTAATACATGATTAATAGGAGTATTAATTTTATTTTTAGTAATAGCAACAGCTTTTATTATAATAAATTTGTAATAACTGTTGCACCTCAAAAAGATATTTGTCCTCATGGTAATACATAACCTATAAAAGCTGTTGCTATTACTAAAAATAAAATTAATACTCCTATTAATCATGTATTAGTAAATTATAAAAATTAGTAAATAATTATCAGCAATTCCTTATTTAGGATTAGAACTAGTTCAATGAGTATGAGGAGGATTTGCAGTTGATAATGCAACATTAACTCGATTTTTTACATTTCATTTTATTCTTCCTTTTATTATTTTAGCTATAACATTAATTAATATTTTATTCCTTCATCAAACTGGATCAAATAATCCAATCGGATTAAATTCTAATATTGATAAAATCCCATTCCATTCATATTTCTCTTACAAAGATATTGTAGGATTTATTATTATAATTTCTTTATTAATTATATTAACATTAATTAATCATTATATACTAGGAGATCCAGATAATTTCATTCCAGCTAACCCATTAGTTACACCAGTTCATATCCAACCAGCAGGCGAATTCTAGAAATCTCCATCCATCTCCATCTCGTAAATGCTAAAATAAGCTAAAATGCTTAAGCAAATGAACTCTCAGAATTTTAGGAGATGACGCTTATTTGCGATTCTGATCCACAAGCCACCTAGCTATGATAATAGTGCGTTATCTGCACTATAGATGGCACGCAGGCATCACTGCAAGATGTCAATTTAGGTGTGATCCTTTACAACTCAGAAAAAGCCAGAAGTAAACCGAAACGCCCGAAGTTACTAGCTACTAATCCCTTACTTTTCAGCGTTGCTCTACTTTTTTAATTACAAAATAAATTCCATTTTCGTTAAAAAGATTTGTGTTTGTTTATTAAAGTCGGTTAAGAACAGATTTTAAATTGTTATATACACCCTTATTTAATTATTTATTGAGTTTTTCTCTATAAAATTGTTATACGGAAACAAAGAATGTTTTTTAGTTATAACTTGTAAATGATAAATAATATTACTATTGTGACTCCGGATTATGATTTCTAGGACTGAAACTTGACTTTTGATTCCTCTCCCGACTTTTTCCTGTTTTTTGCAGTTTAGTAGGATATAAAAAAATACAATTTCCAAAATTATGGGCAAATACATAATTAAATATCAATTTTTCTTATAAATTACACATATTTATTGTTTTTGAGTAGTTTTAGGGCCTAAAACAACATAATTCTACCCTTTTTCCTATTTTTTTGCGTTTTAGCAACAACTTTTTTTCGTCGCCAAAATTTGCCAGCTTTTGGAGAAAATTGGAGATTTTACGAGATGGCTAAAATAGCAGAATCGCAAATTTAGCTTAGTAGCTGTCAAAAACAGCTGATCTACGTTATCTGATTCATTTTGCGTTCATCGCTTAAATTGCCAAAAAATGAAGCAAAGATGGAGATTTATAGCGATTTTCTTTCACTGGAATCGCAGAATGATATTTTTTATTTGCATATGCTATTCTTCGATCAATTCCTAATAAACTAGGTGGAGTTATAGCAATAATTTTATCAATTTTAATTTTATCTATTCTTCCTTTTTATCATCTAAGAAATTTTCGAGGAATTCAATTTTATCCTATTAATAAAATTTTATTTTGAATTATAATTATTACAGTAATTTTATTAACAAATCTTAACAATTATTTACTTCTTATTTATATTACTAGTAATACCCGTCGTGCGTTGCTACGCCAAAGAAAAATACCTGCCCTTATCTATATGTGTTCATACAAATAAACGATTTCCTCATACAGGTACGTGGTTGCATATGTATAGGCTAAGTTCATTTTTTAAATGTTCTTTTGTAACAACATAAAACGTCCAAACAAAGGCGAAAATGTTAGTGCAAGTACTTTGCAGGCTCAAAGGTTGAAACTTTCAACCCTTTGTTCATGTGAACTCAGGTAAAAAAATTGCTTTCTGTTAGGCATATTATTGTCTCGGTATTATCTTGATAAATGTAGGTATATACATATAGAAAAATAAGGGAAATAATTTACCTACTATTATATTGAACAACTTTATGTGCGAAACACATTAGTTAAGTAGTATACATTCTTTAAGAACACCCATTCTATAAAAATTATAGGTATTATTGTAGCAAATTGTAAAAACTGAAAAATATCGCATTCGAAAGTGATGATTTACCCCCCGATTTCTGGTTCACTTCCCAGAAGAAAAATTATCGGAAGATATATTATCGCCAGCTACACGCCAAATATCAAGCACATTGAGTCATAAACATGATTGTTTAGAATATATCAGGCTCTGGTCCACTTCCCGGAAGAAAAATCATCCCATACTTTGATCTAAGCATAACGCTACCTACATATCAAATTTCAAGTAAATTCAACCATTTTCACGATAGTTTAGAATAAGTCAGCCCTGGGTCCACTTTCCGGAAGAAAAATCATCATATACTTTGACATAAGCATAACGTTACCTACATACCAAATTTCAAGTAAATGCAAAAATTTTTACGATAGTTTAGAATAAGTTCACGCAGAATAATTTTCATGTTGAATCAACACTTTTTTAACACTTTTTCAGATTATTATTTTTCAACAGTATCGCTCATGTTGTTCTAACATGAAGCTACTGTTTCACTGAAGGAACAGTGTGAATTTAACATGATCACAAAGGTTTGAATCAACATGATTTCCTGTTGATACAACATTATTTTTCTTGTTAAATCAACACGATCAGACATGTTAAATTAACACTATACTATGTTGAAATAACACTTTCGTTCTGTTAAATTTACACGATCTATCATGAAGGACTCCTTCTACGATAAACTTGAACAAGCCTATGATCGCTGCCCCCTGCATGATATCAAAATCGTGCTCGGCGACTTTAATGCCAAGGTGGGCAAGGAAGGAGTCTTTGGTCCTACAGTTGGAAAATTCAGTCTCCACGATGTAACATCCCCCAACGGCACTAGGTTGATTGACTTCGCCGCTTCCCGCAATATGGTCCTCAGTAGTACCAGGTTCCAGCATAAGCGAATACACCAAGCTACCTGGCTGTCCCCTGATCAAAGAACAAGAAACCAGATTGATCATGTCATGATCGACGGCAGACACAGCTCCACCGTTCTAGACGTGCGTACCCTACGCGGTCCCAATATCGACTCGGACCATTATCTTGTTGCAGCCAAGATACGCACACGCCTCTGTGCAGCGAAGAAAGTACGCACAGTAACGGAAGGAAAGTTTGACGTCGAGAAGCTGCGCGTGACACAGACAGCTGATAATTTCTCCACTCGACTCTCACACCTGCTATCGGAGAGCAATCCTCGACCTAACGATGTAACCGAGCAATGGAAGCATATCTCTCACTCATTACGTACCGCCGCTCAAGCCACTATAGGGTTTCGGCGAGCCCGCAAGAACAACTGGTACGATGAGGAATGCACCGCAGCCTCGAAAAAAAAGGACGCTGCATACAGGGAGACGTTGCGAACGGGCGCAACCCGCAGTGTATGGCAACGCTATCGTGAGGCGAAGAAGGGAGAGAGACGCCTTTTCAGAAAAAAGAAACGTGAGGCCGAAAGGCGTGAGTGTGAGGAGCTTGAGACGCTGGCTGACAGGAACGATGCCCGAAAATTCTTTGAAAAGATCCGGCGGATGACGGAAGGTTTAGAGACCGGGGCAAGTTCCTGTAAGGACAATAATGGCGACCTGGTAACCGACGTCCAGAGTGTACTTAAATTATGGAGGGAGCACTTCTCCTCACTGCTAAACTGCGAGGGAGACGTTGAACCCGATGCCGCAATCCCTGACGATGGAAAGGTCGTCCCACCACCTGACTATGAAGAAGTGAGGATAGCTATATCCCGGCTCAAAAACAACAAAGCCCCTGGAAAAGACGGACTACCCGCCGAGCTGTTCAAACACGGAGGCGAAGAGCTGGTAAAAAGCATGCATCAGCTCTTATGCAGAATATGGTCAGATGAGTGCATGCCTCCAGATTGGAATTTAAGTGTGCTCTGCCCAATCCACAAGAAAGGCGATCCCGCTAACCCCACCAATTACCGCGGAATCTCTCTTCTTAATATCGCATATAAGGTTCTTTCTAGCGTATTGTGTGAAAGACTGAAGCCCATCGTAGACAAACTGATTGGACCTTATCAGAGTGGCTTTAGACCTGGTAAGTCTACCATCGACCAGACTTTCACGATACGCCAAATCCTGGAGAAGACCCATGATAAAAGGATCGATACACACCACCTCTTTGTCGATTTTAAAGCCGCTTTTGACAGCACAAAAAGGAGTTGCCTGTATACCGCTATGTCTGAGTTTGACTTCCCTGCAAAGCTTATACGGCTTTGCCAAATGACGCTGAGCAATACCAACAGCTTCGTCAGAATCGGGAAGGACCTCTCTGAGCCATTTGAAACCAAACGAGGCTTCAGACAGGGCGACTCCCTTTCGTGCGATTTCTTCAACCTGATGCTGGAGAAGATAATTCGAGCAGCAGAGCTAAACCGCAATGGCACAATCTTCTACAAGAGCGTACAATTGCTGGCGTATGCCGATGATATTGATATCATTGGCCTTAACAACCGCGCCGTAAGTGCTGCCTTCTCTGGGCTGGATAAAGAAGCGAAAAAAGTGGGTCTTGCGGTGAACGAGGACAAGACGAAGTACCTACTGTCATCAAAGAAAGAATCGGCGCACCTGCGCCTTGGCAGCCAAGTCACCGTTGATGGCTACAAGTTTGAAACGGTGAGAGATTTCGTCTATTTGGGAACCAGCATTAACACCGAAAATAATATCAGTCTAGAAATCCAACGGAGAATCACTCTTGCCAACAAGTGCTACTTTGGACTGAGTAGGCAATTGAGAAGTAAAGTCCTCTCTCGAAGAACAAAGATCACGCTCTATAAGTCTCTCATCATACCTGTCCTGATGTACGGCTCGGAATCATGGACAGTATCCAGAGAAGATGAGATGGCCCTTGGAGTATTTGAGAGAAAAGTTCTCCGGAAGATTTATGGTCCTTCCCGTGATGCCAACGGCGAGTATCGAAGGAAATTCAACGATGAGCTGTACGAGCTTTACGCAGACCTGACCATAGTTCAGCGGATTAAAGCCCAAAGGCTCCGCTGGCTGGGTCATGTTATGCGAATGGAAAAAGAAGCTCCAGCACAGAAAGTTTTACTATCGACACCCGAATTCGGCAGCAGAGGAAGGGGGAGGCCTCGACTGAGATGGAAACAACAGGTGGAGGATGACTTGTACTCCCTTGGGGTTTCCAATTGGCGTCAGTTATCGCTAAAAAGGAATGACTGGCGTGCTTTGATTCGAAACGGCCAAAATCGCCTAGGCTTTTATTGTTAAATTAACACGATCTATCATGTTAATTTAACAGGTTTTTATTGTTAAATTAACCCAAATTAGATAACTTGTTGAGCTCTAGGCCACTCAAATATTGGTCTAATATTGAATTAAAACAATTGTTTTATTTTTCCTATTACACAATATTTCGTTGTATTTTATTTTTTCGATATTTCGACCTCAGTTTGAAGTCATCATCCGGAACTGAAACAATTTACATAAGTACACATTATAAACAAATCAACAAATATTAAAACATAATCTAACACTTACACTCTTGACTGCACCTGGTCGACTAACTTGACATGTAAATTAAAAGTTCAAAACAGTGGCAAGCCATACCACGAAAAAATATAAACATTGAAAGAAACAGTAATAATAAACAAAAATTTGCAATAACAATAATGTATGAACAAATAAAGGAGAACGACGCTAAGAACCTGTAATATTGGCTGCTTGGTTGTTGTTGTGTGAGAACGCATGGTAAATGGACAAAACACGGTAAACGACAATCTCTTACATTATTGTCCCCCCATCTCTTTTGTGATCAAATTTCTAAATGCTGGAGCACAATGAGCACTATCGCTCTTAAAATTCATGAGTTTGTCGCTCGGTGTGTTAATAATGTGCAGCATCTCCAAAAAATAATTATGTTCTTGTTGTAAAATTTCTACGTTCTCTAAGTCGGGAGAGTGTCCAGTGTTCTTGCAATGTAGTGTTAAAGCCGTTTTGTTGTCATTAGCGTGGTCACGATTTTTGATGTTTGATTTATGAGCGGAAATCCTTGTCTTGAGTTTTGATTTAGTTGTACCCACATATACTTTATTGCATACGTGGGACCCGTCCCCGTTGCAATTGATTCTATAAATAACGTCAGATTTCTCATATTTTCCGATTTTACTTTTTGTATTACTATATATTTTCTGTAGTGTGTTATGGTATTTAAACGCTATTTGAAACTTTTCTTTATTATACATATTCGAATGTTTGATTCGGTTTGATAACCCGGGTACGAATACGGATGTTTTATATACTTTGCTAGTTTTGTTTGTGTTTGTTTGGCTTCTATTATAATACTCGCGTATGTATCCGTTAATGAGATGCGTGGGGAACTCGTTGTCTGATAGAATTTTTTTAATTATTGTGATATTTTTGTTATGATATATATCATCGCTGATTGAGAGTACTCTTCTTATAAAATTCTTGGCAGTATTCACTATCGTCGTCTTAGCATGTTTAGAGTTGAAATTGATTAACCTTCCGGACGATGTAGGTTTTTTGTACCAATCAAAAGTTAAGTGGTTATCTTTCTTTATAACTACAGTGTCCAGAAAGAGTAGTTGTCCATTACTTTCGACCTCACATGTAAATTTAATGGATTTGTTATATGCGTTTAAGGAAGCCAGCATATCTTCAATGGCATCGGTTTTGGCTATGGCAAATAGATCGTCAACATATTTCGTAAGCATACGCGCTTTTTGTAGTGACCTTTCTTCAAATTGTGATAGTAATTCCTCCATCACTATACCTGCTAAAACAGGTGATGCCGGGGATCCCATGGGCATACCTGACCGTTGTTTGTAAATTTTGTTGTTGTACGTGAAATACCTGTTGTCTTTGATGCAGAAATTTACAATATTCAGAAATATTTCTTTGGTTAGGGTTGTGTGATGTTTAATCTCATCCCATTTAGACGAAATGATTTTAATAGCATGATCTACCGGGATACTTGGAAACAAAGAGACGACATCAAACGACACAAGACTTTCATCATCATACACACGGGTTTCTTTGATTTTGTTTTTAAACTCAATTGCATCTTTTACATTATACTTGGACTTTACGGTAATATTTTTGAGGACTTTAACAATATATTTACATAGATTGTACGACGGAGAATTGATGGACGAACATATAGGTCTAAGTGGAATTCCCTCTTTATGGATTTTTGGTAATCCATACAATCTCGGGGCATTTGCGGTTTTACTAAGGAGACTGTACTTTTCTTTCAATTCTATCATTTTATTTTTGAATAGCTTTTCAACCAACTCGTTATTATACCTTTCATGAACATGAAATGGTATTATAACTTTGGTCCGATGTTTGTAAATATGAGAAGAAGAAGAGATAGACCCATCAATAAGTATACCGAAATGATCAGGATGACGAGATGAGTTGATTTAGCCATGTCCGTCTGTCCGTCTGTCTGTCTGTCTGTTTGAACGCAAACTAGTCCCTCAGTTTTTGAGATATTTGGCTGAAATTTGGTATGCGGCCACCATTTTCCAATATAGGAATCATTTGTCGGAACCAGCAAGATCGGACTAATATAACATATAGCTCCCATACAACCGATTATTCCGATAAACGGATTTTGGGCTATAACTCCTGTAATTAAACACGTAGGAACGTGAAATTTTGTAAGTATTGCTATTTTTATATGTGAAATATCGATGTTGAAACTCATAGAGATGGGATAAATATTTCACATAGCTCCCATACAATCGATTATTCCGATAAACGGATTTTGGGCTATAACTCCTGTAATTAAACACGTAGGAACGTGAAATTTTGTAAGTATTGCTATTTTTATATGTGAAATATCGATGTTGAAACTCATAGAGATGGGATAAATATTTCACATAGCTCCCATACAATCGATTATTCCGATAAACGGATTTTGGGCTATAACTCCTGTAATTAAACACGTAGGAACGTGAAATTTTGGACTTATTGCTATTTTTATATGTGAAATATCGATGTTGAAAATCATCGAGATTGGATAAATATTTCACATAGCCCCCAATCGATTGTTCCGATAAACGGATTTTGGTAGATAACTCCTGTAATTATATCGGTAGGAACGTGAAATTTCGTAAATGTTGCTATTTTAGAATGTGGAATGTCGATGTCAAAAATCAATGAGATTGGACCAATATAACACATCGTCCCCATATAATCGATAGCTCCGATAATTTCGGTATGAGCTAAAGTTAAATTCACACAGGCTGTACTGGGGATCAAACAGTGAAAATCGTGACGCTTATTCATGAAAGGTATTTAGCCTTCGGCACAGCCGAAGACAGCTTTCCTTACTTGTTTTTTTCCTGAAGTTAGTTAGTAGGATCTCGAGTTAAAACCCGATATGAGGAAATGTCGTTAACTATTGTTTGTAATTTCTTGTTATAATCGGATTTTTCCATCAACACAGTAACATTACCTTTGTCTGCGTTGAGGACTAGAAGTTGGCTATTTTCTTTTAGAAATTTTTTCGCTGAGTGTAAGGTACTTAAAACATATTTATCTCGCACGTTTACATTTGCTTTATTGATATGGTCACGAATTAATGTTGTGAGATTACTCCTCTCAATCTCTTGTTGTTCTCTATCTTCAATCGTCTGTATGCAGTCCTCGCCGTCTGCTATTATTTTGAAAAGGGGAAAGTCATTTTTTGTTGTTGGTAAAGCGTATTTTGGTCCCAAGGAGAGAATCCACTGGACATCCGTCGGTATGTTAGTATTTGTGGTATTGCAAAACCACTGCGGTACGTTTCTAATATTGAGTAGTTGTTTTTGTTTATTTTTCAGCCTCTCAAATTTATTGGTTTGTATTGTTTTAATTTTTATTGTGAGGTGTTGGGACAATACTCTTTCGCTCTCGACAAATATTTTGGAATCTTCCTTACTGAGTTTTTGTTGTAATATTTCACTAAATTTATTTACCTTTTTTCCTTTTTGTTTTTTGAGTTCATGTTTTATTTTTATTAAAATATTCAATAGCTTTGTTTGTACGTTATCCAAATATGTTGATACTGCTTTGCTGATACTCGTTGGTATTCTCTCGTTGTTGATGTTAGAGTTTAGAATATAAAAAATGTTTTTGGTTGCATTGATGATAAAGTTAGGTATAACGCCGGTTTTTCTACATCTCACCAGAAACTTAGTGGACTCAGCTAGCTTGGTGAGTTGTTGTGTGCTTTGCTGATAATGTCTTGTATATTTGTTGGTTTCTATGTCATACTTATCTTTAACATGTCTGTAAATCTTAAATGTGTTGTTGTTATTACGGTGTGCTCTCCGTTCCATAATTATATACTTAATGATTTTTCGGCCTTTAAATTTGCAAATTAGATAACTTGTTGAGCTCTAGGCCACTCAAATATTGGTCTAATATTGAATTAAAACAATTGTTTTATTTTTCCTATTACACAATATTTCGTTGTATTTTATTTTTTCGATATTTCGACCTCAGTTTGAAGTCATCATCAGTCATGTTAAATTAATCGATCATCATGTTAAATTAACACGATCATCATTTTAAATAATAAAAGTACACATATGTACATACATATACATATACTTATTTTAATCCAATCATTGGCAACTTCTGCATCGAAAACAGCAACAACAAGCCCCAATCTGAAAATTAAATAAAAATTGTTTCATTGAAAGCTCTTTAAATTATCCAATCGATTGTAAAACTGGTAGCACACGTCCAATTAATGTAGGGATAAGTATCAAACGACGCCTTTTCTACCCGGTATCCATAATCCTAAAGCGATTCCATGGTATTTATGTATAGTGTGCGTTGTTTTTAACCTACCCCGACATTTTTGGACGTGTTTTAGCAGGTAGCGTTTACAAAATATGAAAAACAACACAAATTACTTACCCAAAACTTCACAACTTATTCGCAAGTTAAGAAATTATAAATTTCACAATATATTAATTATTTATAATATATACAACTTTTCATCAAGTCGGTATCTACACGCTGACTTAAATTCTGTTCTTTTGAGAACAATTCTGTTCACAAGCTTTGATGGGGAACAGATGATGCTCGAAAACAACACTTGTTCATGTTAAAACAAACCGAATTCAGTGTAAGGGATACACACTAATATAATTCTAATGCAGAAGTATTTCATGTTATTTTAACCATACGCTTCATGTTAAAATGTTCGTGTTGATGTTGTTGTTGTTGTAGCGAGGTGTAGCCCTGCCTAAATGTCAGACAGGGTCATCCCGAGTGTATTGCTCTTGGCCGGGTCGATATAAGAAAACGGCCCGGGTCGTTTCGGCACGATGGGTACAGCACAAGTACTGGTACCGTTCTCGTAGAACCGGCAATACATGAAACTAGCCGATTTTCCGAAATTGTTTTTGTTTTACGTACAAGAGGTGTTAATGTTGATTTAACATGAATCATATTCACTAAAAATGTAAGAAATTTTTCTGTGTGTTAGCATATAGCTACCTACATACCAAGTTTCAAGCAATTCGAGCCATAAATACGATTGTTTACAACAGATCGGTCCCTGGCCCACTTCCCGGAAGAAAAATCATCCTATACTTTAACCTAAGCATAACGCTACCTACATACCAAATTTCAAGTAAATCCAGCCATTTACCACTTCCAATAAAAAAAAAATTACAGAAACACTCTCCAGGCTCCTACTAATCTATCCCCAAAATTTCAACAAAATCGGCCTAGTAGTTTTGGAGTCCATAAGCCACATACATACATACATACATACATCCAATTTTATATATATAGATTAATCCAGTAATTAACAAATGATGAGATATTTTAATTAATTAAATTATAAGTTAATGAGCTTGAATAAGCATATGTTTTGAAAACATAAGATACAAATTAATTTCTATTAACTTTACTAACTATAATTAACTAAATAAAATATAATAAAAACAATTGAAATCCAATAAAAAATAATATATAATTTAAAGAAATTGGTAAAAAACATTTTCAAGCTAAATATCAGGGCTGAAAATTAACGTTAAATTTATCAAAAAACGAAAAAAACTTTTGATTTCGTTTCGTTTTCAATAAAATTAACGTTATTTGTTCAACAAAAAAATTTAACGTTATTTTTGAAAACAATAAAAAATTATCAGAACAAATTTCTTTTCGTTATTTATTTATCAAAAAAAAAAAAAAAAAAAAACAATTGAAGATTTGAATAAATTCATTATTATTTCGGGTCGCAAAAGAGAGGGCGAAATAGTGCGATAATGCTTTGCTGCTGATATAAGCATAAGGCACGTTCCCGCAGTGGTCGCAATGCAATTCCTCACCAAAAGAACTCCAGTGGAGTTCGGATCGTGCTATTTCAAAAATTCGTTTGAATTCGGGAATCCACTAACTTTCTGGCAACCTAGGGACATGAAACTTAGCACATACATAGTTAGTTTCGGACACGATGACAATACATTTTGCAGAAATCAAAGTTACCATAGCACTTCATGTACAATGCCGCATTTATCGTCGAAGAAAGTGCAAAACCACGTAAAGAATATCTTTTATGTTGCTTGTTTTTTTTTTTCAGGGTCACCAACGATGTGAAGCGGAATCCTCACATAACCCATTTCCATTTCATGTAACGAATAACGAACATTGAACAGAGTTTCCGTAATGGCTTGCTACTCCTTCCTTTTAAACTAGGTATCTAACCACTGGTAAAACTGACGTATTCAATGATGATGCAAAAAAAAAACAGTTAAAATTTCTATGGAACTTTTAACTTAAACATAAATTTACCGGGCTTAAAGCGCTAGTGGCGTAATTCCACCTTTTATTGAACTGAGATATTAAAGGTTTTGTGTTTCAACTTATAGGGGGTACCCCTGGTTTCAAAAACTAGTTCTGCTATTTATTCTGTTGCTATGGGAGCTAGCAGTTGCCCCGTTAAAACACGTTTTCCCTCTAATAGTATCATCGCTAACTAAAACTAAACGCCACTTGTGCTTCAAGAGGCTCATATATCAATTATACCAAATACTCCACGACCCTATAAATGTACTCGTAGAGCGCTATAGCGGTTAAGTGCTCGGCCTACTACACCAAGTCGTGTCATATCAATGCCCGGCAAAAACCAACATCAAAAATTATTTAGAAATGAAATTTTCTAAACGGAGTCGCCCCTCGGCACTAGTTTGGCAAACTCTCCGGGTGTATTTCAGATCAGTACTGCGTTTCTGTAACTGTAAATGATAAATAATATTACTATTGTGACTCCGGATTATGATTTCTAGGACTGAAACTTGACTTTTGATTCCTCTCCCGACTTTTTCCTGTTTTTTGCAGTTTAGTAGGATATAAAAAAATACAATTTCCAAAATTATGGGCAAATACATAATTAAATATCAATTTTTCTTATAAATTACACATATTTATTGTTTTTGAGTAGTTTTAGGGCCTAAAACAACATAATTCTACCCTTTTTCCTATTTTTTTGCGTTTTAGCAACAACTTTTTTTCGTCGCCAAAATTTGCCAGCTTTTGGAGAAAATTGGAGATTTTACGAGATGGCTAAAATAGCAGAATCGCAAATTTAGCTTAGTAGCTGTCAAAAACAGCTGATCTACGTTATCTGATTCATTTTGCGTTCATCGCTTAAATTGCCAAAAAATGAAGCAAAGATGGAGATTTATAGCGATTTTCTTTCACTGGAATCGCAGAATGATATTTTTTATTTGCATATGCTATTCTTCGATCAATTCCTAATAAACTAGGTGGAGTTATAGCAATAATTTTATCAATTTTAATTTTATCTATTCTTCCTTTTTATCATCTAAGAAATTTTCGAGGAATTCAATTTTATCCTATTAATAAAATTTTATTTTGAATTATAATTATTACAGTAATTTTATTAACAAATCTTAACAATTATTTACTTCTTATTTATATTACTAGTAATACCCGTCGTGCGTTGCTACGCCAAAGAAAAATACCTGCCCTTATCTATATGTGTTCATACAAATAAACGATTTCCTCATACAGGTACGTGGTTGCATATGTATAGGCTAAGTTCATTTTTTAAATGTTCTTTTGTAACAACATAAAACGTCCAAACAAAGGCGAAAATGTTAGTGCAAGTACTTTGCAGGCTCAAAGGTTGAAACTTTCAACCCTTTGTTCATGTGAACTCAGGTAAAAAAATTGCTTTCTGTTAGGCATATTATTGTCTCGGTATTATCTTGATAAATGTAGGTATATACATATAGAAAAATAAGGGAAATAATTTACCTACTATTATATTGAACAACTTTATGTGCGAAACACATTAGTTAAGTAGTATACATTCTTTAAGAACACCCATTCTATAAAAATTATAGGTATTATTGTAGCAAATTGTAAAAACTGAAAAATATCGCATTCGAAAGTGATGATTTACCCCCCGATTTCTGGTTCACTTCCCAGAAGAAAAATTATCGGAAGATATATTATCGCCAGCTACACGCCAAATATCAAGCACATTGAGTCATAAACATGATTGTTTAGAATATATCAGGCTCTGGTCCACTTCCCGGAAGAAAAATCATCCCATACTTTGATCTAAGCATAACGCTACCTACATATCAAATTTCAAGTAAATTCAACCATTTTCACGATAGTTTAGAATAAGTCAGCCCTGGGTCCACTTTCCGGAAGAAAAATCATCATATACTTTGACATAAGCATAACGTTACCTACATACCAAATTTCAAGTAAATGCAAAAATTTTTACGATAGTTTAGAATAAGTTCACGCAGAATAATTTTCATGTTGAATCAACACTTTTTTAACACTTTTTCAGATTATTATTTTTCAACAGTATCGCTCATGTTGTTCTAACATGAAGCTACTGTTTCACTGAAGGAACAGTGTGAATTTAACATGATCACAAAGGTTTGAATCAACATGATTTCCTGTTGATACAACATTATTTTTCTTGTTAAATCAACACGATCAGACATGTTAAATTAACACTATACTAAGTTGAAATAACACTTTCGTTCTGTTAAATTTACACGATCTATCATGAAGGACTCCTTCTACGATAAACTTGAACAAGCCTATGATCGCTGCCCCCTGCATGATATCAAAATCGTGCTCGGCGACTTTAATGCCAAGGTGGGCAAGGAAGGAGTCTTTGGTCCTACAGTTGGAAAATTCAGTCTCCACGATGTAACATCCCCCAACGGCACTAGGTTGATTGACTTCGCCGCTTCCCGCAATATGGTCCTCAGTAGTACCAGGTTCCAGCATAAGCGAATACACCAAGCTACCTGGCTGTCCCCTGATCAAAGAACAAGAAACCAGATTGATCATGTCATGATCGACGGCAGACACAGCTCCACCGTTCTAGACGTGCGTACCCTACGCGGTCCCAATATCGACTCGGGCCATTATCTTGTTGCAGCCAAGATACGCACACGCCTCTGTGCAGCGAAGAAAGTACGCACAGTAACGGAAGGAAAGTTTGACGTCGAGAAGCTGCGCGTGACACAGACAGCTGATAATTTCTCCACTCGACTCTCACACCTGCTATCGGAGAGCAATCCTCGACCTAACGATGTAACCGAGCAATGGAAGCATATCTCTCACTCATTACGTACCGCCGCTGAAGCCACTATAGGGTTTCGGCGAGCCCGCAAGAACAACTGGTACGATGAGGAATGCACCGCAGCCTCGAAAAAAAAGGACGCTGCATACAGGGAGACGTTGCGAACGGGCGCAACCCGCAGTGTATGGCAACGCTATCGTGAGGCGAAGAAGGGAGAGAGACGCCTTTTCAGAAAAAAGAAACGTGAGGCCGAAAGGCGTGAGTGTGAGGAGCTTGAGACGCTGGCTGACAGGAACGATGCCCGAAAATTCTTTGAAAAGATCCGGCGGATGACGGAAGGTTTAGAGACCGGGGCAAGTTCCTGTAAGGACAATAATGGCGACCTGGTAACCGACGTCCAGAGTGTACTTAAATTATGGAGGGAGCACTTATCCTCACTGCTAAACTGCGAGGGAGACGTTGAACCCGATGCCGCAATCCCTGACGATGGAAAGGTCGTCCCACCACCTGACTATGAAGAAGTGAGGATAGCTATATCCCGGCTCAAAAACAACAAAGCCCCTGGAAAAGACGGACTACCCGCCGAGCTGTTCAAACACGGAGGCGAAGAGCTGGTAAAAAGCATGCATCAGCTCTTATGCAGAATATGGTCAGATGAGTGCATGCCTCCAGATTGGAATTTAAGTGTGCTCTGCCCAATCCACAAGAAAGGCGATCCCGCTAACCCCACCAATTACCGCGGAATCTCTCTTCTTAATATCGCATATAAGGTTCTTTCTAGCGTATTGTGTGAAAGACTGAAGCCCATCGTAGACAAACTGATTGGACCTTATCAGAGTGGCTTTAGACCTGGTAAGTCTACCATCGACCAGATTTTCACGATACGCCAAATCCTGGAGAAGACCCATGATAAAAGGATCGATACACACCACCTCTTTGTCGATTTTAAAGCCGCTTTTGACAGCACAAAAAGGAGTTGCCTGTATACCGCCATGTCTGAGTTTGACTTCCCTGCAAAGCTTATACGGCTTTGCCAAATGACGCTGAGCAATACCAACAGCTTCGTCAGAATCGGGAAGGACCTCTCTGAGCCATTTGAAACCAAACGAGGCTTCAGACAGGGCGACTCCCTTTCGTGCGATTTCTTCAACCTGATGCTGGAGAAGATAATTCGAGCAGCAGAGCTAAACCGCAATGGCACAATCTTCTACAAGAGCGTACAATTGCTGGCGTATGCCGATGATATTGATATCATTGGCCTTAACAACCGCGCCGTAAGTGCTGCCTTCTCTGGGCTGGATAAAGAAGCGAAAAAAGTGGGTCTTGCGGTGAACGAGGACAAGACGAAGTACCTACTGTCATCAAAGAAAGAATCGGCGCACCTGCGCCTTGGCAGCCAAGTCACCGTTGATGGCTACAAGTTTGAAACGGTGAGAGATTTCGTCTATTTGGGAACCAGCATTAACACCGAAAATAATATCAGTCTAGAAATCCAACGGAGAATCACTCTTGCCAACAAGTGCTACTTTGGACTGAGTAGGCAATTGAGAAGTAAAGTCCTCTCTCGAAGAACAAAGATCACGCTCTATAAGTCTCTCATCATACCTGTCCTGATGTACGGCTCGGAATCATGGACAGTATCCAGAGAAGATGAGATGGCCCTTGGAGTATTTGAGAGAAAAGTTCTCCGGAAGATTTATGGTCCTTCCCGTGATGCCAACGGCGAGTATCGAAGGAAATTCAACGATGAGCTGTACGAGCTTTACGCAGACCTGACCATAGTTCAGCGGATTAAAGCCCAAAGGCTCCGCTGGCTGGGTCATGTTATGCGAATGGAAAAAGAAGCTCCAGCACAGAAAGTTTTACTATCGACACCCGAATTCGGCAGCAGAGGAAGGGGGAGGCCTCGACTGAGATGGAAACAACAGGTGGAGGATGACTTGTACTCCCTTGGGGTTTCCAATTGGCGTCAGTTATCGCTAAAAAGGAATGACTGGCGTGCTTTGATTCGAAACGGCCAAAATCGCCTAGGCTTTTATTGTTAAATTAACACGATCTATCATGTTAATTTAACAGGTTTTTATTGTTAAATTAACCCAAATTAGATAACTTGTTGAGCTCTAGGCCACTCAAATATTGGTCTAATATTGAATTAAAACAATTGTTTTATTTTTCCTATTACACAATATTTCGTTGTATTTTATTTTTTCGATATTTCGACCTCAGTTTGAAGTCATCATCCGGAACTGAAACCATTTACATAAGTACACATTATAAACAAATCAACAAATATTAAAACATAATCTAACACTTACACTCTTGACTGCACCTGGTCGACTAACTTGACATGTAAATTAAAAGTTCAAAACAGTGGCAAGCCATACCACGAAAAAATATAAACATTGAAAGAAACAGTAATAATAAACAAAAATTTGCAATAACAATAATGTATGAACAAATAAAGGAGAACGACGCTAAGAACCTGTAATATTGGCTGCTTGGTTGTTGTTGTGTGAGAACGCATGGTAAATGGACAAAACACGGTAAACGACAATCTCTTACATTATTGTCCCCCCATCTCTTTTGTGATCAAATTTCTAAATGCTGGAGCTAATGAGCACTATCGCTCTTAAAATTCATGAGTTTGTCGCTCGGTGTGTTAATAATGTGCAGCATCTCCAAAAAATAATTATGTTCTTGTTGTAAAATTTCTACGTTCTCTAAGTCGGGAGAGTGTCCAGTGTTCTTGCAATGTAGTGTTAAAGCCGTTTTGTTGTCATTAGCGTGGTCACGATTTTTGATGTTTGATTTATGAGCGGAAATCCTTGTCTTGAGTTTTGATTTGTTGTTGTTGTTGTTGTTGTTAACAACAAAACACTCCCCGAAGGTTTTGGGGAGTGATGCCGAAGTTGCCAGTCCTTGGCCGGATATGACCCCGGTACGCTGCGGTGCTCCCTTGCGGTAATGCCCGACTGTTGTGGTAGCGATTTGGTATGACCAGTGGAACCTTCTAGGTCATGGCATCCCTCCATCCATGAGGAAGGAGAAGATGGGTAATGAGAGGTGAGAGGCATCATATCCGTAGATCAACCATCGAGTTAGCACGTCAATTACCTATGTGCATATTAGTCGCCTCTTACGACCGGTATGCCTACCTCGGGCATATTCTAAACCCCTAACCCGCAGGGTAAAACAAGTGAGTTTTGATTTAGTTGTACCCACATATACTTTATTGCATACGTGGGACCCGTCCCCGTTGCAATTGATTCTATAAATAACGTCAGATTTCTCATATTTTCCGATTTTACTTTTTGTATTACTATATATTTTCTGTAGTGTGTTATGGTATTTAAACGCTATTTGAAACTTTTCTTTATTATACATATTCGAATGTTTGATTCGGTTTGATAACCCGGGTACGAATACGGATGTTTTATATACTTTGCTAGTTTTGTTTGTGTTTGTTTGGCTTCTATTATAATACTCGCGTATGTATCCGTTAATGAGATGCGTGGGGAACTCGTTGTCTGATAGAATTTTTTTAATTATTGTGATATTTTTGTTATGATATATATCATCGCTGATTGAGAGTACTCTTCTTATAAAATTCTTGGCAGTATTCACTATCGTCGTCTTAGCATGTTTAGAGTTGAAATTGATTAACCTTCCGGACGATGTAGGTTTTTTGTACCAATCAAAAGTTAAGTGGTTATCTTTCTTTATAACTACAGTGTCCAGAAAGAGTAGTTGTCCATTACTTTCGACCTCACATGTAAATTTAATGGATTTGTTATATGCGTTTAAGGAAGCCAGCATATCTTCAATGGCATCGGTTTTGGCTATGGCAAATAGATCGTCAACATATTTCGTAAGCATACGCGCTTTTTGTAGTGACCTTTCTTCAAATTGTGATAGTAATTCCTCCATCACTATACCTGCTAAAACAGGTGATGCCGGGGATCCCATGGGCATACCTGACCGTTGTTTGTAAATTTTGTTGTTGTACGTGAAATACCTGTTGTCTTTGATGCAGAAATTTACAATATTCAGAAATATTTCTTTGGTTAGGGTTGTGTGATGTTTAATCTCATCCCATTTAGACGAAATGATTTTAATAGCATGATCTACCGGGATACTTGGAAACAAAGAGACGACATCAAACGACACAAGACTTTCATCGTCATACACACGGGTTTCTTTGATTTTGTTTTTAAACTCAATTGCATCTTTTACATTATACTTGGACTTTACGGTAATATTTTTGAGGACTTTAACAATATATTTACATAGATTGTACGACGGAGAATTGATGGACGAACATATAGGTCTAAGTGGAATTCCCTCTTTATGGATTTTTGGTAATCCATACAATCTCGGGGCATTTGCGGTTTTACTAAGGAGACTGTACTTTTCTTTCAATTCTATCATTTTATTTTTGAATAGCTTTTCAACCAACTCGTTATTATACCTTTCATGAACATGAAATGGTATTATAACTTTGGTCCGATGTTTGTAAATATGAGAAGAAGAAGAGATAGACCCATCAATAAGTATACCGAAATGATCAGGATGACGAGATGAGTTGATTTAGCCATGTCCGTCTGTCCGTCTGTCCGTCTGTCTGTCTGTCTGTTTGAACGCAAACTAGTCCCTCAGTTTTTGAGATATTTGGCTGAAATTTGGTATGCGGCCACCATTTTCCAATATAGGAATCATTTGTCGGAACCAGCAAGATCGGACTAATATAACATATAGCTCCCATACAACCGATTATTCCGATAAACGGATTTTGGGCTATAACTCCTGTAATTAAACACGTAGGAACGTGAAATTTTGTAAGTATTGCTATTTTTATATGTGAAATATCGATGTTGAAACTCATAGAGATGGGATAAATATTTCACATAGCTCCCATACAATCGATTATTCCGATAAACGGATTTTGGGCTATAACTCCTGTAATTAAACACGTAGGAACGTGAAATTTTGTAAGTATTGCTATTTTTATATGTGAAATATCGATGTTGAAACTCATAGAGATGGGATAAATATTTCACATAGCTCCCATACAATCGATTATTCCGATAAACGGATTTTGGGCTATAACTCCTGTAATTAAACACGTAGGAACGTGAAATTTTGGACTTATTGCTATTTTTATATGTGAAATATCGATGTTGAAAATCATCGAGATTGGATAAATATTTCACATAGCCCCCAATCGATTGTTCCGATAAACGGATTTTGGTAGATAACTCCTGTAATTATATCGGTAGGAACGTGAAATTTCGTAAATGTTGCTATTTTAGAATGTGGAATGTCGATGTCAAAAATCAATGAGATTGGACCAATATAACACATCGTCCCCATATAATCGATAGCTCCGATAATTTCGGTATGAGCTAAAGTTAAATTCACACAGGCTGTACTGGGGATCAAACAGTGAAAATCGTGACGCTTATTCATGAAAGGTATTTAGCCTTCGGCACAGCCGAAGACAGCTTTCCTTACTTGTTTTTTTCCTGAAGTTAGTTAGTAGGATCTCGAGTTAAAACCCGATATGAGGAAATGTCGTTAACTATTGTTTGTAATTTCTTGTTATAATCGGATTTTTCCATCAACACAGTAACATTACCTTTGTCTGCGTTGAGGACTAGAAGTTGGCTATTTTATTTTAGAAATTTTTTCGCTGAGTGTAAGGTACTTAAAACATATTTATCTCGCACGTTTACATTTGCTTTATTGATATGGTCACGAATTAATGTTGTGAGATTACTCCTCTCAATCTCTTGTTGTTCTCTATCTTCAATCGTCTGTATGCAGTCCTCGCCGTCTGCTATTATTTTGAAAAGGGGAAAGTCATTTTTTGTTGTTGGTAAAGCGTATTTTGGTCCCAAGGAGAGAATCCACTGGACATCCGTCGGTATGTTAGTATTTGTGGTATTGCAAAACCACTGCGGTACGTTTCTAATATTGAGTAGTTGTTTTTGTTTATTTTTCAGCCTCTCAAATTTATTGGTTTGTATTGTTTTAATTTTTATTGTGAGGTGTTGGGACAATACTCTTTCGCTCTCGACAAATATTTTGGAATCTTCCTTACTGAGTTTTTGTTGTAATATTTCACTAAATTTATTTACCTTTTTTCCTTTTTGTTTTTTGAGTTCATGTTTTATTTTTATTAAAATATTCAATAGCTTTGTTTGTACGTTATCCAAATATGTTGATACTGCTTTGCTGATACTCGTTGGTATTCTCTCGTTGTTGATGTTAGAGTTTAGAATATAAAAAATGTTTTTGGTTGCATTGATGATAAAGTTAGGTATAACGCCGGTTTTTCTACATCTCACCAGAAACTTAGTGGACTCAGCTAGCTTGGTGAGTTGTTGTGTGCTTTGCTGATAATGTCTTGTATATTTGTTGGTTTCTATGTCATACTTATCTTTAACATGTCTGTAAATCTTAAATGTGTTGTTGTTATTACGGTGTGCTCTCCGTTCCATAATTATATACTTAATGATTTTTCGGCCTTTAAATTTGCAAATTAGATAACTTGTTGAGCTCTAGGCCACTCAAATATTGGTCTAATATTGAATTAAAACAATTGTTTTATTTTTCCTATTACACAATATTTCGTTGTATTTTATTTTTTCGATATTTCGACCTCAGTTTGAAGTCATCATCAGTCATGTTAAATTAATCGATCATCATGTTAAATTAACACGATCATCATTTTAAATAATAAAAGTACACATATGTACATACATATACATATACTTATTTTAATCCAATCATTGGCAACTTCTGCATCGAAAACAGCAACAACAAGCCCCAATCTGAAAATTAAATAAAAATTGTTTCATTGAAAGCTCTTTAAATTATCCAATCGATTGTAAAACTGGTAGCACACGTCCAATTAATGTAGGGATAAGTATCAAACGACGCCTTTTCTACCCGGTATCCATAATCCTAAAGCGATTCCATGGTATTTATGTATAGTGTTACCTACCCCGACATTTTTGGACGTGTTTTAGCAGGTAGCGTTTACAAAATATGAAAAACAACACAAATTACTTACCCAAAACTTCACAACTTATTCGCAAGTTAAGAAATTATAAATTTCACAATATATTAATTATTTATAATATATACAACTTTTCATCAAGTCGGTATCTACACGCTGACTTAAATTCTGTTCTTTTGAGAACAATTCTGTTCACAAGCTTTGATGGGGAACAGATGATGCTCGAAAACAACACTTGTTCATGTTAAAACAAACCGAATTCAGTGTAAGGGATACACACTAATATAATTCTAATGCAGAAGTATTTCATGTTATTTTAACCATACGCTTCATGTTAAAATGTTCGTGTTGATGTTGTTGTTGTTGTAGCGAGGTGTAGCCCTGCCTAAATGTCAGACAGGGTCATCCCGAGTGTATTGCTCTTGGCCGGGTCGATATAAGAAAACGGCCCGGGTCGTTTCGGCACGATGGGTACAGCACAAGTACTGGTACCGTTCTCGTAGAACCGGCAATACATGAAACTAGCCGATTTTCCGAAATTGTTTTTGTTTTACGTACAAGAGGTGTTAATGTTGATTTAACATGAATCATATTAACTAAAAATGTAAGAAATTTTTCTGTGTGTTAGCATATAGCTACCTACATACCAAGTTTCAAGCAATTCGAGCCATAAATACGATTGTTTACAACAGATCGGTCCCTGGCCCACTTCCCGGAAGAAAAATCATCCTATACTTTAACCTAAGCATAACGCTACCTACATACCAAATTTCAAGTAAATCCAGCCATTTACCACTTCCAATAAAAAAAAAATTACAGAAACACTCTCCAGGCTCCTACTAATCTATCCCCAAAATTTCAACAAAATCGGCCTAGTAGTTTTGGAGTCCATAAGCCACATACATACATACATACATACATCCAATTTTATATATATAGATTAATCCAGTAATTAACAAATGA
Organism: Campiglossa producta; assembly: GCA_964058755.1. Lineage (NCBI taxonomy): Eukaryota > Metazoa > Arthropoda > Insecta > Diptera > Tephritidae > Campiglossa > Campiglossa producta. The sequence goes on along the minus strand of CAXKVI010000004.1, from coordinate 53,881,430 downwards.
TGAGATATTTTAATTAATTAAATTATAAGTTAATGAGCTTGAATAAGCATATGTTTTGAAAACATAAGATACAAATTAATTTCTATTAACTTTACTAACTATAATTAACTAAATAAAATATAATAAAAACAATTGAAATCCAATAAAAAATAATATATAATTTAAAGAAATTGGTAAAAAACATTTTCAAGCTAAATATCAGGGCTGAAAATTAACGTTAAATTTATCAAAAAACGAAAAAAACTTTTGATTTCGTTTCGTTTTCAATAAAATTAACGTTATTTGTTCAACAAAAAAATTTAACGTTATTTTTGAAAACAATAAAAAATTATCAGAACAAATTTCTTTTCGTTATTTATTTATCAAAAAAAAAAAAAAAAAAACAATTGAAGATTTGAATAAATTCATTATTATTTCGGGTCGCAAAAGAGAGGGCGAAATAGTGCGATAATGCTTTGCTGCTGATATAAGCATAAGGCACGTTCCCGCAGTGGTCGCAATGCAATTCCTCATCAAAAGAACTCCAGTGGAGTTCGGATCGTGCTATTTCAAAAATTCGTTTGAATTCGGGAATCCACTAACTTTCTGGCAACCTAGGGACATGAAACTTAGCACATACATAGTTAGTTTCGGACACGATGACAATACATTTTGCAGAAATCAAAGTTACCATAGCACTTCATGTACAATGCCGCATTTATCGTCGAAGAAAGTGCAAAACCACGTAAAGAATATCTTTTATGTTGCTTGTTTTTTTTTTTTCAGGGTCACCAACGATGTGAAGCGGAATCCTCACATAACCCATTTCCATTTCATGTAACGAATAACGAACATTGAACAGAGTTTCCGTAATGGCTTGCTACTCCTTCCTTTTAAACTAGGTATCTAACCACTGGTAAAACTGACGTATTCAATGATGATGCAAAAAAAAAACAGTTAAAATTTCTATGGAACTTTTAACTTAAACATAAATTTACCGGGCTTAAAGCGCTAGTGGCGTAATTCCACCTTTTATTGAACTGAGATATTAAAGGTTTTGTGTTTCAACTTATAGGGGGTACCCCTGGTTTCAAAAACTAGTTCTGCTATTTATTCTGTTGCTATGGGAGCTAGCAGTTGCCCCGTTAAAACACGTTTTCCCTCTAATAGTATCATCGCTAACTAAAACTAAACGCCACTTGTGCTTCAAGAGGCTCATATATCAATTATACCAAATACTCCACGACCCTATAAATGTACTCGTAGAGCGCTATAGCGGTTAAGTGCTCGGCCTACTACACCAAGTCGTGTCATATCAATGCCCGGCAAAAACCAACATCAAAAATTATTTAGAAATGAAATTTTCTAAACGGAGTCGCCCCTCGGCACTAGTTTGGCAAACTCTCCGGGTGTATTTCAGATCAGTACTGCGTTTCTGTAACTCATTTCGAACGATCGTCTCGACTGAAATTGTCGATTTGACGTCATATTGACGTCACACTCTTTTTTTTGTTCCTGTAAAAAAATTTCATTTTGTCGATTTATATATTTTCTCACTTACGTTCGACGTGACAATTTTTTTTTTCAAATTCGATCGAGTCGAGTGTGACGACATTAAAAGCGAGAATTTTGTAGATTTTTACGGAAACGAGGTACAGCCCTGAGTGTATTCCTTACCTTATTATTTTCCGACCAAGCCTAGTGTACATATCTGAGCAAAATGAATTGACGTTAACGAATAAAAAATTTTTTGTTATTTTTTGATAATTTTTGATTTGATCATCAACGAAAAAATTTTTTTGTGATAATTATTGAAACGAAATATTTTTTTGATTATTTTTTTTGATAATTAACAAAACGAAATTATTTCGTTTATATAGTTGTGCAGCCCTGCTAAATATATTAATTTATCATAACGAAACGTGGTAAAGTTCCACGAACTCAAATAAATAAAAAAGAAATTAAACTTAACTTTAAATAAAAAATTAAATTAAATAAATCACCACCCAAAAAAATAATTCTAAATATTATTCTTATAAATAAAATTCTAGCATATTCAGCTATAAAAATTAATGCAAATCCCCCTCTTCTATATTCAACATTAAATCCAGAAACTAATTCAGATTCACCTTCAGCAAAATCAAAAGGTGTAAGATTTGTTTCAACTAAACAAATACACAATCAAACCATTCTAAGAGGTAAAAAAATAATTAAAACTCAAAAAAAATTTTGATAATTAAAAAAATCTAAAATATTATAACTTCCAATTAAAAAATCAAAAGATAATAAAATTAAAACTTTTCTTACTTCATAAGAAATTGTTTGTGCTACTGCTCGTAACCCTCCTAATAAAGCATAATTAGAATTAGAAGATCACCCAGCAATTATAATTGTATATACACCTAATCTTGTACAACTTAAAAAAAGTAACAAACCTAAATTAAAAGAAAATCACTTTACAAATAAAGGTATACAAAACCAGACAATTAAAGAAAGAAATAAAGAAAAAATAGGTGAAAAATAATAAGAAATATAATTAGATAATAAAGGATAAGTTTGTTCTTTAGTAAATAATTTAATTGCATCACAAAAAGGTTGAGGAATTCCTATAATTCCAACTTTATTAGGACCTTTACGAATTTGAATATAACCTAAAATTTTTCTTTCTAAAGGAGTTAAAAATGCAACTCTTACTAAAACACAAACTACCAAAATTAATCTACTAATTAAAATTAATAAAATTTCTATAATAAAAACAAGTACTATTTGTAATTTACTATTACATTTATAAATTCTAAATTTATTACACTAATCTGCCAAAATAGTTAATAATTATTAATATTAATCATAATTTTAAAATTTTAATAATTTTAATATTTGGTCCTTTCGTACTACAATATTATAATATTTATTAAAGATACAAACCAACCTGGCTTACGCCGGTCTGAACTCAGAGCATGTAAGAATTTAAAAGTCGAACAGACTTATTATTTAAGCTTCTACACCTAAAATTGTATCTTAATCCAACATCGAGGTCGCAAACTTTTTTATCAATAAGAACTTCCAAAAAAATTACGATGCTATCCCTAAAGTAACTGACTCTTTTAATCATTAATAATGGATCAATAAAGCATAAATTAATGTTTTTAAAAATTAAAATTTAACTAAATTTTAATATCGCCCCAATAAAATAATTCATTTTATTTAAATAAAATCTATTCTAAAAAATAAAAATAAAATTAATTATTAAGATTTCTCGTCTTTTAATTTTATTTTACCTTTTTTACTAAAAAATAAAATTCTATAATAAATTTATATGAAACAGATTACACTTCGTCCAACCATTCATACAAGCCTTCAATTAAAAGACTAATGATTATGCTACCTTTGCACAGTTAGAATACTGCGGCCATTCAAATTTATTCATTGGGCAGGCTAGACTTTAAAAATAACTCAAAAAGACATGTTTTTGTTAAACAGGCGAGTAATATATTTGCCGAGTTCTTTATATAAACTTATCAAAAATAAATATATTAACATGAAATATATACTAATTTTATCATTATTAATTTTTAAATAAAATTTTTAAAAAAATGTTTATAAAAAATTAAAACATAAATAAATAATATAATTATAAAATAATTTGTAACAAAATTTTTAATATTTGCTAATTCTATGGATATATTTTTAAAATAATAAATTTAGTTTATAATAATTTATTTTAAAGCTTATCCCTTAAAATATTTTAATTAATAAATTTATTTATTCATAAATCAATAAATAAATCAAAAACTAATAAATTTAATTTATTTCTTAAAAAAAACTAGATATCTTTATAAACGAATAACATTTCATTTCTAATAATTTATTTAAAATAATTATAATACATTAACTTTCAAAAATTATTAACTCTTATAAAATCGAGATTAATAAATAATTACACAGTACAACAAAATTTGAATTTTTGTTTGCAACAGAGTCACCATGGTACTTTTCTGAAAGGCGGCATCACATAGTTCATTTTTGCCGAACAAACTTATGGTCCAGCTCGTCTGAGTTTTAATTTGCACTTAAAGGTTAAGGGGGTCATATTGGGTATTTGTACCATAACCACATAAACTTGTAGAGCTACAGCTTCGGTGTCTTCGGGAAGGATGTTGGCAATAAAAAGACTAATATTTTCCTCCTAGACATTGTCCCGCTACGATTCATGGTTATGTCATTTTTTCTGGGGTTTTTGTAAAATTTCTCGAAAAAATGTCTCCCCTGAGTCTACTGTTAACAATATCTTTACGACACCTTCGGAAAAAATATTCCTCATAAAAAATAGGGGGGTGTCCAAATAACGAAATTTCCGTCGAGGACTCCTTTAACCATAAACTAGCAAAAACTAGAGTTCATCCAAGAAACAACTAAAATACATGAGACATTCCATATGAAATATATATATTCTAATCTTAACAATATTGATAATAAATGCTTACGAACTTTGAGGGACACTTCTTTAGGGTCCTAACGGATCAAATTTACACACATTTAATTTTTATAACCACTGGTTTCGGATTGGTCGAATTTCAAAGTTTGAAAAACGTCGTTTTTAGGCTTACCCTATTATAGCTGTACACTTGTTTCTATGCAATCGATACGGCGTTTTAAAGGTAAACGAGTTTGGTAAAGGTTGCTTGACAAAAAGTCTCAAAAATTATACGAAAATTTACTTTGAAAATAAGTTTATATTGGTTTAGGAGATCCATCAGCAGAGACCCTTAAGCGAGCTACTCACCTGCCAAGAAATGTCAAACTCCATATAAAAAAACGTCCAAGAAATGGTCAAGAACTGTTTTCAAACGTCAAATTTTCTTGAGCCAATATTCAACTCATAAGAAAAATACTAAAATTTTCGATGGTTGGCAACGCCGGTTTACCTCAAGAAATAAATATGCTCGTATATATTTCTTGAGGTAAGTAAACGTGCATATTCACGGCAAAGATGAGTATACATACGGTGACCATCCGTTCTGTTTTTGGCAGAACAGTTCTGTTTTTAAGGAGCTTGTTCTGCGTATTTTTTTTCTAAGGAAAAATAACAGAAATGTTCTGTTTTTAAGCAAATGTTCTGTTTTTGTTCTGCTTTTTTGTGCCGGCAACCTTTTTTAACCAATGCAATGAGTAGCTCTGTAAAGTTAGTTTGCTCAATAATTTCAAAACTTTATGAAAAATTTAAAATCTTTCAAAATAGTTTAAAAATAATTTAGTTTATGTTTAACGCGGTCAAGTGCTTCAGCGAAATCAAAAAGTGAGTATGTTAAAATGCAAAAACGTACCCGATTTGGAAGTTCCGTACCCGGAAAAAAATTCGTACCAAAAATGGTACATTTCCGTGGTTATGGTAGGTTTTAGATAACCAAGGAAATGTCTCTCACCATCAAGAAATACTATTCACAAAGAGGAAAAATATACTTAAAAAAAATTTATGGTCACCGTAAGTATATATCAGCGGTCACCAAAACTCAAATTGCAGCAATGTTAGTAACTGCAGTAGTGTTAGTGAAAAACGAGTTGTTGAGTGCCCATCTGCAAACGTCGCATCGTTCAGTAGCTTGCGGGCAAGCAAATAGACAAGAACGTATGCGCGTACATTTTTCGAGTTTATGCGCTGCTATACAACGTCGCATAGGTTAGGTTCAAGTGGCTGCCGCAGATGCACACTTAGGCCAGTTTTGAAAGGCCCGTTGTGATACCACCAACACAAGGAAAGTCAGTCCCGGGACCCAGCCAAATGGAAAATCCCTGAGTTGTTGGGATTTTCCACATAGCAGAATCCCGTGACTGACACTCCTAAACCGACACCGTTACTCCTCCTCAAACCACTTAGATGACTTTATGAAGGCCATCAAGTCCTTTATGTCCAGTTCCGCGATCTGGCTTAGGCTATCCAGGAACGGAACTCCCAAAAAGCGCGTTCTCGCGCCGCTTAAAGCCGGACAGTTGCAGATGAGGTGTTCCACTGTTTCCTCCTCATCATCATCTTTGCAACTCCTGCAGCATCGTCGGTAGGGCACACTTAGCCTTTCTGCATGCCTACCAATGAGGCAGTGACCGGTTAATACCCCTATCAGTATGCAGATTTCCCACCTAGTTAGGGCATAAATGCGTCTAGACCTTTTAAGATCCCATTTTGGCCAGGTTTGTTTCGATATCCGACACCCTGGGGATTGCAGCCATCTTTCGTTGGCTTGACGGAGTGTGTGCTCCTTCAGCATTAGTTTGCATGTGGCAAACGGCATACCTAAGCGCTCTTTATCCTGAAGAACCTGCTTGGTCGTGCCCTGCCTGGCAAGCTCGTCTGCCTTACAGTTTCCCTCAATGTCCCTATGTCCCGGGACCCATATGAGGTTTACGCGGTTCTGTTGGGCCATCTCCTGAAGAGATCGACTACAGGTGAGCGTCAGTTCAGAGTTGAACGTGTATGAGCCAAGGGATTTGATGGCCGCTTGGCTATCGCTGAAAATAGCGATATCTTCTCCGATAACACGTTTGCTTAACCAGGCCGCGGCGTCTAGGATTGCCGAGACTTCCGCCTGGAATACGCTACAATGATCAGGTAGTCTGAAGGAGAGCTCAAGGTCCAAATCCTTTGAATAAACCCCTCCTCCAACTCTGCCGTCCAACTTCGAGCCGTCGGTGTATATGGAAGTGCCACTATTTGTTTCGGGACACCAATCCGTCCTCTCCCAGTCTTCTCTGCTGGGAATGTTTATTTTGAAACAGCTATCACCGACTGTAGTGGTCGCACAACGATCTGTGCTTAGAGGGAGAAAGCTGTAAGATTCCAGAATACTGGGGTGTCCAATAGTACCCGCCCCCCAACTGGAGGTTTCTCTTAGGCGCAGAGCTGATGCCGCTGCTGACCGAAACCCTTCCAGATCAAGTGGCAAAATGCCCAGAATGACGTGGAGGGCTTCGTTGGGCGTTGTCCTTAGCGCACCGTTTATACAGATCATATTCGATCTATGGACTTTCCGCAACAGATTCAGGTATGTTGCCTTGCTCAGCGCAGGCCACCATACGACGACTCCATATAGCATGATTGGACGAATGATGGCCGTGTAGATCCAACTGCATACTCTAGGGCTGAGCCCCCATTTTTTGCCAATGGCTCTTTTGCATGTGTAAAGAGCGATGCAAGCTTTCTTCTGGCGCTGAAGAACATTCTCCTTCCAATTCAGTTTCCTGTCCAGAACTATGCCTAGAAACTTGGCCTTATCCGACAGGCCCAGGCGCGTGCCATCTAGTTCTGGTAGGCTTAGTGGCGGTATTTTGTACCGGCTGGTGAAGAGGACAAGTTCCACTTTCCCCGGGTTGATACTAAGTCCGCAGCAAGAGGACCAAGTCGAAACTTCTCGCAGTGCTACTTGCATCAGGTCACACAGAGTTTGTGGGAACTTGCCTCTGAATGCAATAGCTAAATCGTCTGCGTATGCCACTATCTTCCCGCCCCCCCAACTTGTGTCACGTAGCAACGAGTTGACTGTGAGGTTCCATAAAAGCGGGGAAAGAACACCACCCTGGGGGGTTCCCCTTGTGAGCTATTTTCCTTCCCCTTAAAAGTTGGTCAATTAAACCAGTTAGAGGTCTATCTACGCCCAGATTAGTTAGAGCGGAGTTGATAGCCTCCGGGCTTATATTGTTGAAAGCCCCCTCAATGTCTAGGAAGGGCACGAGACAGTAGTCCTTTTCACACAGCGATTTCTCAATGACCGATACTAGGCTGTGCAGAGCGGTTTCTGTTGATTTACCCTTGGTGTATGCATGCTGATAGCTAGAAATAAGGTTGATATCAATAGTCGTTGAGAGGTAGTCGCTTAGTATCCTCTCAAAGGTTTTGAGTACAAAGGACGAGAGACTGATCGGTCTGTAGTCTTTTGGCTCGTAGTGGGATGCCTTCCCAGTCTTAGGGATAAACACTACCGTGGCGCTTCTCCAGGAGCCCGGAATGTGGTTGAGAGCCAGGCAGGCTGTGAAGAGAAATACCAGCCATTTAGCTGATGTCTCCAACGTGTTTATAAGTTGCGCGGGGATAATCCCGTCCGGCCCGGCAGCCTTATACGGTTCAAAGCTCTTAACTGCCCACCTTACCCTTTCCTCAGTGATGGGTATTTTACTGCCAGGTTTGTTGCAGGTACTAGTGGTGCGTCATGCAGATTCCCCGGAAAATGTGTATTCAAGAGCAGCTCAAGGGTTTCCTCTTCCGTGCTGGTCCAGGATCCGTCAGTTTTTCGCAAATAGCTGATGGCTGTTTGATTTTTCGAGAGGACTCGTCTAAGTCTCGCTGTGTCGTCGACCTTTTCGACGCCAGTGCAGAAATTTCTCCACGAAGTTCTCTTCGCCTGTCTCAGAGCTTTTTTGTAGGCCCTAAGTTTAGCTTTATATTCGTGCCAATGAGGCTCAGAGCCGAGGCTCTTGGCCTTGTTAAATTGTTTCCGGCATGATTTGCGGAACGAGTCCAAATCGTAGGACCACCAATGTGGCCTGTGTTTACCGCGTGGTTTTGGCACTGGACAAGCCTGTCCTAGAGCATTTGAGAGCGCCGATGTAAATGTAGTAACAAGATCCTCCAGCTCCTCTACTGATGAGGGGGCTTGTGAGGGCAGTACTGGAAGGTCTCTGCCTAATATTTCATTGTGTAACTGCCAATTTGTGTTACGTGGATTGCGCTTCATGATTGGTTGTTCTACAATAAAGTCTAGAACCATTTCTATGTAACGGTGGTCGGAGAATGAATGTTCTTCCAGAACCCGCCATTTTCTGACCCACTCATAAGCGCCTTCACTACAGATAGTGAGGTCTATGACCTCCCTACGGGTCTTAGTGATAAAAGTAGGCTCATTACCCACGTTGCAAATTACCAGGTTAGTTGTTAAGAGGTAATCAAACAGAGACTCGCCCCTGGCATTGATATCGGAGCTCCCCCATTGAACATGGTGAGCATTAGCGTCCGCTCCAATAATAAGATTACCTGTGCAGAAATTTGACACCAGGTGTTTCACCTCCGTTTGTGGTGGGGGTTCTTTGGCGTCGTAGGGCATATAGACCGACGCAACCGTCACGCGGGTGCTGTCGACCGTTAGACTGATAGCGGTAATATCACCATTGGTGTAGTTAGGTAGGAGAAAGGAGTTCAACTCAGACTTGACCAAAATACACGTTCGGACTTTGCTCTCCTCGCTGGCTCGAATGAGCTTGAAGCCCTTAGTCCCCAATCCGCAGATTCTCGAGCTATTGACCCAGGGTTCTTGGATGAGGACCACATCCACGTCGCCTTTAGAAAGACGACTACTTAAAGCAGCCGAAGCTACTTTAGATTTGTGCAGATTAATCTGAAGCACCACCAACATGAGAGCGCACAGACTTCCCTGCCGTCCCCATGTCGTCGAGGTTTGCCCCATCCCGGAGGTTGCCTATCAACGACGAGTTGTTCCGATTAACTGCCCGATATGGCGTTGCAGGAGTCCTGCTGCCTGTAGCGTTAGATGTTAATCGCTCAGCGTTGGCTGCTACCACCGTGACGTCGAGGACTTCCTCGTCCTGTAGGCTGTCCTCCATCTCCGAGTTGTTCACAGCACTATCGGCAAGGGACGTGGTGGATAACATGCTTTCCGCATCGGAATCCTCCGCTTCCTCTTCTGGTAATTCGTTTTCCGGTTCCCCCGGAGCAGCCGAGAAGGTAGCGCGCTGAGCGTCACCACGATATACGTGGATAACGATCTGGCCTACGCTGTAGTGTACTAGGCCATTGCACCTTTTGAGGGGCTCGATTGACTCTTTATTCATGGTGAACACCACCTGTCTGTCGGGCCCCACCGCATCCCCGACCAGATTAACACTCCAGTCATGCGTTGGGAGAGACGGATTCATTAGCCGTAGCATCCCGAGAATTCTGTCGGGTTCGTCAGGAATGGCCGGAATCCACGCCCTTGCCCTTGGACGAGCTGGAATGTCCTTCCAGTCGACGACCTCTATCTTTGCGCCCTTGTAGACTTCACCCAGTTTAGCAGCTGCTGCCTTTTACAGTGCTACGGTTTTTGCATCCATGCGAGTAATTTGATCTGACCCTGGTGCCAGCCCGCATCCGTTACTCGCGCCGAACTACCCGGAAACTCCGGAGCAACGTTGAGAAGAATGTTGCCGAGTTCATTTCGCACGTAACGCCACCGGTCCTTGGGGATGGCCAGACGGTCATTGCCTCGGTCAAGGACGCCTATAAGGATCCTGTCCTTGGTTACCTCAGCAAAGCTTAGTTTGCCCGCTCCAGAGGTATTCTGATGCCGCTTGGGAGGGGGATTTAACTCCAGGTCCGATCTCTGGCGCTTGAAAGGGTTAACTTTTAACCTCTTTGGCATGTAAGATTTTTCGAAATCCGGTATCACAGCTTTCGCTAGCTTACCGATTTACTGGAATTCGGCGACAGCGACTCCTGCGGTACCCCTTCATACCTCTTCAGGATCTTTGCAGCCAATCTTTTCTCGTGGTATGTGAAGCGGCGGGGAGATGTCTCCCGGGAGTGCGGACCCGTAGTTGCCATCGCGGTCGCTCCCCTTGCCGAAATCTCAGTTGCAGCTTCCTTCCCCTTCGAAACTACGAGGCCAGGTCGTGAGACCGCTGCCACAGACGTAAAGATACTGGTTTTCATATCAGAGGTTGATGGGAGTTTAGCATCCGCCGTTGTCCGCTTAGCTGCCTTGGCAACCGCACTGGTGCTAGCTCCCATCAAGTCAATCTTACTCGATAGAGGGTTGGTTGACCGACTCGTAGTTGCCATCGCTGTCGATCCCCCCCTTGATTGTGGAACGGAGGTTGTCCTCCGGCGTTGTTGTTGCTTTCTCGCCTGCTCCTCCATAGCTCTCCTTTGCTGAGGAGTGAAATTTGGCGTTGTTTGCTTTTTGGGTTTTTCGTTTTTATTTGCGTTATTTGAGTTCATCATGTTCGTACGACCCATCGCCGGACAAGGCCAGCTTAGGGTCAAGGGAAGAGTAGGGGAAAATGTGTCGTCCGCCGCGGCAGAGCCCCGTACCGCGGTAAGGCCATGCTTACTCTCTGAGGCGACCCGGTATCAGAGAGGCTCCGTTCAAATACAGCCACGATTTGCCTCCCGGCTGCAAACGTCCAATGGGCACGTGGTCGCATAACACCCTGGATTGGGAGGGGGAAGATCTTTGTCGTCGCGCCAGAGAGGCTAGGCTGCTCTCGTGATGAAGTGCCGTACGGAGCTATGATCACAAGGGCAGCGTAGCCCTGTGGCTATCGACTTAAGCCCTCGTACCGCGGCAAGGTATCCACCCTTCACGAGGGTACCACGTCGCATAATGCAATAAAAAAAAAATATTTTATGATGCCCAATGCTTTCGAGCAACTCCAATGTCTTTTATGCCACACATCTTTTTCAGGTACTAAGCTATTTCCGCTGAAAAGACATTTTGAGCTTTTCCATAAAAACATAAATGAACTAACCGAAACTAAAAGGGAAGAATTATTTATAGAAAAAAAATATTTATATATTAACCAAATTAAAGTATGGTTAGCTAAAATGGAAGGGTCTGGTGGGGAAAATCAATGTAAAAAGAAACTAAAATTAGACTTATCTAGTTTAGTTTCTTTCGACATTGTTAAGCAGGGAAGGCCATTTACTGAAGGTAAATTTATAAAAAATATGTTAATTAAGGTTTTAGAAAAAATTAATTATGGCAGCGATTTAATTCAAGCTGTTCCTTTGTCTGCAAGTACTTTAGTGCACCGTAGTGATCAGCTAGGCTTATGTATCAAATCGAATAGATAAAATTCTAGAAGATTGTACATATTTTTCAATATGCCTAGACGAAAGCACAGACATAAATGACATTTGCCAACTAGCCATTTGCGTACGAGCCATGAACGCCGATTTTGAAATAAATGAGACTATATTTTCCATTGAAAGCTTCTATGGAAACGTGAAGGGGGAATCTTTGTTTATCGTCGTTAATGACAAACTTTTATCCATTGTTGATAAGCAAAAACTCTCGGGGGGTTTGTACGGATGGTGCAAACACCATGGTGGGTAGGCACGAAGGCTTCGTTGGAAAATTAATTAGTAATGGAATTCCAGCATTACCCATACATTGCATACATCAGGCGGCACTTTCCTCGAAATTTTTATCGAAACACCCCATCATGAAAATAGCCGAGAAATTGTGAATAAAATACGTGGTGGCCACCAGTCCCTTTCGCATAGAAAGTTTAAAAAGTTTCTAAAACAAAAAAATGCAGGTCGAAGGGATCTCAAAATGTTCACTGAAGTGAGATGGTTGAGCCGTGGGGGTTGCCTTGCTAGCTATGCTGAGCTAAGGGCAGAAGTTTTAGAATTTTTAGAAATAGAAAAGAGAGACTTGTCACTTATATCTAAGTTGAAGGATAAAAAGTTTATTTTGGATCTAGCATTTTTGACCGACACTACTATGGCCCTAAACGAGTTCAATCTGGAGCTTCAGGGAAAAGCAATAAATCTACTACACGCCTATAAAGCCTTACACGTTTTCAGAACTAAACTATTTTTACTTCTTTGCGAAATACAATCGGACAACTATTCTAGTTTTCCAAATACGACATTGATTTGGTCTCAAAATAGTAGTATTAGCTGCAATACATTGGAATATTGTAAATATTTTTCAAACCGATGATTGACCTTTTTAATGCGCCTTTGCATTGCGATTTAAAGAAATACGAGCTCAAAATTCAAATCGAACTATTTGTCCTTAGAAATGATAATGATGCTCCAGACACCACAGACATAATGGAATTTTGGAAGAACTTGAATGGAAATCAATACCCAGAACTAAAAAAAACTCACTTATATGTTTATCATTATTCAGTTCAACATATTATTGTGAGCAAACATTCTCCGATATGAAATATATTTGTTCAAAACAACGAGGTAGGCTAACTTCAGCGAATTTAAACAATATACTTTTAATACGAAATTGTCAAACCAATATCGCTGTAGAATGTATTCAAAATATTACACAATAAAGTATATATTTTTGATTAAACCATAATATACTTATCGAAACAGTCAAACCTCTTTTTATGCATACTTTTTGTATGCAATTTTTTATTGATATTTTTGTTAGCAATTAATTGTATTGCGCGTTATACTTACGACAGCGACCGAAGTTATAAGTAAAACAACACGTGTTTGATTCAACGATTTAATCGGTACTAAAAGATGAAATTCATTTGCAACGTTTGATTTACATTTTCATTAGGAGCTTTCAAAAGCTCTTGTACATATATCAGAGACTTGTAACAAAACTCGTACCGAAACGAAACTCGCGTTTCTGGCGTTTCTGTTCCAAGAAACTTTAAAGGATAGAAACTAAATTCGAAACAAAATGATTGTAACGGTTTCAGCAGAAACAAAATCTGTAACGAAACTAAATTAATTTTCTTCCTTGTAACAGAAACCGAAACAGAAACAAAACTCCTTTGTAACAAAAGTCGTAACAAAACTCCGAAACGGTTCCAGCAGAAACAAAACCTGTAACGAAACTAAATTAATTTTGTTCCTTGTAACAGAAACAAAATTATTAGTTTTGTTCCTTGTAACAAAACCCGTAACGAAACTAAATTAATTTTGTTTCTCAGTAGCAGAACTCTAAACATTCTTATAATACTATTTGCACTACATTAGGATGGACCTATAGTATTTATATATATAATATATATCGTCGCTCGGACCGAAATACCGCGTATTTGCAAAAAAACAAAAAGGCGTATATACCAAAATGTCCAAAAGCGAGATTTCGTTACCCTGACTGGGACTCATCGGTCTTAATGTATTGACGTTAAAATTCCTCCGTTTTTAGCTACAAAAACACAAATAAATATATAAAAAACCCATTATGGAACCTATTTTCTTTAAAATAGAGCTGTTCAATACCGCGTATTTTAAAAAAGCTATGTTTTGCAGTTTGAGTGTTTTTCTTTTGTAAATTCTTATATCCTCCTACACAATTTGGCTTCCATCAAATACGCGGTATTGCTTTTTGCATATACGCGGTATTGCGCGCCGAACGACGATATATATATCTGCCCAATATCTCATTATCCATACAAAACTATGTTACACCCGCAAAAGCATCCTCCTTCGACATCTTATAAAAATGATGATGATGATGCACTACAAAGTAGTTTGAATGAATTATTATTAGAAAATGAAATATTTGTTGATAACTATTAATGTTAATTTTTTCACAATCCGTTGCCCTATGCATATGTATGAAGCGTTTTTATATATCCTTTAAAAATAAAAAATAAAAAAAGACAACCCTATAGTCGCGCAGTAATATTTTTCTTCATATCCTCAGCATTTATTGTCGGATCTTAAAGTGTGATACTCCATTTGTTTGTGCCAAGGACCCGGATTTTCCTACCGAAGTTCCATTGTGCTACTTACCCGCCAGTATGTAGCTGTCCAGTGACACCAAGAAGTTAAATGTACCACACGAGGTTTCAGAGGTCGACTGAAGTTACTTTAGTTGGTTGCAACAGACATATACATGTATATTATATACCAGAAAATAATAAATCCATCCTAATGTACTGCAAATATAGTTTTGCTACTGAGAAACAAAATTAATTTTGAATTTTCGTTTCTGTTTCGGTTTCTGTTACAAGGAACAAAATTAATTTAGTTTCGTTACGGGTTTTGTTACAAGGAACAAAACTAATAATTTTGTTTCTGTTACAAGGAACAAAATTAATTTAGTTTCGTTACAGGTTTTGTTTCTGCTGGAACCGTTTCGGAGTTTTGTTACGACTTTTGTTTCTGTTTCGGTTTCTGTTACAAGGAACAAAATTAATTTAGTTTCGTTACAGGTTTTGTTTCTGGGGTTTTGTTTCTGTTTCAGTTTCGTTACAAGCTGTGTAACAGAAACCGAAACCGAAACGCGTTACAAGTCCCTGACATATATAGCTTACATTTTGATGTAATGTGATTTATTCATTCTTATTATGACAAACATATTCCCAGTAGGAAATATTTAACGCAAAACTATAAGTTATTATTTCAACACTCTTTCTTAAGTTAAATATTTCTTCAATTAATTTTTAAGACCAAGCATTTGAACAAATTTTACATGTTTTTGTTTTTGCAGATTTTTTGTGAATATATCAGAAACATTTTCATTTGTGGAAACATACTCTAATTCTAATACCTTCTGTTCGACAACTTCTCGGATGTAGTGATATTTTAGATCTATGTGCTTGGTTCGTTTGTGGAATACAGGGTTCTTTGAAATTTGGATTGCGCTTATGTTGTCGCCTTTTAACTTGACAGGGCCGGTGTCGCCAATAAAACCAACTTCCCTGAGTAATCGCCGAAGATATACTGCCTCTTTTGCTGCCGTACTTAAAGCGATGTATTCGGCCTCTGTACTACTCAATGCGACTACATCTTGCTTCTTTGCTTGCCAAGAAAAAGTGGTACCCGCTAAAAAGAGCGAGTACCCGGTGTATGATTTTCGATCTAAATCGTTACTCGCCCAATCCGCATCCGCGTAGCCTTCTACCGGATTGCCAGTTTTGCAGTAGTGTAACTTTAAATCGATGGTCTTTGATAAATATCGTAGGATATGTTTTGCACCAGCCTCGTGTTCGGAGTGAGGGTCTTGGTTTCTTTGTGCTAATAGGCTCACAGCGTGCATAATGTCTGGACGCGTTGAAATGGCCAAGTACATTAAAGATCCAATTAACGATTGATAGCTGGTTGAATCTACTTTAGTGCACTTGTCATTTTTGCAGCTTACCTGGAAACCAGGATCAAGCGGTGTGCTTACCGGACGACATGATACCATATCATACAAACTCAACAACTCGTTTATGTAGTTCTTCTGGCACACAGAAATTGCACCTGTCTTACTCTGACGTTCTATTTCGAAGCCAAGAAAAAACTTCATTGCACCGCCATCATGTAGCTCAAATTTGGATGATAATGATTTTGTAATGCTCGCAATCTCTTTCTCGCTTGGACATGCTAATATAAGATCGTCGACGTAAACAGCGATATAACTATAACTGCCATTGTTTTGTTTGACATACAAACACGGTTCGCTTTTACATGGGCTGAAGCCCATATCTTTCAATCCTGCATCAAGAGTATTATTCCAGTGTCGCCCAGACTGCTTTAAGCCATAAATGGCTTTATTTAAATTTAAAACTTTATTTGGATTTCCATTGTCTACAAATTCTTCTGGTTGTTTAAGATAAATTTCTTAGGTAAGTTTGCTATTAAGATATGCATTTGAAATATCAATTTGATGTAGGTAAAGCTCTTTCTCAACCGCGATAGCAAGTAGCATGCGGATTGTTTCGTATCGTATTACGGGCGAAAAAGTTTCCCAGTAATTTAGACCCAGCTGTTGACTGCAGCCTTTTGCTACTAGTCGCGATTTAAACTTTTGAATATTGCCATCTGAATCCCGCTTTATTCGAAAAACCCACCTGGATCCAATCGCTTTTTGACCTTCAGGCAAATCTACTGCCGACCAAGTGTTGTTTGCAAGAAGCGCCGCATACTCTTCTTTGACCGATCGAGGCGTTCCTATATCTTCACCATATTGTAGAAAATTTAGCGTCTGATACTCTTTTCTGGGGCGACCTACTTTACCGGTGTGAATAATTTTTGGCCTACCTCTACTGCGATGTGGTTCGTTTTCGTTTCTATGAGACTCGCCTGCTGTTTGCATTTCATCCTGAACGATGTCATTCTCTACATTATTAGCCACATCTGCCGCATCTACCTCTGCCTCGTCTTCGGTGCAACTATCAAATTCTTTCTGCTCTTCTTGTACATCTTTATCATCGTCGATTTTTACTAAAATTGTAGCAATGTCATTCACATCTGTATTTTTGGTGTCATCTTCGGGCATAGCTAACTTCAGTTCATCTTCTAAAATCTTTACATCGCGCCTTACACATATTTGCCTTGTTTCCCTATCATACAAGCGATACGCCTTAGCAACTTCAGAATACCCGACAAACAAATATTCTTTGCCCTTTGCGCTGAATTTACCGCTCTGCGTTTTATTTAATGCGAATGCGCGCGAACCAAAAACCTAAGATGTTTTACCGACGGCTTTTTGTTGTACCAAATCTCATATGGAGTGCAATCTTTCAGCAACTTTGTGGGTGCGCGATTGCGTAAATATACAGCTGTGTGTATAGCTTCACCCCACAATTCTTGTTCGATATTTGCATGTACCAGTAAACTTCTGGCCATTTCTACAGCTGTGCGGTTAACTCTTTCTGCCTCTCCATTTTGTTGAGGAGTATATGGCACAGTTTATTCCGCACTCATTTAAAAAATCTGTAATTTTATTGTTTATGTACTCCGTACCATTGTCACTTCGGAGCTTTTTAATTTTCTTTTGCGTTTGGCACTCGACCATATTTTTGAATAATTTGAATTTTTCAAACACTTCGCTCTTTTCTTTGATACAGTACACAAAAATCATTCTTGAGAAATCGTCAATGAACGTAAGAAAATATCGTGCACCACCTACTGATTTTACGTTTATATGCCCACCAATATCCGTGTGCACAAGCTCTAATATTTCTTTTGACTCAATTTCACATTTTTTAGGAAAAGGCATTGCACTTAATTTTAATTAGTTGCATGTGTAACAATTTGTTTTTATTTTCACATTTTTTATGTCCATGCCTCGCACTAAACCTTTGTCGGTCATTTTCTTCAAACTTTCGAAGTTTATATGACCATACCGATCATACCACTTTAAATTATTCAAACAAATTTTTGAACCTTGTACTTGCGCATTGAATATAAACAAATCATTTTGCAATTTAGCTCTAAGCAATGTTAAACCTCTAGAGCTTTTTACTTCAACAAACAGAATCTTTGAATAACACTGTATGTTTTTGCTGCAAAGCTTTGTTTACAGAATAAAAGTTCATTTTGAGTGAAGGTACAAACAACACATCACGTAGTTCTATTTCACATTCGTTTGTTTTTATTTTGACCGTAGCTATACATTGAGCAAAAGTGAAATTATCTGCTGCTAACATAATTTTTTCTCGATTTTCGATCAATGACACGAACATATTCTTGTCGCAACACATATGTGTTGTTGCGCCGCTGTCGACACAACAGCTTTGTTTACTTCTTTCATCCCCCACAGTAGCAGCATATACAGTGTACGAAAGCTCATTACTTTTAGTACTCTGTTCACGATTGTATTGTTTGCCCTTTCTTTTGCATTGAGCAGCCGTATGGCCGCGCATGCCACAACTGAAGCATTTGCCTTTGAACTCCTTTGACTTTGCATGAGCTTTTGCTTTTGTATTTGATTTATTACCATCATGCGCTGCTTCTCTTACACTTGTATAAACAGCTTGCGCAGATGCCTGTTGATCAGCTTGTTGTTCTCTTCTTGCACCCTCTTCTAAAAGCTTTATTTTCAAAGCATTGAAATTTGGCAATTCATCACGAGTCTCGATGGCTACAACGAAGTTTTCGTACTCGGACGGCAAACTAGATAAAAGTATTATTACTTTCAACTCCTCGTTCAAGTCGATGTTCACTTCGGCTAATTTATCTACGAGTTCGACAAACGAAGTTAGATAAGTTGACATGCTTTGACCAGCAGACATACTGCAACTAAGCAATTTTTTATAAAGCGACACTTTTTGCAAAGGCCCACTCGGCATATGAACGTCACGAAGTTTTTTCCATGCTTCCACTGAAATTTTACAAGCTTTTATATTACTGAGTTGCGATGGTTTTACACATAAAATAATATTTGCAAGGGCTTTTTGATCATCTAGATCAAACTTTTCTGCATTTTCACTATTTCGCTTGCAATCTTCATTAACGATGCGCCATTGGTCCATATTAACCAATATGCTACGCATTTGCATACACAACACGTCATAGTTGTTTTCGCTCAGTTTTTCAATTTGGAAATTTGAATTCATTATTAATTTTTATTTCGAGACCCGATTGCTTTTGTTTTTTTTTTTTACTTTTACTTTTTAATAACTTCATACGTGAACTAGGTCCATAACCTTTGTTAGCAATTAATTGTATTGCGCGTTATACTTACGACAGCGACCGAAGTTATAAGTAAAATAAGACGTGTTTGATTCAACGATTTAATCAGGACTAAAAGGTAAAATTCATTTGCAACGTTTGATTTACATTTTGATTAGGAGCTTTCAAAAGCTCTTGTACATATATAGCTTACATTTTGATGTAATGTGATTTATTCATTCTTATTATGACAAACATATTCCCAGTAGGAAATATTTAACGCAAAACTATAAGTTATTATTTCAACAATTTTTTATATGTGAATTCTTTTTATATTTTTCGACAAATATTTTATCTGCTTGTAAAATATAAAAACAAATGTATATTACCTTCTATATTTTTTATTAATACCATATATAACTATGAGAAAAATTGTGTGCATTACTAATTTAGCTCGACTCGAAACTTAAAAAAAATGTTATTGCATTATTTTTTTATTCCAAAACTTATATTAAAAAAAAACACCCTTCAGAAATGAAATAAAAAGTATTACACTACTGAAAAGTTATTTTATTTATTTATTGGGGTTTTTGTTGTGAAAACGGCATTTTATTTCATTTTGGGTTGCCTCACCATGAACATTTAATAGTAAATAATAATTTAGTAAGTATAATCAAATTCCAATTTGCATTTGTAAAATGCATGTAAACATTAGCTTCGTTTGTGATGGAACTCCAAAATATTTTTGTTAACCTTATATATTTCATGTATGCATTTTTATTTGCAATTAATATATGTTTTGTTTTAACATATAATGCAAAATTTAAATAATTAAATAATTTTTTACGAGATAAACTTATTTTTTGCGGTCCCACTTTATCGCATAAATAAGTTTTTCTTCAAAATAACTCTAAACATAACTTTTCCCATGGAATTTTTTTTTGTAAAGGCGGAGCTTAAACCTTTTTTTCTGTTAAACACACTCTACATCTTACACCTTACTCTTACACTTCAAATCTTACATCTTACACCCTACCCCCCTACATCTTACACCCTACCACTTATATATTACATCTTACACCCTACCACTTATATCTTACATCTTACACCCTACTACTTACTCATATCTTACACCCTACCCCCTACATCTTACACCCTACCACTTATATCTTACACCTTACACCCTACCCCCTGCATCTTACACCCTACCACTTATATCTTACACCCCCACCCCCTACATTTTATATCTTACACATCTTGAAGGTGTAAGATATAAAATGTAGGGGGTAAAAAATGCGTAACTCGAAAATAAAACATGCTATGGCAAAAACAAAAAAATACGTGTCGTTTTATTTTTAGTTTTAAACATAAAAAGCTGTATTTCAGGCGATTTAAATTTTGTTGGCAAATTTTTGTATG
>CAXKVI010000004.1:53521846-53860754 GCA_964058755.1 Campiglossa producta | reverse complement strand
ATGGAAAAGTTATGTTTAGAGTTATTTTGAAGAAAAACTTATTTATGCGATAAAATGGGACCGCAAAAAATAAGTTTATCTCGTAAAAAATTATTTAATTTTTTAAATTTTGCATTATATGTTAAAACAAAACATATATTAATTGCAAATAAAAATGCATACATGAAATATATGTATAAGGTTAACAAAAATATTTTGGAGTTCCATCACGAACGAAGCTAATGTTTTTACAAATGCAAATTGGAATTTGATTCTACTTACTAAATTATTATTTACTATTAAATGTTCATGGTGAGGCAACCCCAAAATGAAAATAAAATTGCCGTTTTCACAAGAAAAACCCCAATAAATAAATAAAATAACTTTTCAGTAGTGTAATACTTTTTATTTCATTTCTGAAGGGTGTTTTTTTTTTAATATAAGTTTTGGAATAAAAAAAAAATGCAATAACATTTTTTTTAAGTTTCGAGTCGAGCTAAATTAGTAATGCACACAATTTTTCTCATAGTTATATATGGTATTAATAAGAAATATAGAAGGTAATATACATTTGTTTTTATATTTTACAAGCAGATAAAATATTTGTCGAAAAGTATAAAAAGAATTCACATATAAGAAATTGTTGAAATAATAACTTATAGTTTTGCGTTAAAATATTTTCTACTGGGAATATGTTTGTCATAATAAGAATGAATAAATCACATTACATCAAAATGTAAACTATATATGTACAAGAGCTTTTGAAAGCTCCTAATCAAAATGTAAATCAAACGTTGCAAATGAATTTTATCTTTTAGTCCTGATTAAATCGTTGAATCAAACACGTCTTGTTTTACTTATAACTTCGGTCGCTGTCGTAAGTATATAGCGTAATACAATTAATTGCTAACAAACGTTATGGACCTAGTTCACGTATGAAGTTATTAAAAAGTAAAAGTAAAAAAAAAAACAAAAGCAATCGGGTCTCGAAATAAAAATTAATAATGAATTCAAATTTCCAAATTGAAAAACTGAGCGAAAACAACTATGACGTGTGGTGTATGCAAATGCGTAGCATATTGGTTAATATGGACCAATGGCGCATCGTTAATGAAGATTGCAAGCGAAATAGTGAAAATGCAGAAAAGTGGGATCTAGATGATCAAAAAGCCCTTGCAAATATTATTTTACGTGTAAAACCATCGCAACTCAGTAATAGCATGGAAAAAACTTCGTGACGTTCATATGCCGAGTGGGCCTTTGCAAAAAGTGTCGCTTTATAAAAAATTGCTTAGTTGCAGTATGTCTGCTGGTCAAAGCATGTCAACTTATCTAACTTCGTTTGTCGAACTCGTAGATAAATTAGCCGAAGTGAACATCGAATTGAACGAGGAGTTGAAAGTAATAATACTTTTATCTAGTTTGCCGTCCGAGTACGAAAACTTCGTTGTAGCCATCGAGACTCGTGATGAATTGCCAAATTTCAATGCTTTGAAAATAAAGCTTTTAGAAGAGGGTGCAAGAAGAGAACAACAAGCTGATCAACAGGCATCTGCGCAAGCTGTTTATACAAGTGTAAGAGAAGCAGCGCATGATGGTAATAAATCAAATACAAAAGCAAAAGCTCAAGCAAAGTCAAATGAGTTCAAAGGCAAATGCTTCAGTTGTGGCATGCGCGGCCATACGGCTGCTCAATGCAAAAGAAAGGGCAAACAATACAATCGTGAACAGAATACTAAAAGTATTGAGCTTTCGTACACTGTTTATGCTGCTACTGTGGGGGATGAAAGAAGTAAACAAAGCTGGTGTGTCGACAGCGGCGCAACAACACATATGTGTTGCGACAAGAATATATTGGTGTCATTGATCGAAAATCGAGAAAAAATTATGTTAGCAGCAGATAATTTCACTTTTGCTCAAGGTATAGCTACGGTCAAAATAAAAACAAACGAATGTGAAATAGAACTACGTGATGTGTTGTTTGTACCTTCACTCAAAATGAACTTTTATTCTGTAAACAAAGCTTTGCAGCATAAACGTACAGTGTTATTCAAAGATTCTGTTGTTGAAGTAAAAAGCTCTAGAGGTTTAACATTGCTTAGAGCGAAATTGCAAAATGATTTGTTTATATTCAATGCGCAAGTACAAGGTTCAAAAATTTGTTTGAATAATTTAAAGTGGTATGATCGGTATGGTCATATAAACTTCGAAAGTTTGAAGAAAATGACCGACAAAGGTTTAGTGCGAGTCATGGACATAAAAAA
Organism: Campiglossa producta; assembly: GCA_964058755.1. Classification (NCBI taxonomy): domain Eukaryota; kingdom Metazoa; phylum Arthropoda; class Insecta; order Diptera; family Tephritidae; genus Campiglossa; species Campiglossa producta. The sequence continues at coordinate 53,858,511 of CAXKVI010000004.1, read as the reverse complement.
TGTGAAAATAAAAACAAATTGTTACACATGCAACTAATCAAAATTAAGTGCAATGCCTTTTCCTAAAAAATGTGAAATTGAGTCAAAAGAAATATTAGAGCTTGTGCACACGGATATTGGTGGGCCTATAAACGTAAAATCTGTAGGTGGTGCACGATATTTTCTTACGTTCATTGACGATTTCTCAAGAATGATTTTTGTGTACTGTATCAAAGAAAAGAGCGAAGTGTTTAAAAAATTCAAATTATTCAAAAATATGGTCGAGTGCCAAACGCAAAAGAAAATTAAAAAGCTCCGAAGTGACAATGGTACGGAGTACATAAACAATAAATTTACAGATTTTTTAAATGAGTGCGGAATAAAAAGGCAGTTAACTGTGCCATATACTCCTCAACAAAATGGAGTGGCAGAAAGAGTTAACCGCACAGTTGTAGAAATGGCCAGAAGTTTACTAGTGCATGCAAATATCGAACAAGTTTTTGGTTCGCGCGCATTCGCATTAAATAAAATGCAGAGCGGCAAATTCAGCGCAAAGGGCAAAGAATATTTGTTTGTCGGATATTCTGAAGTTGCTAAGGCGTATCGCTTGTATGATAGGGAAACAAGGCAAATATGTGTAAGGCGCGATGTAAAGATTTTAGAAGATGAACTGAAGTTAGCTATGCCCGAAGATGACACCAAAAATACAGATGTGAATGACATTGCTACAATTTTAGTAAAAATCGACGATGATAAAGATGTACAAGAAGAGCATAAAGAATTTGAAAGTTGCACCGAAGACGAGGCAGAGGTAGATGCGGCAGATGTGGCTAATAATGTAGAGAATGACATCGTTCAGGATGAAATGCAAACAGCAGGCGAGTCTCATAGAAACGAAAACGAACCACGTCGCAGTAGAGGTAGGCCAAAAATTATTCACACCGGTAAAGTAGGTCGCCCCAGAAAAGAGTATCAGACGCTAAATTTTCTACAATATGGTGAAGATATAGGAACGCCTCGATCGGTCAAAGAAGCATTGTCGAGCGAATACACCTTTGAGTGGAAGAAATCAATGGAAGAAGAGTATGCGGCGCTTCTTGCAAACAACACTTGGTCGGCAGTAAATTTGCCTGAAGGTCAAAAAGCGATTGGATCCAAGAGGGTTTTTCGAATAAAGCGGGATTCAGATGGCAATATTCAAAAGTTTAAATCGCGACTGGTAGCAAAAGGCTGCAGTCAACAGCTGGGTCTAAATTACTGGGAAACTTTTTCGCCTGTAATACGATACGAAACAATCAGCATGCTACTTGCTATCGCGGTTGAGAAAGAGCTTCACCTACATCAAATTGATATTTCAAATGCATATCTTAATAGCAAACTTACCGAAGAAATTTATCTTAAACAACCAGAAGAATTTGTAGACAATGAAAATCCAAATAAAGTTTTAAAATTAAATAAAGCCATTTATGGCTTAAAGCAGTCTGGGCGACACTGGAATAATACTCTTGATGCAGCATTGAAAGATATGGGCTTCAGCCCATGTAAAAGCGAACCGTGTTTGTATGTCAAACAAAACAATGGCAGTTATAGTTATATCGCTGTTTACGTCGACGATCTTATATTAGCATGTCCAAGCGAGAAAGAGATTGCGAGCATTAAAAAATCATTATCATCCAAATTTGAGCTACATGATGGCGGTGCAATGAAGTTTTTTCTTGGCTTCGAAATAGAACGACACAGAGCCAACAATGCCTAATAAAATAGAACAAAAGTCATAAGATATCTCTATAGATTTTCTTCAAGAAGATGTGCTTCTTATTATTGTAGAAACCGACTTTTTAATTTTATTAAGAAGATTTTCTTTTTAATATTTTAAATGAAAAATAAAATGATATCGCCCTCACCGAGAATCGAACTTACAATTTTCGGAATGATAAACCCAGCTGTTAACCATCAGGCCATCGCTCACTTTTGATTGCCAGCTTCTAATTACCGATATGTGTAGAGTTGTTAATGTTTCAAAGGAAAATCTTATAAATATATTTAAGAAGATTTCTTTTTAACATTTTTTAATTAGGAAAAAAAGAGAGAGAATCGAACTTACAGCTGCTAATAATTGCCAGCGTCTAACTACACCTTTGTACTAAATGTATAGTTTTTTTAATAAGAATTTCTTCTTAAAACCAAAAAGATTTCCCTACAGTTTTTTCTTCGTTTGCACCGTTGCGACTACCTCTTTGCCCAAAAGCTGATCATGAAGACAATCTTATTAATTTTATTAGGCATTTTTGGCTCTGTGGACAGGTGCAGGTGAATTTGTATGATATGGTATCATGTCGTCTGGTAAGCACACCGCTTGATCCTGCGGGTTAGGGGTTTAGAATATGCCCGAGGTAGGCATACCGGTCGTAAGAGGCGACTAATATGCACATAGGTAATTGACGTGCTAACTCGATGGTTGATCTAAGGATATGATGCCTCTCACCTCTCATTACCCATCTTCTCCTTCCTCATGGATGGAGGGATGCCATGACCTAGAAGGTTCCACTGGTCATACCAAATCGCTACCACGACAGTCGGGCAGTACCGCAAGGGAGTACCGCAGCGTACCGGGGTCATATCCGGCCAAGGACTGTCAACTTCGGCATCACTCTCCAAAACCTTCGGGGAGTGTTTTGTTGTTAACAACAACAACAACAACATCCTGGTTTCCAGGTAAGCTGCAAAAATGACAAGTGCACTAAAGTAGATTCAACCAGCTATCAATCGTTAATTGGATCTTTAATGTACTTGGCCATTTCAACGCGTCCAGACATTATGCACGCTGTGAGCCGTCCGGATGACGGAAAATCGTTCCAATATACATCTAAACCAAGACCCTCACTCCGAACACGAGGCTGGTGCAAAACATATCCTACGATATTTATCAAAGACCATCGATTTAAAGTTACACTACTGCAAAACTGGCAATCCGGTAGAAGGCTACGCGGATGCGGATTGGGCGAGTAACGATTTTGTTCGAAAATCATACACCGGGTACTCGTTCTTTTTAGCGGGTAGCACTTTTTCTTGGCAAGCAAAGAAGCAAGATGTAGTCGCATTGAGCAGCACAGAGGCCGAATACATCGCTTTAAGTACGGCAGCAAAAGAGGCAGTATATCTTCGGCGATTACTCAGGGAAGTTGGTTTTATTGGCGACACCGGCCCTGTCAAGTTAAAAGGCGACAACAAGAGCGCAATCCAAATTTCAAAGAACCCTGTATTCCACAAACGAACCAAGCACATAGATCTAAAATATCACTACATCCGAGAAGTTGTCGAACAGAAGGTATTAGAATTAGAGTATGTTTCCACAAATGAAAATGTTTCTGATATATTCACAAAAAATCTGCAAAAACAAAAACATGTAAAATTTGTTCAAATGCTTGGTCTTAAAAATTAATTGAAGAAATATTTAACTTAAGAAAGAGTGTTGAAATAATAACTTATAGTTTAGCGTTAAATATTTCCTACTGGGAATATGTTTGTCATAATAAGAATGAATAAATCACATTACATCAAAATGTAAGCTATATATGAACAAGAGCTTTTGAAAGCTCCTAATCAAAATGTAAGTCAAACGTTGCAAATGAATTTCATCTTTTAGTACCGATTAAATCGTTGAATCAAACACGTGCATTGTGTATCAATACCAAGTGTAAACTCTTCTGCATAGACGTCAAAATTCCAAAATGAGTTTAACACCTGTTTGAGATTGTGGTTAATAACAAGTGTGATATCATAGACATAGTCGTGAAAACTTCAAAGTGAGTTTAGTCACCTGTTTTTTATTTCCTTTTTTGTCTCACTTCTTTCCATCTTCCCATCTCTTTCTACCATTAGGTAAAAGATAGGAGACCGCCATGTTGATGTGTGCAGGATGTTAAACAACGCCATTTGCTTTTCTGTTATTCGGTGCTGGCGACATTTTAATATGTGCAGGACGTAAACAAACCGACATTTTAGGGCCACTTGCATAAAAGCCGATTAAGCCTAATCGGTGATTAACTTGACAGCTAACCATACAAAATACGTCAATTAAACTCCGGTTAGTCGTTATCAGCTTTTATGCAAGCGGCCCTTAATGTGTGTTGTCAAAAGAAGAGTTCACACTTGGTATTGCTACACAATGCTCCTAATTACTGCCTTCACCCCATAGTGTATCAGTACAAGTGTAAACTCTTCTTTTGACAGCACAAATCGACGTCAAAAAATTGTTGTTGGCTTACAAATCGCTTTCAAAAATTGGCAAATTCTAACGGGAAAATCTGGGTTGCTATTGTTGTTTTCGTTGCACTCGACAAAACAGGGTTTTGTGCATTGTGTATCAATACCAAGTGTAAACTCTTCTGCATAGACGTCAAAATTCCAAAATGAGTTTAACACCTGTTTGAGATTGTGGTTAATAACAAGTGTGAGACCATAGACATAGTCGTGAAAACTTCAAAGTGAGTTTAGTCACCTGTTTTTAATTTCCTTTTTTGTCTCACTTCTTTCCATCTTCCCATCTCTTTCTACCATTAGGTAAAAGATAGGAGACCGCCATTTTGATGTGTGCAGGATGTTAAACAACGCCATTGCTTTTCTGTTATTCGGTGCTGGCGACATTTTAATATGTGCAGGATGTAAACAAACCGACATTTTAATGTGTGTTGTCAAAAGAAGAGTTCACACTTGGTATTGATACACAATGAACACGTGTTGTTTTACTTATAACTTCGGTCGCTGTCGTAAGTATAACGCGCAATACAATTAATTGCTAACAAAAATATCAAAAAAAATTGCATACAAAAAGTACGCATAAAAAGAGGTTTGACTGTTTCGATAAGTATATTATGGTTTAATCAAAAATATATACTTTATTGTGTAATATTTTGAATACATTCAACAGCGATATTGGTTTGACAATTTCGTATTAAAAGTATATTGTTTAAATTCGCTGAAGTTAGCCTACGTCGTTGTTTTGAACAAATATATTTCATATCGGAGAATGTTTGCTCACAATAATATGTTGAACTGAATAATGATAAACATATATTTTTTTTGTAAAGGCGGAGCTTATACCATTTTTTTCTGTTAAACACACTCTACATCTTACACCTTACTCTTACACTTACAATCTTACATTTACACCCTACCCCCTACATCTTACACCCTACTACTTACTCATATCTTACACCCTACCCGCTACATCTTACACCCTACCACTTATATCTTACACCTTACACCCTACCCCCTTCATTTTATATCTTACACCCTCAAATTATATATATATATGGCCCATTCCATACAAAATTTGCCAACAAAAATTTAAATCGCCTGAAATACAGCTTTTTATGTTTAAAACTACAAATAAAACGGCACGTATTTTTTTGTTTTTGCCATAGCATGTTTCATTTTCGAGTTACGCATTTTTTGTGTAAAAAATCAATAAAATCCAATTTTTTCAAAAATTCACAGTTTGAAGAAGAAGAGACGTGAAGAAGCGATTTTTTATGACTGATTTCGGTATCCTTTTGTCTTTCAACCTATGAATGGTTGACATTTTTAAAATGTTTTTTTTTGTTAATTTTATTAATTATTAATGTAATTATTTTAAACAAATGGGAATTTCATAAAATGGACCTAACGAAAAAAAAATTTTTCATCATAAAATTATTTCAAATTACATAGTTAAGACTGTGCAAAGTTTCAAAGTGGTCATTTTAGTGGTTTTCGAGATATTATTAAAAAGGTGGAGACGAGTATGCCCCATCCTTGGTGCTACGGCTTATGCACCGAGAACGCAAACTTTAATTCAGTTTCTACAGCACATATTTCTTCAAATAGTATACTTTATTAATTCTTTACAACAACGTTAGTTAAAAAAATAGTTTTTTAAGTTACAGGAATAAATTATAAGAATACGAGTTACAGTAATTTAGAGAGATATAGTACTATAAAACTAATAATGTGATAAAGCAAGGTAATGAAAATAATGTTTAATCAATTTTTGTAATTCCACATCTTATTTAGCCCAAGTTGTATGTTTATGTCCGTCAAGTTAGCACTACAACTTTAAAAAAATTAATATTGCTATATGGGATTAATTCCCTTTTTTAACCGTAAACACACCGTGAAATCCAAAAAATTACCGTTTTTCATTTTTTAAAAATAACCCCTAGTAATGCTAACTTGACAGTCAAGTAAATAGTAGTAGAAATTACCAACACTCGATTAAGGAGAAGGAAGTATCGGAACGAAAAAATAATTCCGCACTTAATTGCTGCTTTTTAACCGTAAACACACCGTGAAATCCAAAAACTATGAATTGTGCAGTCCGCAAACATAGTGCAGCTCAGACATATGTACAGCGCAAAAAGGTTATAAGATGCCAATCGCGGGCGCAATTGATTTTAATTTTAGAGTCGAACTAATTTGTTTTCGAGGGTGGTAGTGCTAACTTGACTGTCAAGTTAGCATTACTAGGGGTTATTTAAAAAAAAAAAAATCAAAAACGGTAGTTTAAAAGCAGCAATTAACTGCGGAATTCTTTTTTCGTTCCGATACTTCCTTCTCCTTAATCGAGTGTTGGTAATTTCTATTACTATTTACTTTTTCTTAATAAAATTTGAGAAAACAAATTTTCGATTTTTTTCATTACTTAATTACGGTTATTAAACGGGAATTATATGCGCAATTGATTTTAATTTTTGAGTCGAACTAATTTGTTTTCGAGGGTGATAGTGCTAACTTCACTGTCAAGTTAGCATTACTAGGGGTTATTTTTAAAAAATTTTTTGGATTTCACGGTGTGTTTACGGTTAAAAAACGGGAATTAATCCATTATAGCAATATTAATTTTTTCAAAGTTGTAGTGCTAACTTGACGGACATAAACATACCAACTTGGGCTAAATAAGATGTGGAATTACAAAAATTGATTAAAGTATATACTACTATATCTCTCTAAATTACTGTAACTCGTATTCTTATAATTTATTCCTGTAACCTAAAAAACTATTTTTTTTAACTAACGTTGTTGTAAAGAATTAATAAAGTATACTATTTGAAGAAATATGTGCTGTAGAAACTGAATTAAAGTTTGCGTTCTCGGTGCATAAGCCGTAGCACCAAGCATGGGGCATACTCGTCTCCACCTTTTTAATAATATCTCGAAAACCACTAAAATGACCACTTTGAAACTTAACTACGTAATTTGAAATAATTTTATGATGAAACATTTTTTTTTCGTTAGGTACATTTTATGAAATTCCCATTTGTTTAAAATAATTACATTAATAATTAAAAAATTAACAAAAAAAATGTCAACCATTCATAGGTTGAAAGACAAAAGGATACCGAAATCAGTCATAAAAAATCACTTCTTCACGTCTCTTCTTCTTCAAACTGTGAATTTTTGAAAAAAAATTTGATTTTATTGATTTTTTACACAAAAAATGCGTAACTCGAAAATAAAACATGCTATGGCAAAAACAAAAAAATACGTGCCGTTTTATTTGTAGTTTTAAACATAAAAAGCTTTATTTCAGGCGATTTAAATTTTTAGTGGCAAATTTTGTGTGGAATGGGCCATATATATGTATACCGGTTCCAAAGTAAAGAGAAGTATTTCAAAATGTAAATTGCTTTTGAAACGGCATTCAAAATTTCATTTTCACAATGGAGTTCTATGAAAAAATAAAAGTTTGAAATGCTGTTTTCCCAAAAATTTTAAAAAGTAAATACATCTGTTTACTTTGGAACCGGCGATATATATAAATATTTTTTTTTTCTAAATAATTCTTCATTTTTAGTTTGGGTTAGTTCATTTATGTTTTTATGGGAAAACTCAAAAAGCTTAGCATGGAAGTTGTTCGAAAGCATTGGTCATCATATCATTTTTTCTTATGACGTGCGACGTGTTATAAAAGCGCATGAAAAAGAAGTATGCACCTACGATGTTGTCTTTTTGCTTGCCCGCAAGCACCTAAACGATGCGACGCTAGCAGATGGTCAGTTAACTTTTGCGCTCTTACTACGACAAAACGAGAGAATATAGCAATCTGTGTGAGTTGAGCATTGCACCTCAGTGCCATGAAATGACGATGCCTGGTATACATATACTTTGCTGCACATGTTTTGTACGTTTTTGTAATAGTAATCTGCAATAAAATGGAAAATACCATAAACGTCATAATTTCCTGACCAGGCATAAGAAATATATGCTCGTTTTTTTCTTGAGGCATTTCTTGGCGGCCGCCGTGGTGTAGCGGTTAAGTGTTCGGCCTTCTACACCAAGTCGTGGCGGTTCGATGCCCGGCTAAAGTAACATCAAAAATTATTTAGAAAAAGAATTTTTCTAAACGGGGTCGCCCCTCGGCAGTAGTTTGGCAAACTCTCCGGGTGTATTTCTGCCATGAGAAGCTTCTCAGCAAAAAATTCATTTGCTTTGCAAGTGCCGTTCGGAGTCGGCAAAAAACTATAGGTCCCGCCAACTTGTAGGAGAAACTCAAAAAGCAACACACCACAAGTTGGAAAGAGAAGTTTGGCTAAAAATCTCGTTAGAGGTTATGATAACCTGTTGGTATATCGCCGCCATTAGTATTTCTTGGCAGGTGGGTAGCCCGCTTTAGTATGAATATAACAAAATAAATGTTGAGGTATTAGAAGCTAAAGGTCAGGACTGGAGTCCATAACACATTCGCATTTTTATCTCTTGAGAAACATGTTCGTTTTAGAGCCTGAAAACACGATTTTCGATAACTTACAAATTCCGAGATAATAATTTACCTATAAGGAGGGAGTTTTTTTGGCCGATTAATGGGTTAGTTTCTTCCAGGATAAGTACCCTTAATTTCTGAACAAAATTGGATGGCTACTTAAAACAGTGAAGACGCCAGAGCCAGCTAAATTTGACAAAAAAGGATAAAAATTATGAATTTTAATACCAGGAACTCGCTATATGATTTATTATTTACTTTTGAACAAACTACTCTCCTTTTCCATTAAACGCCGTATCGAGTGAAAGGATATCTGTAAGCCAAAAAACGACGTTTTTCAAACTTTGAAATTCGACCAATCCGAAACCAGTGGTTATAAAAATTAAATGTGTGTAAATTTTATCCGTTAGGACCCTAAAGAAGTGTCCCTCAAAGTTTGAGCGAAATCCGAGACTAGCCAGCTTTTTGAATTAGACGTTTTCATATGGAATGTCTCATGTATTTTAGTTGTTTATTGGATGAACTCTAGTTTTTGCTAGTTTATGGTTAAAGGAGTCCTCGACGGAAATTTCGATTTTTGGACACCCCCCCCCCCCCCCCCCCCCCCTATTTTTTATGTAAGTGAAAATTTAAAAAAAATCAGACGAGCTGGACTATAAGTTTGTTCGGCAAAAATGATCTATGCGATGTCGCCTTTCAGAAAAGTACCATGGTGACTCTGTTGCAAAATGGCTGTTGTACAGTGTTATTAATTAATAAACCCTGATACACAAGGTACAAACAATTAATTTTTCTTTTTTAATAAAAATTTTTCAAAATTTTTCAATAATCTTTCACAATACAAATAAACTATCATAAAAATTATTTTTTTACAAAAAATTACTAAAACAAATATTTTTATAATTATTTTTAATATAAATTATAATTAAATTATATATATATATATATATTATATAAATATTACATAATAAATTTTACAAAATAAATAAATAAATAATTTTTAAATCAATTTATATTGAATTGCACAAAAATCTTCTCAATGTAAGTGAAATACTTTACTTTATAAGCTTTAAATTGTCATTCTAGATACACCTTCCGGCACATCTAGGTACTATGTTACGACTTATCTTACTTTAAAACAGCGATAGGCACACTAACATAGTCACAATTTGTCATTGTATTGGTGCACACACTAATTTATGCTTGCCACATTGTTTTATTTGCATTTATAAGAAAAAATGGAGGATTTCTGATAGAAAATATATTTCGATGCATATATATTTATATATTTGTTTCTTTTGTATATAGTATGAATTACTAGAACAAAAAAGACAGTTTGAAGGAGTTAGTAAACTTTTTATACACTGCGTACTAGTACTAGTCCAAGACCATAGCGTGTACAAAAGCTTTTAAAAGTATTTCGAAAGAGCGAGAGGTGGTGCAAGGGAAAGAAAATGGGAAAGAGAGGGACAGCGAGAAGGCGAAGGAGAGGGAGAATGAGAAAAATAAGGACTGGGAGAAGGAGAAAGGGAAGCAGAAGGAGAAGGAGTAGGCGAAGCAGAATCATATGGTGAATGAAGAGATAAACCTTAAATTAGTTAGTTGGTGCGATATTATATGTAATTTATTCCTCCAATAATTCTGAAATATCTATTTCCTCTGGATACAGCTTTATCAAAATCAAATCTTTCAGATGCTGGTCGCTGAGATGATTTCTGGCTTTGGATTTTATGTATTTCATAAACGAAAATGCACATTCACACAAATATGTCGTTCCAAACATGGAGCACAATTTGAAAATGGCATCCAATATGTTTGGATACAACTCAACGTTTAATTTTTTCCAGAAATCAATGCCTGTTTCCATCGGGACAAATAAATCACTCTGAAGTTTAATGAGCTCTCTTGCGACTTTATCTTATCGAAATCATGGAATCTTTTGTTATATTCTTCTCTTAGTTCTGGAAATATTTCGTCATATTCGCTTAAGTTATGGTTAGGAAACAGATTAAAAATTTCACACGTTAATTTAAAGTTCTCCAAATTTATGGTAACAAATTGGGTATGAAGAATTTCTAATTTTTTTCGAAAGTCATTGACTGAAGATATAAGATCAAAAATTCCCTTGTTCTTACCTTGCAAGGAAAGATTTAGAATATTCATAAATTCTAGTAAATCACACATTGGGGCAAATGGAATTAAAAACTCGGGGGTTTTTAGTTGTTGCGCTAACTCAACTTCAACATTAGTCTTTTCTGATATCAAAAAAGCGAACTATAGCAGTTACCCGATACTCTCGTTGGGGCGTCTCCGTTCAATGTACAGAAAGCCGTATCATCTATTTGTTCTGCAAGTACATGCCCCCTATTGTCTGCTGGCAAGTTTGAGTGCCACATGTTGTGGTGCGCATTGAAGTCGCCCAGGATCACGCGGTTATCTCCTCGTAATAGCAAGCTAATGTCGGGGTGATAACCGGTGGGGCAACTTGAGACAGGGGGTATGTAGATATTAATGATTTGCAGATCGACATCTCCTGTACGGATGGTAATACCTTGGCTTTCTAAGATATCATCCGTTCCTTCGATGTCGGTATCAAATAGATGATACTGTACAGAGTTGTGCGTTATGAACGCTAGACCACCTCCCAAACCTCCTGTTACTCTATGACGGTCTTTCCGGTGGATGTTATATCCGCCATAGGTAATGAGGTCCGACCTAGGACTGAGCTTGGTTTCTTGGACTGCGGCAAGTTTTATGTCATATTGCGTCATCAAATTAGTTATCTCTGCGATCTTACCAGTTAATCCGTTACAGTTGTGCTGTAAGATTTGGAAGTGCGCCGGTGGGGTCGATGTCGAGTTAACCATAGGCGTGAGAGACGGATGTGTTCGCCCAGGTGTTGGTAGGCTAAGACCAAGGCTGTGCCTCAGCCTAGTTAGCTGTGGACCCGGTGTAACCGGGTTGGCTGGCGTCGTAGGTTGAGGTGTGTTACAGCATGGTGCGATGAACGCATCCGTCCAGAGGTTCCTGTTAGCGAGCCCAGAGCATAGATGTACGTGGCATTGGCCTAAGCAGTTATTGCATTTGACCGATGACGCGAGCGTGTATAATCTTTGCCGACAAACAGTACACGTAGAGACAGGTGCGGGAAGATGTTGATCCTGACTCACGTGAGAATTTAAACGGGAGGGGGGGTGTGATATAGAAGTAGAGAGAGACTGGTGCTCGGAGTTGCTCATGTCTAAAGTGCTCCTGTGGCAGCGAGAGTGTTGAGCTGCTGCGCGTGATGTTGACGCCATAAGGCACGAGCAACAGTCTGGAGTTTGTATGGCGGGTATAGCAGAAGTGCTGCTAGTCGTTAAGACATTATTATTATTACTATTAGTATTGCTACTAGAAAGTGGCGGTAGGGGTGCGCTTGAACGGCGCTTACCGCGGGACGCCCGAGGGCGCAACCAACAAGGGGCCACGAAAGTACTAAAGAAAGTACGGGGTCTGTGGATGTTAAGGTTAAGCCCAGAACATCCAGATTTATGGAGCCATCTCTTAAACGAGAAGCATTGCACAGAATGCGACCGTTTAATATATATCTTTTTGCAACAGACACTGCATATCCATTCTTTTGGTCCGGGGTTCGGCTCAACGCCCGCCCGTAACAATAGAATATCTTGCAGCCCTGCTGCAAGGGGGGAGGATGATAGTTTCGGAATGGGACAAAACATACTAAACAGGGTTACATTGAAAGTGACAGTCCTTGGCCGAGGTAAAAGCCCGGGTGGTTCCACTGCGCAGAGATCCATGGCGATGTCCTGGGTTTTCTGCTCTGAGAAGTGACTGTACATAGGGAACCAATTCGCAAGCGTAGTCACTCATTGTGTTGCCTTTTTGAAATTCGATTGAAGATTAAAAATAAATTCGATGTGTTCGTTCTCTATACGTTCATTTTTCATTGTTCATTTTTTGGGCCTTTTGTAGATTTCCGCGAAATAAGTGGCAAGCGTCTGATCGAATTTCAAGGAAATTTAGCGAACAGCGTAGCAGAATTAGCAGCAGCGATTTTGTGTATGCACAAGCGAAGCTGCTCATGAGTAGCGTTTTGCCTATCATTGCTTTAAAAATAAGAGTGACGGGCGATGTGTACATATTTTAGAGCTAAATTCAAATTTTGTATCTTTAAAATTTTACTACCAAATCCAATTTCATTAATAATTTCAAAATTAAATCCATTTAAATAAATTTATTGTAGCCCATTTCCTCTTAAATATTAGCTACACCTTGATCTGATATATATTTAAATTTAAATTATTGAAAATTATTATTCTAATAAATTATTCTAATAACGAAGGTATATAAACTGAAACACAAATTTAAGTAAGGTACATCGTGGATTATCAATTATAGAACAGGTTTCTCTGAAAAGACTAAAATACCGCCAAATTTTTTAAGTTTCAAGAACTTAGCTATTACTACTTTAGTGTTTAAATTTACATTTTTAATAATAGGGTATCTAATCCTAGCTTAATTTTAAAATTTTCAAGATATTATTTAATAATTTTAAAATTTTATAAATTTAAAATTTCACCTAATAAATTTATATTTATTTTTTTTTATACTTTCACTGAAAAATGTTTACTTGCAACATTTGTATAACCGCGGATGCTGGCACAAATTTAACCAATTCTAAAAAAAATTACTAATTACAAATTTCTTTGATTTATAAAATTAATTACTGAGATTAAAAACTAATTTATTTATTATTTAAATAAATAAAAATTCATGCCAGAACTTACATATAAAATAAATTTTTAATAAAAAATTAAGCCAAAATAAAACTTTTAATTATTTTTTATATTTTTTTTATGACAATTTTTCTTAATTTATTTTAAATTAATAACAGTAATAAATAATGCTTAATTTTTAAAATAGTTAAAATTAAATTTTCATTCTATTATTATAAATAATTTTTTAATTAATTTTAAATTTATAATGAAAAATATATTATAATAATAAAAAATTTCATTATAATTAAGAGATATACTATAGAGATCAATAAATATCTATATAAGTTATGTCACTCGGTGTGACTAAAACAAAAAAATATATTTTTGGGGAGCTGAAGGCTCCTTTATTCGTTGAATTCAAACTTAGAACTGATTTACAAAGATAATAAATTCTTAAACCTAGCTTACGCTGCCGCCGCTCTGCCGTTGATTCTGCTCTTGTTTTGCTGACGGCGCGGTTCCCACCGATCGCCGCATTCCTTCTTGTTTGTTCGCTAGGTGTTCTATTGCTGATGGAATTAGCTGACCGTTTTGCTGATGAAGCGGTTCCCACCTGCATTCCTGCTTGTTTATGAGGTGTTGTGTTTCTGATGAAGTTAGCACATGCAAGTCTGTGCAACAGGGTGTCGTTTTGAACTTAGAAATTTGTTGCCGAACCTAAGTTTTGTGCATGCGCCGTGCTAACAGCTCCCCCCCCCCCCCCCCTGAAATTCAAACGTCCGCGTTGGAAGTGCTGGGTTTTGCAAATATCTGATTAAGTCCCTCTATTGCTGTTTCGGTTAATTCGATGGTTGGTTTTTGGTCGGTATTTTTCTTCGACCATATTTTTCGCATAATTATTACGCTCAGAATTAATAAAATTGTGATAAGGCTAATGTTAACAGCACTCATTCTCCGACCACCGGTACGTAGAAATAGTTCTAGACTTTTCTGTTGAGCAGCCGGTTATGAAACGCAACCCACGTAACACTAACTGGCAGCTACACAATGAAATACTATCTAGGGACTTACTAGCACTGCCCCCACAAGTTCCCTCATCAGTAGGGGAGTTGGAGGATCTGGTAAAGACCTTTACAACGGCGCTCTCGAATGCCTTAGAGCAGGCTTGCCCAGTGCCAAAACCACGCGGTAAACATAGGCCGCATTGGTGGTCCTACCACCTGGACTCGCTCCGAAAATCATGTAGGACCCAATTTAATAAGGCCAAGAGCATTGGCACGGAGACTCAATGGCTCGAATATAAAGTTAAACTCAGCGCCTACAAAAAAGCTCTGAGGCAGGCGAAGAGAGTATCGTGGAGAAATTTCTGCACTGGGGTCGAAAATGTCGACGATACAGCGAGACTTAGACGAGTGCTCTCAAAAACTCAAACAGCCACAAGAGCTGCCCTAGAGCTGCTCTTGAATACGCACTTCCCAGGGAACTTGCATGAGGAACCCGTAGCACCTACAACAAACCTGGCTGTATACATACCCATCACGGAGGAAAAGGTTAGGTGGGCGGTTAAAAGCTTCGAACCGTTCAAGGCTGCCGGGCCAGACGGGATTATTCCCGCACAACTCATAAACACGCTGGAGACATCAGCCAAATGGCTGGTATTTCTCTATACAGCCTGCCGTTCTCTTAGCTACATTCCGTGCTCCTGGAGAAGTAGGTAGTGTTTATTCCTAAGGCGGGGAAGTCGTGGCATATGCAGACGACTTAGCTATAGTATATAGGGGCAAATTCCCACAAACCCTGTGCGACTTGATGCAAGTAGCACTGCGAGAGGTTTCCTCATGGTGCTTGCGCTGCGGACTGAGCATCAACCCGGGAAAAGTAGAACTGGTTCTCTTTACCAACCGCTATAAGATACCACCGCTAATACTACCAAAACTGAATGACGTGCACCTGAACTTGGGCACAGTTCTGGATAGGAAACTAACCTGGAAAGACAATGTTCTTCAGCGCCAGAAGAAAGCGTGTATTGCACTCTACACGTGCAAAAGAGCCATTGGAAAGAAAGGGGGCTCAGCCCCAAAATATGCAAATGGATCTACACTGCAATCATTCGACCAATCATGCTCTATGGAGTTGTGGTATGGTGGCCTGCGCTGAGCAAGGCAACAAACCTTAATCTGCTAGGTAAAGTACACAAATCTTGCATGATCTGTATAAGCGGTGCGTTAAGAACAACGCCCAATGAAGCACTCCAGGCCATTCTTGGCATTTTGCCACTCGATCTGGAAGGGCACCGGGTGGCAGCAGCATCATCTCTGCGTCTAAGGGAAACGTCCGGCTGTGGCGCTTTCTTCCGCTGAGCACAGATCGTTGTGCGACCACAACAGTCGGAGATAGCGGTTTTAAAATCAACATTCCCAGCAAGGAAGAATGGGAGAGCACGGATCGGAGTCCCGCCACTCATAGCGGCACTTCCATTTATACTGATGGCTCGAAGCTAGACGGCAGAGTTGGAGGAGGGGTTTATTCAAAGGATCTGAACCTTGAGCTCTCCTTCAGACCACCTGATCACTGCAGTGTCTTCCAGGCTGAAGTTTCAGCAATCATGGACGCCGCGGCTTGGATAGGCCAACACACTATCAGACAGGACATTTTTATATTCAGCGACAGCCAGGCGGCCATCAAATCTCATGGCTCTTATTCGTTCAACTCTGAACTGACGCTCAGCTGTAGTCGATCTCTACAAGAGATGGCCCAACAGAACCGCGTGAACCTCACATGGGTCCCGGGACACAGGGACATTGAGGGAAACTGTAGGGCAGACGAACTTGCCAGGCAGGGCACGACCAAGCAGATTCTTCAAGATAAAGAGCGCTTAGGTATGCCGTTTGCCACATGCAAGCTTATGCTGAAGGAGTACACACTCCGCCAAGCCAACGAAAGATGGCTGCAATCTCCAGGATGCCGGATATCCAAAGAAACCTGGCCGAAATGGGATCATAAAAGATCAAGACAAATTTATACCCTAAGGAGAAGAGAAATCTCCATATTAATAGGCGTATTAACTGGGCACTGCCTCATTGGTAGGCAAGCAGAAAGACTAGTTGTGCCCTACCGACGATGCTGTAGGAGTTGTAAGGATGATGAGGAGGAGGAAACGGTGGAGCACCTCATCTGCAACTGCCCGGCTTTAAGTGGCGCGAGAATGCGCTTTTTGGGAGTTCCCTTCCTGGTTAGCCTACGCCAGGTCACGGAGCTGGACATAAAGGACCTGATGGCCTTCATCAAGTCATCTAAATGGTTCGCGGAGGAGTAACGGTGTCGGTATAGGACCGTCAGTCCCGGGATTCTGCTATGTAGAGAATTCCATTAATACCGGGATTTTCCCTATGGCTGGGTCCCGGAACTGACTTTCCTAGTGTTGGTGGTATCACAACGGGCCTTTTAATACTGGCCTAGGTGAGCCTCTGCGGCAGCCACTTGAACCTAACCTTACCTAATGTTAACGGCGTGCTTTAATTGGCTTGCCGATTCCGAATAGCCAATCTGTTTTATATTGTTTAGGTTCAGCTGTCTTAACATTTCTAGAGACAATGTTTCTTCGGTAGTGTTGATTTTTGAAAAAGGCTTAAGTATAGCTGGCAGGGGATTGCTGGTTAGACTGGCCTTGTTTGAGAATTCTTTTCCGTTAATTTTTACTGTATCATTATCGTAATGGATTAAAAAAGTACCATTCAGGGATATGGGATCTTCGTCAATTTGGATCTTTCCTTCGAAATTGTTTAAAAATATTATATCTGGTGCTATTTCTTCTATTTCAGGGATGTGTTGGCTATTGGTTACGTTGCAGTTTGGCGGGCGGCTTCTTAACAAGCTACTTATACAGTTATCGCACTTATATCTAATACCCTACTTCTAACACATATTTGAAGCGAGTTGGGTTTTTTACAAGGTTTTAATATGCCGTACAAGGTTTTCTCGCAATCTAGTATTGAATTGAAATTAATTTTGTTAATGGTATTATTTTTCCTTACCGATCTTATGTCTATTGATTTACATATTGGGGTCCTACTGTGGGTAAATTTATTATGTAGATTATTCGAGCGAAAAAAAAGGTAAGCGACACTATTATCGATTTTTACTTTTTTGCACATATCGATAGTTTACAATCATACGCATCTTTTGGGAAATTTTTGTAGTTCTGGGAATTTCCGTTACTTAGTTGCAGCGGAAAGAATTTTAATGTAACCGCCAAACTCATTTTGTGTACATTGTGCTTGACCGCGGTTTGTCGCTTACCTTTTTATTTTCTGCCTGCGCTTAGTTTTTTATTCTATGCCGGCGCTTAAGCACTTATCGCGGTTTAGAAATAATTAGTATACATTATGAGTCATTCGGAACTATATATATATGTATGTGTATTTTGCAAATTCTTTAATTTCAGGTAGGAAAAGGCGCTCTTGTACTGTACTCGGATACTGATACGGAGCAAACCGACGATTGCGAAGAAGAAATTTGTGTTGGAAAAAGAGGCTATAAAAAGAAAAAACCAATACCTAAGCGACTCCTAACTAAAAAAAAGCGGTCTACTGGAGTTCGACAAAACCCCTGTACTACCAAAAAATGTGGAAATGATTGCATGAAAAATTTCACTGGGAGCGACAGAATTTCCATAAATGAACAATTTTGGGGTATCGGAAATAAATTAAGGCAAAAAGACTGGCTGCTTTCATGTATAAGACGAAAGAATATCCAGAGGGTGAGATCAACAAGTCCCAAGAAAAAGTTTAGCTACGATTACTCCATAAATTTTAACGACAAAACCATAAAAGTGTGCCAAAAATTTTTGTTAAGTACTTTGAGTATATCGCAAACATTGTTAATATCAGCGAGGGATAATGCTAAGTATCTCAATGTTATTGAAAATAAGGAACGAAAGGAGCCCCATAACAAATCAGACATAGCTAAAGTATCTATATTAAAAGCATTCATTGAAAAGTTGCCTGCAGTGATTTCTCATTATTGCCGGAATAAGAGCAACAAACTGTACATTACACATGAGTTTCGTAATGTAGCAGGGCTATATAAATGTTATGTTAAACATTTAAAGAGCATCAACCAAGAATCAGCCAAGTTATCTTTGCGAGTTTTCCGAAATATTTTCAACAATGAACTTCATATCGGATTTCATTTGCCCAAAAAAGAAAAAAATTTGGACAATGAAGCAAAAAGTGATTTCCGTCATACTGAATAGTACAGAAATCCCATTCAAGCCAAAGAAAAATCCAAAGAATTATTTCTGGAGGACAAAAAAAAAGGGAAATCAAATTCCGAGTTTTTATGTGCTAGTTTTGATCTTCAAAAGGTGCTTAACACTCCTCACGGGAAAAGCGTTAACTTATTCTATTCCCGAAAGTATACGTACTACAACGAAAGTGTGTATGAAAACGGCACCAAAAATGGATATTGCTTTCTTTGGGGAGAATCTGATGGAGAGAGGGGTTGAAATGAAATTAGCACAATTATTTTTCAGTATTTAACATTAGTAGATGAAAGAAAAACTCACGAATCAATAAGTCTTTACTGTGATAGCTGTGCAGGTCAAAACCGAAACAGAGCCAGAAAAGTCAGTGTTTGTTAAAAATATCAAAATAACATATTTGCTACCAGGACATACCATGATGCCAGTAGACTCGATTCATAGCACTATTGATTCTTTTATTCGTGAAAGAACTGTTTGGGCTCCAACAGAATGGTATACCATGATTGGTAGTGCTAGGACCAATCCATAAAGTTATACGTGTATCGCCATGCATCACTCTAATTTTAAGGATTGGAAAAGTTTTTCAAGTGCAATGTTTCCACCCACATTTAGAATCAATTTCCAAAAATTACGTTCCGCTTCATTCGAGAAAAACAGTTCTATTATTAAATTTAAATATGGATACTTTGAATGATCTGAAACCAAAGAATATGATGTGAAATCAACTCCACAATTCAGACGTAACTCCTCATTATTAAACAATGGTCCTCCTCCAGTATACAATATGGAGCTTAGTATTTCAATAGCTAAATACAAAAACTTGAAGGACCTATGTGATAAGAATATAATCCCACAAAAATTTCAAAGGGAATATTTGAATCTGAAATCCGATGAAGATATTAGAGATATTCTACCAGAAACAGATGAGGAAGATAATGTAAAATAATTTATTTTGAAGTTCCAAAAAGTTCTTTTGACAACTAAGACTTAGAAATGAAGTTCCTATTTTTTTACTATATATAAGTGCAATTAATTCAAATTCAACTGAAACTACCTACATATACGAATTTATTTATATGAAATAATTTAAGTTTTTTTAGATGTTTTTTTTTTACTTTGTAAACTGAAGTTCCTACTATTTTTTTACTATACATAAGTGCAGTTAATTCAAACTGAACTGAAACTACCTATACGAATGTATTTATATGAAATAATTTAAGTTTTTTTTAGATATTTTCTTTTTTTACTTTCTAAACTGGTTGAAAATGGAAAAATAAAAATAACTGCCAAATACTAACAATAGTGTTTTTAATGTCTATATCGTATTAATTTACTATTTGTAGTTAACTTTATTTCGGAAAATTCGAGACCCTCGTCTAAGTTAACATATTGAATATCGTCTTTTTCAAAAATTTGTTTGGCAATATCTATTTCCTCGCTTGACATAATGTAAGAGTTTATTATATTGGCCTCTGCCCAATGTATGGCGTAGGCGATATTTACTATTTCTTCTTTAAAAATTTCCAATTTATATTTCAACCTGAGATATGCTTCCACTCCCTTGTTCTTATCGTTTTGCAATTCTTTGGTGATATTATTTGTAATATTTGTAATTTCGTTTATTCTTTCGATTGTTAGTTTATTGATAAGGATCTGATTGTTATTATTTTCAAGGGCATTATTTAATTTATTTACAACTATTTCGTGATCCTCGTGATCCGGATTTCCGGCAATCCATTTCCATGCACTGCCAGTGAAATTAAGGGATCGTTTGGATCGACTTTCTATTTTCAGATTACTCAGATGGATCCTTATTTGGGATATAAGGAGGGATATGAATGGGTAGTTTGGATTTTTGGAGAGCTCTTCCGTATTCAATGTCTTCCAGGATGTGGTTGTATTTGTCTATGTCAATTTCATGTATTATTCTAAATGTTCCAGTTTGTAGTTTGGCTGTCCCTCTTTCTATCATAACTACTTGCGTGTTAGAATAGTCAAGGATTATTACGTCAGCGAGGGCCCAACAGAACCGCGTAAACCTCATATGGGTCCCGGGACATAGGGACATTGAGGGAAACTGTAAGGCAGACGAGCTTGCCAGGCAGGGCACGACCAAGCAGGTTCTTCAGGATAAAGAGCGCTTAGGTATGCCGTTTGCCACATGCAAACTAATGCTGAAGGAGCACATACTCCATCAAGCCAACGAAAGATGGCTGCAATCCCCAGGGTGTCGGATATCGAAACAAACCTGGCCAAAATGGGATCTTAAAAGGTCTAGACGCATTTATGCCCTAACTAGGAGGGAAATCTGCATATTGATAGGGGTATTAACCGGTCACTGCCTCATTGGTAGGCATGCAGAAAGGCTAAGTGTGCCCTACCGACGATGCTGCAGGAGTTGCAAAGATGATGAGGAGGAGGAAACAGTGGAGCACCTCATCTGCAACTGTCCGGCTTTAAGCGGCGCGAGAACGCGCTTTTTGGGAGTTCCGTTCTTAGATATCCTAAGCCAGATCGCGGAACTGGACATAAAGGACTTGATGGGCTTCATAAAGTCATCTAAGTGGTTCGAGGAGGAGTAACGGTGTCGGTTTAGGAGTGTCAGTCCCGGGATTCTGCTATGTGGAAAATCCCAACAACTCAGGGATTTTCCATATGGCTGGGTCCCGGGACTGACTTTCCTTGTGTTGGTGGTATCACAACGGGCCTTTCAAAACTGGCCTAAGTGTGCCTCTGCGGCAGCCACTTGAACCTACCTACCTACGTCAGCGAGGCACAGTCGCACCAGTAAGAGTCTGAAATGAGATATGTCGAAAAGGGTTAGTTTCGTATTCTGCTCTTGTGTATGACTTGACCTTTCTCTGTTATAGCTGTACTATTTCTATTTTCTCTAACTATCTCCTTACTACTGTTTGCTTAGCTTAGTACCTAATCTTCTATTTATCTTAACGTAAATTATCTGTCCTGGTAAGTACGTCTTAATTTCGTGTGTGGAGTAAACGTCACGTTTCTGCAAAAAAAAACAGGTCTACCGGTCTCTTGCCTGTAACTGTGAGAATGGAGTGGTTGTATTCCGAAACTGATCTTTCCAGAAGCTCTTCGAAGTCTCTATGTCCGCCGTTTTCCTTGATGCAGCGCATTATCTCCGTCAGTGTGGAGTGGAATCTCTCCACTTGTCCGTTTGCTTGACTTCTGTATGGTGGTGTAGTGTAAACTTCGATTCCCAATTCGTCTTTTATCATGAACATAATTGAGTTGGAGTTAAGTGATGGTTCGTTATCGATTACCACTATCCTTGGGACGCCGAAGTTAAACAGAATGTCCCTTAGGGGTCTCCTAATGTCTTCTATGGCTCTGCTATTTAGCATCTTTGTTACCGCATACTTTGTGAACTTATCCAAAGCGGTCATTACTCTTTTGCCTTCTGTTAAAAATATATCTATGAGTACTGTATAGGGATGTCAATTTTTCGGGTTTTGGCCGTCCCGGGATTTTCGGGATATGCTTTTACAAATCCCGGGATTAGTCCCGGGATTAGGGATTCGTTATTTCTAACAGGTTTGCTTCAAAAAGACTGGAGAAAATGTTTGTGAAACTGTCAATTTTTGAATAAATAACAAATAAAATTAATTAAATTTATTTATCCCTTATATTTTTTATTTACTTTTAATGTATTTCATTTGAATAAAAAAAAATAACACACTTCAATAGAAAGTTATAAAATATAAATAACTTATTATGTTTAAGTATAAATGCACTTAAACATTTTGATATACGTACATACAAACATTATCACATACAAATATGATAAGGTGCATCAGCCTATCTACACACATAAATATGTAAAACTATAACTATAAATAATCAGTATGCTATTTTAATAAACTAGTTCGTCTTACAAACGCACTCAAATAAGTTGATTTTAATTCAACAAGCTGAACCACTTCCCCCCACCAGTGGGAAGAGGTTGTCAGTTAATAATATTAACATATTAAGTATTCTTTTTTTTTGTAGTTGAACTCCTACATTAATATAAATGTATTAAACAGTTTAATAATGGTAAGTATTAATTAAAAAGTAAAAAAAAATTTGGTACATTCAGCGCGCCTCTTCCCAGCCAGCAAGATACCTTACATTTTACGAACATTGCGTTTTACGAGCTATTCTCGAATCAGCAACAACTAAAAACACAAGCTTTTTTTATTTTGTCAAAAAAAATAAAAATTTAAATTTCAAATTCAATATTTTGAAAATACGAAGTACGTTTATGATCAAAAAACGGACGTATAGAGATTCATAACAGCCTAACCTAATATAAACGCACGGACTGAGTTTTCTGTCAAAAATGTCTCATGCACATACAACTTGTATGGGAGTAGCCGAATTTGAACGCACTGCCTAAAAAAACCTAACTCAATTTTCAATTTTTGTTTTGCGTGACATTTCGATTTGACGTAAACTCTCAGAGCGCACGTCGTTGACATGTAATTCTTCAATTTGATTGCACAGCTGTGACAACCAGCTACTCACGCACGCACATTTGTTTCGGTTAGCAGCAAAAACGTCGTGCATGTTCGTGCGACAAATTCAGTCCGTGCGTTTATATTAGGTTAGGCTGTAAGCGAGTGCTTCTTCGATACATTTACGAAGCCTCGAGGGCAAAAAACATTTTAAAGCGAAACAGTATTCGTATGCGAATCGAAAAAGTATTCGTAAGCGATATTTTATTAGAGTTTTCTTCGAAAAAACATCCATTTACGAACTCGTTTACGATAATTTTGCTGGCTGGGTTCTTCCTCTAATTTTTAAACATTGCTTTTAAAAAATGATCTTAAAACTATTAAAGCGTTTAATGTTTTGTCTGCGAGTCTTGACCTGAACTTATTGCAAATGTAGCCCGCCGTTGAAAAGCATCTTTCCGCCTCAACACTTGTGGGCTGAATTGCAGACAAATATTTATAAGCTTTTTTCAAAAACATGCCTTTCTCTCCCCCATTAGAGAACAAGTCTATTTCTTTAGATAATTGTAAAGCCATACCATATTTTTTTTTATTGGGACAAGTTTGTGTACTTTTCATTAAAAGGTTATTTAATTTTGCTTTTAAATCTGTGGGCTCGCTTATAATTATTTCTTCCGTTTCATTATTTTCGACATCGGTGGAAGCTTGACTTAGTAAAAGTATTTGCTTTAACTCCTCTTTTACAGTGCCCATAGATAAGCTTTCACCGAATGCGTACTTATTTTTAAAAAAACTACTGGGATCGGTCAAAAAATTAAAAACGTCCGAAAACCTAGTGCGCCGCTGCTTTATCCTTTCTACTAATTTGTCATGCATAATAGCACTTAAATTTGAGCCATCTGTTTTAATTTCCTCCAACATAAAATGCAAAGCAATATCGGCCTTGTGCAAATCCATATCACGGCTACATAATGCTTCTACCGTTACCTTAATTGGTTTCAAAATAAATGTAACTCTTTCAATGATTTCAAGCTCACTTTCTTTAAGGAAAGTGAGCTTGAAATCAATTGCGGCTTTTTGTATACAATTCTTTAAAAGACTGAATCGTTGTAACATGTCTAACAGACTGCTCCATCGCGTTCTGCAGTCTAACAATAATTTGAGTTCTTTACCATGCTCAGCTAGTACATAGCGTTGCAGAACTTCGTTTTTCGTTGGCGATTTTCTAAAAGCTCGTACAACCGTTCTGACTTTGGAAATTATATTGTTAAAACTAAATTTGTCCGTGCACACAGAAAAATCGTCACTCTCGCAGATTTTTAACCCGTCTTCATCTTCGTCATCTGACTCCTCTTCCGAATCGGTGTCTTCGTCTATAAATATCAATAGGAAATTTAATGGGCTTCAAAAATTGTTAAAGGACTTTTTTATGTAAAGTTACTCTTTCAAAACTTATTTAGTATCAAAGTTAAAAAAATCATATTTCGGTCTTTTTTTTTGAGGATTTTGATCCAATTTGTTTACTAAATTTTGTTTATTAATATTCTACATGACTAATTATCATTATATGATCAATCTCATAACCAAAAATATAAATTTTTCATATACTTTTAAACATATTTTTGCTTAATATATGCTTTCTCTGGAAGGTGTAGTTTTACAGCCTTCAAATGGCACAGCCACAAAAAAACAAAAAGTTGACGGATCTGTGAACTCAATATATTAATTTTCATGTATTTTGGCGAGCCAAATCCTAATCCAAATCCGTGATCAGAATAAGCCTAACAGGTTGCAGTTTTTCTCTAACCTGACAAAACCATCACAAAATAATATTGATCCTTTTTGCAAGGTTAGGGCCCAACCTCGTTGTTGAATTCTGTTATCGAATTCGGATTCGGCAGCCAATTTCCCCTAAGGAATATGTATTTAGCTTTATTCCATGTTGATTTTTTCATTTTTGACAAATTTTCAAAGCAAAATCGAAAAACAAAGCAAAATTGAAAAAACAAAATTTTTATTTTTTGGCCCAGTCTAATATACACAATGCTGTGTAGTCACTATTGACAACCGTAAAAGATCTGGATAACACTAATGCTTTGATAACTTACTTTTGCTAGACTGTTTTAATGCGGGTTTATATAACACATCAATGACGGCCAGTTGAAGTCCGTGGGCAAAGCATAACTGCTGATGAGGCTTTATGAGCCTGCCAAATTTCTTCATAGTGCTTGCGCCGTCTGTTGTGATAGCTATAACATCATTTTCCATATCAATTTTGAATTCACTCAAGCGTTCCACCAAATGTTCGATACACATTTCAGCTGTCATTGAACTTCGGAATCGCACAAGACCCAAGTTCCAAAATTTAGATGCCGCAAAGATATTAACGTTCATAAAATGTTTGTTTGACACAGATGTCCATTCGTCAAAAACTACGCAAAATTTTTCACCTTCTTTTACGAGCTTTTCAATTTCATGTAAAAATCCTACTCTAATATTTTCGTAATAATTCCGTTTTATTACTAAAAAATTTATGCAACTTTTGCTGTTTACAAGGTACAGGATTGGCTTCTGGAGCTTTTGTTTTACGGCACACAACAATATTATGTTTTTTCAAATGCGTGTGCAGCCCTTTTGTTGAGCCACCTTTCGTTAATAATATTTGACTGCATTTTTTGCACTGAGCTGACTCGTCGTTGTCGCGCGCAACTAAAAAATAGAACCACACGGAAGACTCCTCTTCCGCCTTTGTTTTATGTGCAACAAAACCTTGAAATAAATTTCAATTTCATTACAGTGATTCTTTATTTAATGAAAATGAAATACTTCGTATAAAAATGGATGAGTGCGAGGTATTCCACTTCACCGAAGTTATAAATATATCTATATTTACCTGAAGTGGACGGCTTTTCAGTCATATTTAATTATTCTTATTATTCATCAATCAATTATGCGCGCAAAAATAACAATGAAACCAGCTGATTTCTACGTCAACAGTGTTGTAAACGCTAACCCAAATTTCAGTGTGGTTTCTTTGCTATACAAGAGGGATTTTTCTCACATCCCGAAAATCCCGGGATTGCTGGAACACAATCCCGGGATTTTCGGGAGCTTAAAAAGGGTCGGGATCCCGGGATCCCGGGATGACATCCCTAGTACTGTATGTCCCGGAAAGGTCGGTAATGGAGTTGCTGCTAGTTTTGGCTTATTTGGGTGTCTCTCGTATTTATTTTCCTTGCACACCGTGCAATTGGTTATGAGTCGTTTAATTTTGTTAATCATTCTTGGGAAGTAGTTTTTTTCGAGGATCTGTATTTTATTCTCCTTTGCGTTTCTGTGCGCTCTCAAGTGCTCCCTAAATATAACTTCTTCCTGTTCCTGTTCGCTGCTGATGTCGTCTACCATTTTTTGGGTGTATCTGCACTTGTAGTTGCTAAAATGTTGTGGGTAGATATTTTGAATTTTCCCCATTGTGCTTTCACTCGTTCAAATTCCATTAATCACCAAAGGATTCAAATATCTTTTCAGTAATTCTGTTAAGTTCTGTTCGTTAAATTGTGGCTCCTCAATTATATGTCGATGAACGGTTGGGAAGACTATTTTAAATTGATATGATTTGAGAAAAACTTGATTTTTAAAAATATTTACGGGTACCTCCGTGCATGGAATAAGGTTATGATTGGAGCTATCATCACTATGGATGATAGGAGTAAGTGAATTAATTTCGTTTGGTATTCTTGACAGTGCATCTGCCACTACATTTGATTTTCCCGGCTTATAGATCAATTTATGGTTATATTCTTCCAGTATTGCTTTCCACCGTTTAATTTTACTGTTTGCGTTTTTATGGCTAAGGGCATACGTTAGGGGTTGGTGGCCGGTTATTATTTTTACCTTCTTGGATCCGTACAGATAACTTCTTAGCGTGTTTAGGGACCAGATTATAGAAAGCATTTCTTTTTCGTTGGTGGCGTAGCTTTCTTCCGTTTTGTTAAGTGTCCGTGAAATAAAGGTTATGGGGCGGTCGCCCTGTGACAGGACTGCTCCTATAGCGAAGTCGGAGGCATCTGTGGTAAGTTCGAATTCCTTTTCGAAATCTGGGTGGACTAGGACTATGTCTCTTGAAATTAACATGCTTTTAATTTTGTTAAACGACTCTACCGCTTCTTCATTCAACTGAACATCTATTTTTCTGGAGTTTCGTCTTGAGACGTTACCGGCATCTCCCCTAAGGAGTGCTGTTAGTGGCTTAGCTATTTTCGCATAATCCCTAATAAATCTTCTATAGTAACCCGACATGCCCAAAAAGGATCTCAGTTCCTTCAGATTTCGGGGAACTGGGAAATTCGCAACGGCTTCCACCTTTTTAGGCTTGGTTTTAATTCCTTTTGAACTGACAACGTATCCCAAGAATTCCACCTCTTGTTTGACAAATTCGCATTTATTTAATTGCACTTTCATATTAGCGCTTTCTAAGGTTTTGAAAACCAGTTCCAGATTTTTTAAGTGCTCTTTGAAAAATTGCTAATGTTTTTTAGCAAATATAAATTTCACTACACTTTGTGATTATTTTTTATGGGAGCACAAACTAAAAAACTTGCACGATTTGCCTGTCGATTAAAAGAATACACGCCGCTTTTCGATTACTCATAGACTGTAACATTTAATCTTCGACTTCTTCTTTTTATCATTTTTTCTTACATCTAATTTACAGTTTGTCAACTTCCAATTCCAATAAGCGGTAAGTTCTTCGCCTGTACCTATGAGCCTACGTATGTGTGTATGTGTACAAGAGAGCGTGGACAAGCCGCGCTTGCTAGTAGGTATACACACACCGTATGCACATAGGTACATTAGAATACAGACTGTAATCATGCATTTACTTACATTAGGGTGGTGCTAAAAAGTTAAGGTAAGTAAATTTGTAAGTTGAATTCATTAAAAAGGGAAAATAAGGTAAGTGTAAATTAATTATAAGGTAAGTATGAGGTAAGTAATAGAAAAATATAAGGTAAGTATAAGGTAATTCTATTTTAAGTATTCAGGTAAGTATAATAATTACATTTCATTTTAATTTACATTTCATTTTAATTTACATTTCATTTTAATTCACATTTCAGGTAAAATTACTTATTTTTATCATCTGCTTTAACACCGGCCACCTTGAAGGAATCTGGATTCTTCAACCATCTGCTATGGGTAACACGGCAAGCTTATGGATTGGACGCCTAATTGTTCCAGTTTTTGTTTGGATGTCGGCCAATCTCACCTTTCCGTCCTGGCCGGCTATCGTGCCTGTCACTCGGCCTAGGACCCATTGCTGGGGTGGGGCGTTGTCTTCGTGAACGACGACGAGCTCTCCTACCTCTACGTTGGGTTGTGGGTGCTGCCACTTGTTGCGCTCCTGCAGACTCAGCAGGTAGCTCCTGGACCACGTTGGCCAAAACCGACGCTTGAGTGAGCAGACATGCTGCCATCTGTCGGAGTAGCGCGTGCTGGGTTCCGGGAGCTCCGCTTCCTCGGGCATTTCCCTCAGCCGGCAACCGATTAGCAGGTGCGCCGGAGTTAGAGCCTCGCCGTCGTTCGGATCCTGGCTGAGTGGAGCGATTGGACGCGAGTTGAGTACGGCCTCTACCTCGACGAGCAGCGTTCCTGTTTCTTCGGCGGTGAGACTCGCGTTGCCGACGGCTCGCACGAGCAGGTGCTTCGCCGACTTCACTGCCGCCTCCCATAACCCGCCGAAGTGGGGAGCCCTGGGAGGTATAAAGACGAACCTGAACCCTTCGTCTGCTGCGTGGTGGAGTATCGCCTCCTTCTGACTGAGAAATGCTTCCCTCAGTTCCTTGAGCTTGCGATCGGCTCCTACGAAATTCGTCGCGTTGTCGCAGTGTATCATCGCTGGTATTCCCCGGCGTCCAACGAACCTTTTAAGGGCGAGAATAAATATATCAGAACTTAAATCAGACACAAGTTCTAAATGGACAGCTTTTGAGGTAAAACACACAAAGACCGCAATGTACATTTTTACCGGGGGGCGACCCCGTATCTTTTGTGTGACATAAATTGGACCGCAAAAATCTACCCCACAAACCATGAAAGGTCGTAGGGCACGCAGCCTGTCGGCTGGTAAACTGCCCATAATTTGGCTTTTTAATTTTGGCTTATAATGAAAGCAATGTAAGCAGTTTCGCACAGTTCGACTACATGCCTCTCGAGCGTTAACTAGCCAAATTTTTTCTCGCAAAATTGCAACCAATGCTTTGGCACCTGCATGATGGTTGCGCAAATGTAGGAACCGTATATACGATTTGACGAACTGCGAATTTTTACTCAATAATAGAGGAAATTTGGCATCGTACGGGATAGGCGCATTTAATAAACGACCGCCTACTCGTAAAAATTTCAACGACAAGGACTTTTCTGAATACTCATGCAAAAATGGATTCAATTTTTGCAAGCTCGACGGTAGTGGAAGATTTTTTGACAATTTGGTTATTTCTTGGCTATATTCATCAAATTGGATTATTTGAACAATTTTCAAGAAGCTTAATTGCAACTCTTGTGCTGATGGTGTTGGATCATATTTGGTGGATCGGTTTCTCACCTTTAAAACCCATCGCAGAATATAGGCAAAAACTCGTAATAATTTTTTGTGAGAGGAATATTTTTCAATCACAGTTACGAGTGGATTACGTTCGTCACTCGCAGCTACTAAGGCGCTGGCGTTTTTCTTCTTTTCCAGTGCTTGTTCTTCAGGCGTTAATTCGAAATGGGTATTTATAGGCCAACTTGCGGGGTCTTCTAAGAGGAACTGTGGGCCAGAAAACCATATTGAATTCTGTATTTCATCCACGCTACAACCCCGAGACACTTGATCCGCAGGATTTTGTTTAGTTGGCACATGTCGCCACGAAGCACTTTGAGTCAACTCTTGAATCTCGG
This sequence comes from Campiglossa producta, assembly GCA_964058755.1. NCBI lineage: Eukaryota > Metazoa > Arthropoda > Insecta > Diptera > Tephritidae > Campiglossa > Campiglossa producta. Next base: position 53,828,406 of record CAXKVI010000004.1, on the reverse strand, counting down.
ACACTCTATTAGCAACGAATGTTTGCAAAGTTGATGGATGTGTTTTTATCCAATGCAAAACTATTTCGGAGTCTGTCCAGAATGTTGTGCTGTCAATGGGTCGACTCAACATCGGCGCAATACGTGACCATAACTTGGCCAAAAGATGCGCTGCCAGGAGCTCTAAACGAGGAAGAGACTTAGTCTTCAGCGGAGCAACCCTGGATTTTGCAGTTAGCAGAATGCATTTAACTTCATTAGCGAATTGGCTTCGAATGTAAATACAACAACCATACGCTCTTATTGAGGCGTCGGCGAAGCCATGTATTTGACAATTGGCACTCGACTCAGTAAAAACAAACCGAGGAATGCTGATTGAAGGCAATCGCAATAAATTCGCTTTGAAATTCTGCCAACTGCTGTTGAGATACAACGGAATCGACTCATCCCAATCTAGTTTCTTAATCCACAGCTCTTGCAATAAGATTTTAGCTGTGGTCACTAGTGGGGCCAGCAAACCAAGAGGATCAAAGAGTCGGGCAGATACCGATAAAATATTGCGTTTTGTAGCTCGTAACTCATCAAATGTATCATCCAGTTTAAACCGAAATAAGTCGTCTTTTGGCGACCAGTGGATTCCTAGCGTTTTAGTGGAGTCTGAATCGTTGAAACTTAACGATTTTTCCAGACTCTGACTGTCGAAAAAACTCGGGTGGTTAGAAAACCACTTAGCAAGCTGGAATCCTGCCGACTTTAAGACTTCAATCACCTCACAGCGAATTCTGTCGAGGGATTCAAAATCTTCAGATCCGGTTAACAGATCATCAACGTAAAAATCTGTACTTATTACTTTGGCACCGAGTGGATATTCTTGTGCATTCACATCACTTAGCATCTGCAAACACCGTGTTGCGAGAAATGGAGCTGGCGCCGACCGCCGAGCTGCGGTTTCAAATGACTGACCCAATGCATTTTGGTCAGTTTTGAACGGCAATCTTACTTGAAGCCGTCCCGACGGTAAGACTTCAGTAGTCTTAACGAAGTAGTCTTCGCATTCCATTTGCTCGGCAGTGTACTTTGTAGCCTGTGATTCTGAAGGGATTTCTTCCATTGCCCAGAATCTTTGGACAATTTCATCAATTGCTTCGGAATCATCTTCGGCTTTGCATAAAGCACTGCTAGCTTCGGAATGTTCACTTTGGTGGGAGACGTATCTGCCTGAAATAACCCAACCCAAAAGTGTTTTTTGAAGTGTTGGAAACCTTGGATCGGTTTTAATTTGACCAACCGACAAAAGATCGAAAAATGTCTCGGCTCCCAACAAAAGATCGACTTTTGAGGACTTATGGAAACCAGGATCAGCTAATTCAATATTAGCTGGAATTTTCCAACCTGTGGTGTTAACAGACCGATCCGGGTGATTTGCCGAAATCGCTCCCATTACCCAAAAATCTGCGAGAAACTCAAAATTGTTAACTCGGGATTTTATGACTGCACTCACTTTTGACCTAACCTTTTGGCTGGCATTGCCAATCCCGATGACATTTAATATCGCCTTCTCTCGCCGAATTCGCAGCTTTTGTGCCAGCTCTTCAGTCATGAAATTAACTTGAGACCCGGAATCAAGTAAAGCACGAGCTGACACAAAATCACCGGAGCAAGTTTTTACCTTGACCACTGCTGTCGCTAACATAACGCGATCAGGCACGCTCACTGTGTGCATAGCTTGTGAGGTCGAAGGTTGTGGTGTTGTTTCGAACGATATTGGGTATTGATGTAACATGGTGTGATGTGACCGGTTACAAACTCGACACCGTTCTAATTTGCATTTGGAAACCGTATGCCCTTTGCGCAAGCAATTTATGCACAATGGGACCGATTTCGCGAAATCGAATCTCTGCTCAGGAGAGAGAGTTTTAAATTTAGGGCAGGTGGTTAGAAAGTGGTCCTTGGAGTTGCAATGAAAACATGTCGTTGGTTTAGCTTTCGCAGCCACAAAGGACGATTTTGGCTTTTCAGCATTCTTGTTGCTTTGTCTTTGGGTGTCATGCGATTTTGACGATGTCGACGCTTCTTCAGACGAGAGGTGCTGGTATCTCTTATTGAGAGCCGCTGCACACTCACTCCACAGCGGAAGCTTGTCGTAGTCAAGTTGCTCCTCCCATTTTGACCGCGTAATGGGATCAACCTTCGACATGACTAAGTGAATTAACATCGCATTTGAAATCTTTTTATCGTCACCCAAAGACAACAGGGAGTCACAAACAGCTGACACGGTATCGATCATGGACCGCAGCGAAAGCGACGATGGTCTTTGGATTTTCGGCAACTCAAACAGTTTCGCAACTGTATTCGAAAATATCAGACATTTATTGTCATATACCCTTTTCAGGCTTGCCAGTGCCTTTGGATAATTTTCTTCCGTCATTTGGAAGGCCTTCACCGTTCCTAAAGCTTCACCAGACAAACACGAAACTAAATGTGTAAATTTTTCAATGTCTGGAAGAGCAGGGTTGTTATGAACGAGGCTCTCAAACAAACTCATAAAATTTTTAAACTCTGAATACTGCCCTCGAAACTTGGGCAGCGACATTTTCGGAAGTCTTGAGCTGTGAAGGAGCTGTCAAGAGCTTTTGAGTTGTTGCTCTCTGACAATATGGACTTTAACATAGCCTTGGTTCCAACAATTAAATCTTCCAGGCTATCACGAGTGTCATCATCTTCATCGATCTCTTCTATTTCAGACTGACACGCCAGAAGCTTTTCGCTGTAACTGTTCAGCATTTCGAGTCGACACTCAACTTCCGACGGATCTGATGAAATTGAATTATCGAGAATCCCCGTTTTTATTCTAGCTATGCTTCTTTTTAAAATTGTCCTATGTCTTTTTAAAGATGTGGCGTATTCCACCTGATTCTCACTTTTACTCATCTTGATTCGCTATGCACAGTAACTTTGTACAAAATTATAATTTGGAAGTTTTCAACTTAATAATACGAAAACGAAAAAAAAAATTGCTGAAACTTCACTAAACTATCGAAAAAATGGTGCAAATCAAGAGGTAGAATCTTATAATCCCTTACTTAGGAAAACTAGACGCAATGTCGAAAGTTTTTAAGGGCCTAACCGTGAGCAAAATATGGTCCACGATTTAACCAAACACTTAAAGCTGTATAGCTTTCGAAAAATATTTGACAGAATGGTAATCGGAGCCTTGTCGGAAATTGTACGAGGTAGTAGTTCTTCACTAAACAATCCCGAAATCTTGTTTCACGAAATTTGTATATAAACAATTTAATTTCAAAGTGAATACAAGAGATGCCAAAAATTTAAGCTTGTTGGGTGATCTTTGCAGCAATTTAACAATAACAACAACCTCAACAGCTTTTAATTGTTAGCACTCAATACCTGTTGTTCATGGACTGGTTCGTTTCCAGCTTCAACTTCCCTTTTGCACAATGGGCAACTGCACCGCATTCCTGGAGGAAACTTAACTGGCCTTTTTTTTTATGACAACCGCAGTATTGAGCACAAATGGCACTGGATAATCAGCAGCAGTATTATTGTGTATGCGTATGTGTGTGCAGCACAGTTTATAGCGCAAATAGCTTTCAATCAAATTTAAAATTTTTTTTTTTTTTTTACTTAGCGCCTTTTGCAAGTAAGTATCAAACTTTTGAATAACGCACTTGTGGGTAAGTAAAACCTCTTAAAATTTCTCTTTGAATATTAGGTAAGTACCATTTACTGTTTCAATTAATTTTATTTTTAGGTTTCACTACTATATTTTTGTGCGTCACTGTAACGAACCTTGTGGCGAATATGAGCGCAGGTAAGTTGTTGCTATTTGCACTATTAAAAAAGAAACTTTGTATTTTTGTAATTTTCGAATCACCTTTTTAATATGTGAATTTCACCACTATTTTAAAATTTTATTGTTTATTTAATATTTTTTAACTTTTAGGTGAATAATATTTTTTCAAAGGTAAGTATTTTAACCTAGATTTTAATTAAGGTAAGTATGTATGTGGAACTTTTTAACTTTTTATAATTTCGTTCACACTTTATTTTGCTCTTTTTTACAAGCTTTTTTATATTTTTGTTTATTGTAGCCACTGCACTACACTGAAGTTAAGTAGGTATGTATTTTGTTTTTGCACACACGACCGCGACAGGCAATTAATTATTAAATGTTTTAATTGTTTTGTTGTTGGTTTTTTTGTTTTGTTTTTTTTTTTTTGATATATTTATATCATAAATATTTATTTGATTTTATTTAAAATTGTTTTCGAACTAAATCTTTTTTCAAAACTTTATTTGAAAGTTAACCTTTAGGTTTTTATTTAGTTCTTTATTTAAGCACTCACTTGCACTTTTCAGTTTCTTAACAATGTATTTAATTGTTTTAATTTTTTAATTTGCACTTAGTCCCTGCTCGGGCGCCATGAAAAATTGCTAATGTTTTTTAGCAAATATAAATTTCACTACACTTTGTGATTATTTTTTATGGGAGCACAAACTTAAAAACTTGCACGATTTGCATGTCGATTAAAAGAATACACGCCGCTTTTCGATTACTCATAGACTGTAACATTTAATCTTCGACTTCTTCTTTTTATCATTTTTTCTTACATCTAATTTACAGTTTGTCAACTTCCAATTCCAATAAGCGGTAAGTTCTTCGCCTGTACCAGTTCAATAAACGTTTGTTTATTGTTTGATTTATTTGGGCAGCGTGGCCGCCTTTATTGAAATCCAAAACCAGACTTAGCCTAAATTACAATTTTTCGTCTTATTTATGCTAAAATTAAGCCTGCTCTGCAACCCAAATTTCTTTATGTAAAAATAATTTATTTAATTCCTATGTATTGGGAAAGAGCTCATTTTGGAGAGAAATTCGTTTACAACGCATTTCTCTATTTGACCCATTTCCAATAGTGCTGGCTTAGCATATTGCCATTGGATAACCATAGTATGGGTGATTGTAGTATGTCACTGTGTGACAATGCATTTCTCCATATGACCCATATTTAATGAATGCCGACTCGGCATGTTGCCTTTGGGCAAGCATAGTACGTGTGATTGTGATATAGCGCAATAGTTAAATGCCGCTTGAAGTGAGTTTTACTTGGTGCGGCTGAAATGTGATGAGTAGTCATATTTCAGGCGACTTATGAAATTAATTGTTTTAAAATGTCTTGCCTTTGCATAAATGCATTGCACTTAAAATTTATGAGGTGCGATCGGACTTGGGTAAATGATCGTTGTGCGCCAATGCATTTCATGGGAATTTATTTAGGTCGGCCGAATATTATATTATATTATATCATATTTCGGGCGGAAATGTTCGGCACGGGTTTACTTTATTGTAATTATTATGAGTAATTTATGGGTATTTGGGTCGGCTAGTTTATGATGTGCAATCATATTTCAGACGACGTGGGTGGCAGTAACTTATGTTACGTTAACTCTTCCCCTCTTAAGTCGAGTGTCCGCAATCGACATGAAAAATTCTAACTGATTAAAAAATTATTACGAATTGGTTTTTAGTTGCAAAAATGGACCACTTGTCATGTTTGCGGTGTTTCGCGTTGGCAATTGCAGTTCAGGCGATATATAGAATTTAATTTTATATTTGTAAATGTATATGAAAATAAAGATTGACATAATGATAATGAATGTAATTAGTAGGTCTGAACTTAAACTAATTAGGTGTACATTTTTATTTTTGTCTACTAAGAACTTAATATGCTCCTTTTGTTTTACTTGTTCAATATATAGTTTTTCTAATTTTAGCTCAGTTGTTGTGAAATTAGAGTTTTCTTTAATTTTTGTAATTTTGCTGGGTAAGACAAATGTGTCGTACATTTTAATTTTATTATTCTCGTATGTATTATTTGCAATTATTAATTTACAATTTTCAAATTTAATTATAAAAGTTCCTATTTGTTTAATTTTTAAATTATTGCAATTATGGTCAATATCTGAATTGAAATTTTTAAATATTAATATTCCTGGTATTACTTCGACAATACTTGTTTTAGACGCTAGACCTAACTTACAGCTAGCTTCTTTAAGTTTCAAAATATTTATAATGCATTCATCTTCGAAAATTTTTAAATTTTTTTCCATGTTGTCTTCTACAAATGTGTTATATACATTGTTACTTTCGTCTAACAAAATTTGATAATCATCTAATATTATTGACATATTGTTAACATTTGGAATTGGTACAAATTTTATTTTGGAAAGAATATTAGAGGAAAATTGTGGAATTAATATAGTTATTATAATGTTATTATTTTGAAAAATAACTGCTATCTTTATGTCCCTATAACTATCAAAGTCATGAATAAGGCTGAGTTCAGTTTGCGTTAGGATGTCTGTGGGGATTATGCCTATTTTACTAGAAAAAATTATTTGTCCAATATCATTTATATGGTTTTGCAAAAGGGTTATATCATTATTTATTTGGTAAGTGTGCTGCATAAATTGCAGATCGTCTTCTAACGTCCTGATTTTATTTTGTGTTGTTTTTCTAAATTCATTTATGTAAATTTGTATGAGGTTTTGTTGTTTATTTATGTGCATAGTGATATCATCAATTTGATTAGCTAAGAATTTGTTGTTGTAAATTATATTGTTTATATTGTCCGTCGTGTCTTGCACATTGCCCTGCATTCTACTTAATGTATTGGCTATTTGGTTTTCGTCATCACTGTCCATTGTACCTGCTATATATTTTAATCCCTTACCCAGTACGTTAACTAAACCTCGCTTTGTTTTAAAATGTGGTTGTAAATAATCTACTTTTGCTTTTAATAAAATAAAATTCCTGTCTAAGGTTTCCAATAATTGTTCATCCTCGAAGGAAGTTGCCTTCAGGGTTTTAATGTTTTCTGCAATTAATGAAATGGTTTCATCATATGTTGTTAAGTTGATAAAATGGAGAATTTTATCGTAGTGATTAATGGTTCGTTGCTCTCCGATTTTTATTGGTATATATCCATTATTATTTGTTAGGTCTTGGATATCGATTTGTTGCGCTTTAATCGTAAATATTATTGCAAAAATTATTTGAATGGTGATTTTCGTCTTCATGTTGACTTCTGAGGTTTAAAAAATATTGTGGTCGTAGAACTAAAAAAGAGAGAGAAAAAAAAAAAAAAAAAATATGGAAAAAGGTAATATTCAACTCTGTTTGATATTATTTTTATGGACTATTCTCCCTGATTGTGTTTTAACTGTAGTGTTGTAGTTTTGAGCGACTACCTCTTTCTTATATCTAGGTGTAAGTTTATTCCCTAATCTTTTATTTATTTTAACGTAAATTTGGTCTCCTTGGTTATATTGCTTTAATGATACTCTATTCTTGTTGTGGTAAGCAAGATCTGTGATTTGCTTCTCCTTAATTTTATTTGTTGTTTCCAATCTATGTTTATCTAATAGTGAAGGGTCACTGCAGACTCTTCTGCCAAAATATATTTCCATTGGCCTTTTCCCTGTTGTGGAATGTATTGTATAATTATACTCTTTGATTGATCTTTCTAGAAGTTCAATGAAAGACTGGTGAGCTTTTTCGCGTTGTAGGCATCGCATTATTTCTTGGAGAGTGGAATGAAATCGTTCCACCTGTCCATTAGAGCAACTCGTATATGGTGCCGTTCGGTAAATTTCTATACCAAATTCGTTCTCCATCATAAAGTTTATCTCCTCCGATTTGAATGACTTCTCGTTATCCATTACTATTGTTTCCGGAACAAGGGAAAAAAGAATATCCCTTAGGGGTTGTTTTATATCCTCCGCTGACTTGGACCGAATTAGTTTTGCGATTGCATACTTTGAGAATTTGTCAATTGCGGTTAAAATTAATTGTTTCCCCATATGCAATATATCAATATGCACAATTTGACCCGGGAAAGTGGGTATTGGCGTTGCTTGAATTTGTGGCTTTGCTGGATGACGATCATATTTATTTTCCTTACACGTCACACAATTTTTTATGACCCTTTTAATTTTACTGGCCATTCCAGGAAAATAATATTTTTCTAAAATTTGAATTTTATTTTCTCTGCAATTTCTATGGGCTCTGTTGTGTTCCTTAATTATTATCTCCTGCTGTCTATGGTTACTGGTTATGTCCTCCACCATTCTTTGTGTAAATCTTATTTTGAAATTACTAAAATGTAGAGGGTGAAGTATTTGTATTTTTCCCATGACAGGCTCCTCCGCTTTTATGCAGTTTATAACTGACGGGTTCAAATATTTTTTTAAAATTGTTAATAAAATCTGTTCCGAATAATCCGGTTGCGTTACCATATGCCGGTGATATGTAGGAAACACGATTTTAAATTGATAGGATGGCTCACTATCAGTATTTAAAAAAATTTGATTTTTGAAGGCATTTATTGGTCCTTCAATACTGTAAATCAAATTATGAGATGAACTGTCATCCGATCTTGATGCTACTGATAAACTATTGACCTGTGTCTCTTTGACGGGTATTCGCGATAATGCATCAGCGACCACATTTTGTTTACCTGGTTTGTAGCATAGCTCATATGAATATTCTTCTAGAGCTGCTTTCCATCTTTTCATTTTTGCATTATTATTTTTATTGCTTAATGCATATGTAAGCGGTTGGTGGTCAGTAAATATTTGTATTCTAGCTGATCCATAAAGATAATTTCTTAGTGAGTTCAAAGCCCATATTATAGCCAACATTTCCTTTTCATTAGCTGCATAATTTTCTTCAGCTTTATTTAATGTTCTTGAAATAAATGCTATTGGCTTTGACTCTTGCGACAGCACAGCTCCAATAGCAAAGTTGGATGCGTCTGTCGTCAATTCAAATTTTTTGCTATAATCAGGGTATGCAAGAGTGACATCCCTTGAAATGAGTGAGTTTTTTAGACTGTTAAAAGCATTTATTGCTTGCTTATTTAAGTCGATTTTTACTTTTGAGGATTTATTTTTTGATATCCTACCTTCTTCCCCTCTTAAAAGAGTTGTTAGGGGTTTTGCCATTTTTGCATAATCCTTTATGAACTTCCTATAGTATCCGGACATACCAAGAAAACTACGGAGTTCCTTTAAAGTTCTTGGTTGTGGGAAATTCGCAATCGCCTCCACCTTTGCGGGGTTGGTTTTTACACCGACTGCTGATATAACGAATCCCAAAAATTCGACCTCTTTTTTAAAAAAATGACATTTGTCTAGTTGCACTTTCATATTTGCTTCTTGCAACGTTTTAAATATTTTTTTAATGTGTTCAATATGCTCTTCTTCTGTTTTGCTGAAAATTATAATGTCATCGATATAAACATAAGCATATTTTCCAATGTGCTCATACAAAATGTCATCAAGCGCTCTTTGGAAAATTGAAGGTGCATTCTTCAATCCGAATGGCAAACGAGTGAATTCGAATTTACCATTATTTATTGAAAAGGCAGTCTTCTCAACATCTGATTCTTTTAACGGGATCTGATGAAACCCGCTTTTTAAATCCAATACCGAGAAAAATTTACTTTCTCCTAAATTAGAAATTACATCAGAAATTTCAGGTATTGGGTATCTATCTGCTGTCGTTACCGAATTCAGCTTACGATAGTCTATTACCATACGGTATTGTTTATTACCCTCTGAATCCGCTTTTTTCGGAACAATCCATATTGGTGAATTGTAGGGTGACCTTGATGGCCTAATAATTCCATCAGCTAACAGTTCTTTTACCTGTCTCTCTACCTCTGGTTTGAGAGAAGCTGGATATGGATAAAATTTTGAATAAATAGGAGTTTTATCTAACGTCCTTATTTCTCCAACAACTTTTGTTGTATATGTTAATTTCTCATTCGGTTCTGAGAACAGTTTTGTGTATGCATGAATTATCTCGTTCATGTCCCTCTTTTGTTGTGACGATAAATGCTCGTCTTTTATTTGGATGGCATTTACTGCCTTGCAGGGAAGCTGTTTGAGTTTAATCCTTTTACCATTTCCCAATATTAGGTAATTTTCCCTTGTGTGGATTACAGCCTTTAAATCCCTTAATGTATCGTTTCCTAAAATTCCATCAAATGTCCTTAGAGATGGCATTAGGAAAAATTCTATTTCTTTATTAGTATCGAATAATTTCGCATACATGTGGTTTTCGATTTTTATGTTTCCTACTACTGACTTGGCGTAGAACGGAATTTTATTTTTAATAATTGTCTTTGCTAAATGTGGTTGGATATAGTTCTTGCTAGATCCTGTGTCCACTAGAAATTTTAGTATTGCGCCCCCCTCTGCCTTGGCTTCGAAATAGGGCAACGAGGAGCTCATAAAACTAAAAAATTGACATCCGATGGTTCATCTCCTAGTTGATGTCCTTCTTTTTGTTCCGAAGGTCCTTTGAGCCTTGTTATTTCTTTGCACAAAAGATTCTGCAGGTCTTTTTCCCTGGAATTGGCCTTGGTTATTCGCAGGTTTATTCATATAGTTGACTCTACGAGAGTGTATGCTTTGGTCCACATCCATGGGCTCGGGCCTTGGTTGCGGTTTGGGTGGCCTGGGTGGTGCATTTGTATTCGTGTTTGGACGATTATTTTGCCATGTTTTTTGATTTGGTTGCGGGTTATGGGCTAATTGGGGGTAAAAATTCTGCTCTTGTTGTGGTGAGGAATTGTATTTCCTTACTGGGGTTTGGTATTTTTGGTACGATTGCCTTATATTATTGGCATGGTTCGTCCTAAAGTTTTGATTATCCAATTTTTGGCACAGATGCAGAGCCTGAGGTAAATCAACAGGTTCCTTCATACCTAGTAGCCTTGGTAGATCCCCATTTAAACCTCTTATAAAGGTGTCTAGCGCCTTATTACGGTACGATTGCGTCAGCATACGTAGCGTTTCATTGCTTGTACCCTCATAACCTAGCTTATTTATTAACAACGAAAGGTGTTTGTATACTTGTTGATAAAATTCGTTTATTGTCTTGTTACCTTGCACCAGTGTCGTCATCTGGTACTCCAAGGTTGACAAGTCGCGTCTGTCGGCATAATGCATCGCTAAGCATTTTATTATTGCCGGCCAATCAAGTGGAGTGTTGTAGGATTCTAAGGCTGTGTCGGCTTGACCAGTTATCTTATTCCTAATCACACTCAGGATTCCATAATATTTGGGAGTTCCTTTTATTGATTCGTAAACATTGAGTATACGATCCACGCTTTTTTTCCAGGAATTAAATTCACCTGATTTTCCTGAAAATTCCTTCAGACATTTTACTACGTCTGGTATTTTGTCTAATTCATTTATATTTTCCCTATGCCTTTCCTCTATGACCTGGTCAACTGCTGTGGCCAAGCTTGCGTTCGGATTCAGCACATTTTGGACTACCCGTGGTCCTTCTTGTGTCAATATGTTTGTAGCGATGTCTGATATTAGGCTCCTCAGCTCATCCATGCTTATTTGAGAACCATTTGCCGCCTGAGGGGCGTTGGCGTTTAAGATTGGGGGCCTGATCAAATTGTTTTGGTTTGCCATTTTCCCCTATTTTTTTATTCCTTCCCAGAAAATTTTACTTTATTAAGGCAATTTCTTATTCCTTCGCAAAAAATTTTATTTTATTAAAGCAATTTCTTATTCCTTCGCAAAAAAATTTTATTTTATTAAAGCAATTTCTTATTCCTTGGCAAAAAATTTTATTTTATTAAAGCAATTTCTTATTCCTTCGCAAAAAATTTATTTTATTAAAGCAATTTAGTCCTTTAAAAGCTACCTACAATTTCTCGAAAGCTCTGATCATTCGAACAGTATGCTCTTCCATAGTATCCCAGTTATAATAGTCTTCTATTGTAGCTTCTTTATCTTCTCCTATAGTATTAAATATCCACTGCATAAACTGAACTTTGCCTTCAATGTCTTTTATATCTTTTAAATTTCTTACTTCTTTTTCTGTAAAGTCACTTTCCTCTAATTTTCCTATTATTCTATCTAACTCTTCGTTATCTACATCTATTGGAAGAGCGTCGTCCATTTTATAATTATTTTGTAAAGGATTTATTTGGCAAGGAGTCTTTGTCCTTTTTTTAGTTCGAAATTTTATTTCTATATTATTCTATTATTCTGTCTATAGATCCAGAATTCTCCACTAAAATGTCCTTTTTTTGCAAAAATCTAGCAATAATTTAGCGAATAAATTACTCGACTGGTTAAAAGTCTACAGATAAAATTTCCAAGTGCACAGAGAATAATTAATGTGTCAATACTTATGACTTAATTCTATGACTTACTCGTTTTTGTTACTTTAGGTGTAATACTATGCGTTTTCTGCTTGTGCGTGCTGTTGCTGTTCGTATGCGTGCGTTGTTGCGCTGCTGATTTTTACGCCACTGTTCGTACTCATGTGCTGCCGTCAGCCTGACGTGACAAAATTCCAATGCGCTGTATTAAATCCACTAGGCTTACGCTGGCTTCGCGTGACATTAACTAGTGGTGTTGTATTAGTTCGCCGTTAAGTTTTTGGCCTTTGGCAAATTTTTCATATGTAAACTGGATTATTACGGCACTTTTTTCAACCGTTTCAGCCTTTGGCAAATTTTGCCTATACAGTAAATTTTATGGCTATACGGCACGATTGTACTATTACTGTACTATTTTTTCCGTTACGTGTACCGTATTCTTTTAGATGTCAAATTTCAGGTTTTTTTTTTTTGTTTCTCAACTGCACTTTTAGCGTTAATTTTTTTTTTTTTTTTTTTTTTTTTTTTTATATATTCTTCTTTTAAAGTTTGTTTTTCTATATTCTTCTTTTAAAGTTTGTTTTTTTCTATATTCTTCTTTTAAAGTTTGTTTTTTTCTATATTCTTCTTTTAAAGTTTGTTTTTATTTTTTTGTTGAGAACATGGGGTGGCTGGCACGTAATGCCGTCCCTTTTGCTTGTGGCTACTAGGGTACCACTTCCCAATGTTCATGCGGTGGAGTCTTTCTCGTAATTTTTATTAATTATTTTTACGTGCTATTTTTGATTCACGAAACCGAGTCCTTACTTTTTATTTTTCAGAACTTAAATACGGTTCGTTTTCATAGAACGGGTCCTTACTTTCTTATTTTCAGGACTTGACTATAGTTCTTTCTTTTTTTTTTTTTTTTTTTTGTGTAAACCGAGTCCTTAATTTTTTCTTCAGGACTTAAACACGGTTTTTGATTTTTCAGCACTAGTATTTTCACTTTTATACCGATTGCTGTTTTTCCGGCGTTCACGAGTCCTTACTTGTTTTTTTTTCAGGACGACTTTCGCACGTACGGAACTTTACTAACTTTACTTTTAATTCACGGCTTTATTTCGCGAATCCTTACTTTTTTACTTTTCAGGATATATATTTCGCGTACTGGCCGAGAACTTCGCTCGGGCGCCAGTTCAATAAACGTTTGTTTATTGTTTGATTTATTTGGGCAGCGTGGCCGCCTTTATTGAAATCCAAAACCAGACTTAGCCTAAATTACAATTTTTCGTCTTATTTATGCTAAAATTAAGCCTGCTCTGCAACCCAAATTTCTTTATGTAAAAATAATTTATTTAATTCCTATGTATTGGGAAAGAGCTCATTTTGGAGAGAAATTCGTTTACAACGCATTTCTCTATTTGACCCATTTCCAATAGTGCTGGCTTAGCATATTGCCATTGGATAACCATAGTATGGGTGATTGTAGTATGTCACTGTGTGACAATGCATTTCTCCATATGACCCATATTTAATGAATGCCGACTCGGCATGTTGCCTTTGGGCAAGCATAGTACGTGTGATTGTGATATAGCGCAATAGTTAAATGCGGCTTGAAGTGAGTTTTACTTGGTGCGGCTGAAATGTGATGAGTAGTCATATTTCAGGCGACTTATGAAATTAATTGTTTTAAAATGTCTTGCCTTTGCATAAATGCATTGCACTTAAAATTTATGAGGTGCGATCGGACTTGGGTAAATGATCGTTGTGCGCCAATGCATTTCATGGGAATTTATTTAGGTCGGCCGAATTATGACTGATCATATTTCGGGCGGAAATGTTCGGCACGGGTTTACTTTATTGTAAGTAATTATTATGAGTAATTTATGGGTATTTGGGTCGGCTAGTTTATGATGTGCAATCATATTTCAGACGACGTGGGTGGCAGTAACTTATGTTACGTTAACTTACCTATGAGCCTACGTATGTGTGTATGTGTACAAGAGAGCGTGGACAAGCCGCGCTTGCTAGTAGGTATACACACACCGTATGCACATAGGTACATTAGAATACAGACTGTAATCATGCATTTACTTACATTAGGGTGGTGCTAAAAAGTTAAGGTAAGTAAATTTGTAAGTTGAATTCATTAAAAAGGGAAAATAAGGTAAGTGTAAATTAAGTATGAGGTAAGTAATAGAAAAATATAAGGTAAGTATAAGGTAATTCTATTTTAAGTATTCAGGTAAGTATAATAATTACATTTCATTTTAATTTACATTTCATTTTAATTTACATTTCATTTTAATTCACATTTCAGGTAAAATTACTTATTTTTATCATCTGCTTTAACACTCTTCTTCGTTTTTTTCCAAAAATTATTACATCATCGATGTAAACATAACATCGAACTCCTATGTGCTGCCTAAGGATATCGTCTAAAGCTCTTTGAAATGTTGCTGGGGCATTCTTCAGGCCGAAGGGCAGTCGGAGGAATTCATATTTTCCGTTATTAACGGAGAATGCGGTTTTTTCTTCGTCTGATTTGCGTAGTGGTATTTGGTGAAATCCGCTTTTCAAATCTATTACAGTAAATAGCCTATTGTTTCCGAGGTGCTATAGGACTTCATTAATTTCAGGAATGGGGTATTTGTCTGGGATGGTCACCGAGTTAAGCTTACGGTAGTCGATAACCATACGATATTTTTCTTCGCCGGATGCATCCGGTTTTTTGTTAACTATCCACACAGGTAAGTTGTATGGAGATTTAGATTTCCTAATTATTCCGTTGTCAAGGAGCTCTTCTATTTGTCGTTCGATTTCTTCCTTGAGTGCCATAGGATAAGGGTAGGGCTTAGAGTAGACGGGCGTGTCGCTAGATGTACGTATCTCGCCCTTTACTAGGGTAGTGAAAGTGAGTTTCTCATCTGGATCGGAAAATAAATTGGGGCACCTCTTAATAATGTTCTTTATCTTTAGTAGTTGTTTCGCAGACAGATGTGGGGTGTTTATATTGACGGTGCTAACTTGTTGCGATAATCGTTGCTTTAGAGGGATGACCACTCCAGGAAATATGGTCATCGTGCTTTTCTCAGTGTCTATTATTGCCTTAAGCTTCCTCAGTGTGTCGTTACCGATGATTCCATGGAATGAGTTTAGGGGTGGTAGGATAAAGAATTTAATTTTTTCCACATTCGGTCCGAAACCGTCTATGAATGTGTGGTGGGTTATCTCAATGGTGCCTGCCACTGATTCCACCTTGAATGGTTCGTTTGGCAATGGATTTCTTATCCTAGTCGATTGTACGTAATTCTTGTTGGATCCTGTGTCTATCAGGAAATCCACTGTGTCCCCGCGCCTTGTCATGAATTCGTAGTAAGGGAGCGAGGACGGCGTTAGTCTAAAAAAACAATCAGGTCGGGTTCCGTTTCGTTTTGTTCTTCGGAAGTGAAGTTAGTTTGCCCCCCTGTAGTCCCATTTACGTGTTGGACTGCTCTGTAATAGTCGTCTTGGGGATAGGTATCGTAGATCTGGTTCGGGTCCGGATCTCCCTGTTAGTCGTTCGTGCTTAGTGGCCCTGCATTTGCGTGAAAGTTACGCTGCATTTTGTTGCGAGGGCGGGTGTGTTGTGAGGAGAGTGGGCGTTTCTGGGGCTGTGATTTGGTATTATAATTAGTATTAGGTCTATTTTGATAGTTAACCTGCCTAGAGTGCAGGGAGGGGTCTACTTCCATTGGGGCGGTGGCTTTGGTCGTAGGTTGGGCCGGTTGTTGAAGCCCGCATTATATTGTTGTTGGGGACGCACCCCAAAGTTCGTATTTTGTTGGAAGTTTGGGCGATTACCAAAATTACCTTGATTTGATTGCCCTCGGGGGTTTATATTGGGTGATCAATAGTTATTATAGTTATTATAGCTTCCATTTCTTAAGTTATTATGGCCATATCGAGTAGGTTAGTTCGGGGTAAAAAGGTCTATTATTATTCGTGATATATCGGGGAGGTCGCATAGGTGGTTGATTTAGGGATCTATTCACAGTGTGCGCATGATTCATGCGGAAAAACATATTATCTAGTTTTTGGCACAGGTTGAGAGCCTGTGGCAAGGTGGTGGGCTCTCGAATACTGAGAAGACGAGGTAAATCGCCATTAAGCCCGCTTACGAAGGTATCGAGAGCTATCTCCCGATACGAATTTGTCATCGTTCTAATGGCTTCTTCGCCAAGGTCGAGACATGCGATGGTAGAAGGTAGAAATATCATCTTGACGTTGGGCCAACGTCGTCATCTGGTACTCGAGGGTACCGATGTCTCTCTTGTCGGAGTAGTGCATCATCAGGCACTTGCGTATTTGGTTCCACTCGAGTGGGGTACTATATGACTCGAGTGCAGTGTAGGCATCGCCGACTATTTTGTTTTTTTTCGATTTACTTTTCTCTTCGCATTAAGGACTAAATATTTTTTCTTTTACTTTTCTTGCCTTTTTCTTTTCGCAATTTTCTTTAACTTTTCACAATTTCTTCTTTTTTTATTTATTGCGATTTTTTTTTTTTTTTCTTATGCCTAAATTTTCACAACAATTTTTTTTCGATTTACTTTTCTCTTTGCATAAGCGACTACAATTTTTTTCTTTTACTTTTCTTGCTATTTTCTTTTTGCAATTTTATTCAACTTTCCACAATTTCTCTTTTTTATTTATTGCAATTTTCTTTTTTCTTATGCCTCAATTTTCACAATAATTTTTATTCCAAATTTAGCGATGACACTTTTTCTGTTTTGATTCAGAAATTTTTTTCTTACACTATTATTCGCATCGCGGCGCTGGAGTTGGGGTTTTTAGCGACCTTAGGGTTATCTCGTTCCTTACGTACTGAAGCCATTTTGACGTATTTTGTTCCAACTCCTTGTCGAAGGGTAGCTGCTGCTTTCGCGGTGGTTATCGATTCGCGGCCTTACTTTTTGATTTTCAGGCGTACTACCTTTCGACGCGTTGGCGGTCCCTGCTCGGGCGCCAGTTATGTCACTCGGTGTGACTAAACAACAAAATATATTTTTTGGGGAGCTGAAGGCTCCTTTATTCGTTGAATTCAAACTTAGAACTGATTTACAAAGATAATAAATTCTTAAACCTAGCTTACGCTGCCGCCGCAGTGCCGTTGATTCTGCTCTTGTTTTGCTGGCCAGTCGCCCAGGTGCAGTCAAGAGTTTCCTGATGATGACTTCAAACTGAGGTCGAAATATCGACAAAATAAAATACAACTAAATATTGTGTGATAGGAAAAATGAAACCATTGTTTTAATTCAATATTAGACCAATATTTGAGTGGCCTAGAGCTCAACAAGTTATCTAAGTTGTTTCAATAAGTTATATTAATTTATTTTCTTATTTTTTATATTATTTTACAACTGGTTTAACTGTATGTTATTATTTTCGCTTAGTTTATTATTCAATGGTTGGTGAATTAAATAGTGGTTCATTAAATATATTAAATGATGAAGGTTGAATTATACTTCGTGATATAATAGGATTATTAATTATAAGAATTGTAGGAGGTAGAATTTTAAATGATTAATATTTAGAGCTCCTTATATAATTTGTTTATCTGTTTATATAAAATTATTAACTATTTTTATACCCAGCGTACTAGTACTAGTACAAGGGTATATTAATTTTGTTCACATAACGGTAGTTTGTAACGGCACAAAATAACCGAGATAGATATAGAGTTCCATATATGAAAGTTCTTAGCCTGAAAAGAGGAGTTCAATAAGCCATGTCCGCCCGCTGTCCGTCCGTCCGTCCGTCCGTCTGTGTACACGATATCTTGAGTAAAAATTGAGATATTTGCATGCAATTTTGTATACAGGTTACTTTCTGGCCAGGGTAGGTTGCTATTGAAAATGGGCGAAATCGGATGATAACCACGCCCCTTTTTCGATATCGAAAATTTCGAAAATCACACAAATTGACATATCTCGGCAGCTTAAAACCACTTTCGATATCGAAAATTTCGAAAATCACCTAAATTGACATAATTCGGTAACGGAAATGGTTAAAATGATATAATTTTATAGGTGAATCCCCCTTGTCATTATATAATGATTTTTTAATAATTTTTCAAAAGTAGGCGTGGCCCCGCCCACTTTTAAGGGAGGTATTTTTGAAAATTCGACTGGTCGTAACTTTTAAACTGATTAGGGCAGAGCGATGAAATTTGGCACAAAGCATTCAGGTATCGTTGGGAGTATACCTGATGAAACTAAAAAAAGTCGCTGTCCAACCACGCCCACTTTCGATATCGAAAATTTCGAAAATCACCTAAATTGACATAATTCGGTAACGGAAATGGTTAAAATGATATAATTTTATAGCTGATTTTTTTATAATTTTTCAAAAGTAGGCGTGGCCCCGCCCACTTTTAAGGGAGATATTTTTGAAAATTCGACTGGTCGTAACTTTTAAACTGATTAGGGTAGAACGATGAAATTTGGCACAAAGCATACCAGTATCGTTGGGAGTATACTTGATGAAACTGAAAAAGTCGCTCTCCAACCACGCCCACTTGCGATATCGAAAATTTCGAAAATCACATAAATTGACATAATTCGGTAACGGAAATGGCTGAAATGACATAGTTTGGTAGGATGAACCCCCTTGTCATTCTGTTATGATTTTCTGATTTCGCTTCACGACCACGCCCACTTTCGATATGGAAAATTTCGAAAATCACATAAATTGACATAATTCGGTAAGGTAAATAGCTAAGATAGTAAAAACTTTAGGTAAATCCTCCTAGGGCCTATATCATTGTTATCCCGTTCTGAAAATTGCCGCTGGGTATGTAATGTTCGGTTCACCCGAACTTAGACTTCCTTACTTGTTGTATGTGTGTTTGGGGGAATAATAGGTTATTTAATTGCTAATGTATCTCTATTTTATTTTAATAAATCATTAAATAATTTCAAAATTATTAACTATTTTGGTTCTATATGATTTATACCTTATATTTCTACTTATGGGGTTGAAAACTATCCTTTAATATTAGGTAATATTATTTATAAATCTTTTGATCAAGGTTGATCTGAATTTTTAGGAAGTCAAAACTTTTATAATAATTTAACTAAATATTCTCAATTATTTTATTTATTTTGTAATAATAATTTAAAAATTTAATTAATATTGTTTATTTTATGATATATTATTTTAATTTTATTATTTTTTTTTATTCAAATAGCTTAAATAAGAGTATAACATTAAAGATGTGGAGGTAATTAAATAATTTTTGAATATAGTGAATAAAAAATAGTAATTTATAAAAAATTTCTAATTTTACAACGAAAATGTAATGTTTTATTAAACTACATAAATAGAGGTAGGTAGAAGTGGCTGCCGCAAAGGCACACCTAATGGCGGCGAAATACCAACAGGTTATCATAACCTCTAACGAGATTTTTAGCCGAGCTTCTCTTTCCAACTTGTGGTGTGTTGCTTTTGAGTTTTCCTACAAGTTGGCGGGACCTACAGTTTTTTGCCGACTCCGAACGGCACTTGCAAAGCAAATGAATTTTTTGCTGAGAAGCTTCTCATGGCAGAAATACACCCGGAGAGTTTGCCAAACTACTGCCGAGGGGCGACCCCGTTTAGAAAAATTCTAATTTTTGATGTTACTTTTGTCGGGCACACCTAGGCCAGTAATAAAAGGCCCGTTGTGATACCACCAAACACTAGGAAAGTCAGTCCCGGGGCCCGGCCATATGGAAAATCCCAGTGCTGTCGGGACTCTAGCCGAAACCCTGGACTGACACTCCTTACCGACACCGCTACCCCTCCTCGAACCATTTTGATAACTTGATGAAGGCCATCAAGTCCTTTATGTCTAGCTCCGCGACCTGGCTTAAGCTAACCAGGAAGGGAACTCCCAGAGAGCGTCTTCTCGCTCCGCTTAAGACCGGGCAGTTGCAGATGAGGTGCTCCACCGTTTCCTCTTCCTCATCATCTTTGCAACTCCTGCAGCATCGTCGGTAGGGAACGCCTAGCCTTGCTGCGTGCCTACCAATAAGGCAGTGCCCGGTTAAAACACCTATTAATATGGAGATTTCCTTCCTTTTTAGGGCGTATATGTGTCTAGATCTTTTAAGATCGCATTTTGGCCAGGTTTGCTTGGATATCCGGCACCCTGGGGCTTGTAGCCATCTTTCGTTGGCTTCGCGGAGTGTATGCTCCTTCAGCATTAGCTTGCACGTGGCAAACGGCATACCTATGCGCTCTTTATCTTGAAGAATCTGCTTGGTCGTGCCCTGCCTGGCAAGTTCGTCTGCCCTACAGTTTCCCTCAATGTCCCTGTGTCCCGGGACCCATGTGAGGTTCACGCGGTTCTGTTGGGCCATCTCTTGAAGAGATCGACGACAGCTGAGCGTCAGTTCAGAGTTGAACGAGTAAGAGCCAAGGGATTTGATGGCCGCTTGGCTGTCGCTGAAAATACAGATATCCTGTCCGATGGTGCGTTCACCTATCCAAGTCACGGCGTCCATGATTGCTGAAACTTCAGCCTGGAAGACGCTGCAGTGATCAGGTAGTCTAAAGGAGAGTTCTAGGTCCAAATCCCTTGAGTAAACCCCTCCTCCGACTCTGCCGTCTAACTTCGAGCCGTCGGTGTATATAAAACTGCCGCCATTAGTATCGGGACACCGATCTATGTTCTCCCAGTCTTCCCTGCTGGGAATGTTTATTCTAAAACAACAATCTCCGACTGTTGTGGTCGCACACCGATCTGTGTTCAGAGGGAGAAAGCTGTAAGATCTTAGAATACAGGAGTGTCCAATAGTGCTTGCGCCCCAGACGGACGTTTCCCTTAGACGCACAGCCGATGCTGCTGCTGCCCGGTACCCTTCCAGATCGAGTGGCAAAAAGCCAAGAATGGCCTGGAGAGCTTCATTGGGCGTTGTTCTTAACGCCCCGCTTATACAGATCATGCTCGATCTGTGGACTTTCCCTAACAGATTTAGGTTTGTTGCCTTTCTTAGCGCAGGCCACCATACCACGACTCCATACAGCATAATTGGCTGGATTATCGCAGTGTAGATCCATCTGCAAATTTTGGGGCTGAGCCCCCATTTTTTGCCAATGGCTCTTTTACACGTGTAAAGTGCAATATAAATAGAAGTATAAATGGAATTTAACCATTAAAAGATAAAAGTTAGCAGCTTTTTCTTAAACATTTACTTCTTTAATTGGAGTATAATATTCTCAATTTTATCATTAACAATGATAAGCCTCTTTTTGGCTTCAATTAATTATTAAATAAGGGTAAAAAGTACCAAAAGTTAGGTCGAAACTAAATGCAATTTATCGCTTGATATTTAAATTTAAGGTAAATTGATAAAAATCAATAATTTTTGAATGCAAATCAAATGTCATAAATTAACTATAACCCTATAAATTATTAACTATTTTTCAGGTTTTAATTTAAAAAAAAAAATTAAATAATTATTTTGTTCAATTTAATATTCCTTGATTTCATTCATGGTATAATCCGATGATTAAAATTAAAATAAATGTAATTGAAGTAATTGATCATATTATAATATTTGATAATTTAATAATTATAATTATAGGTAAAATAAGTGCAATTTCAACATCAAAAATTAAAAAAAATAATTGTATTTAAAAAAATCGTAATGAAAAAGGTAATCGAGATGATGATTTAGGATCAAATCCACATTCAAATGATGAAGATTTTTCTCTATCAGATAAAGTTTTTTTTGATAAAATAGATGCCAATAATATAATTATTATTGTTGTAATTAATATTATTATAAAAAATAAAAAAATTATCTAAACTACTAATTTAGTAGACTTTATGATGGGAAGTCAAATATACATTTATATTTTTTCAATAAATTGAAATATATAAAAATAATCAAACAATATCAGTATCATGCAGCTACTTCAAAACCAAAGTAATGATTTTTAGAAAAGTGAAAGTTTAAGTGACGAATTAAACAAATTAATAAATATGTTGTACCAATTAGCACATGAAGTCCATAAAATCCTGTAGCTATAAAAAATATTGAACCATAAATTGAGTCAGCAATTGTAAATGCGGCTTCATTATATTCAAAGGCTTGAAGAATAGATAAATAAATTCCTAAAAGAATTGTAAAAAATAATCCTTGAGTAGTTTGTGAATAATTTTTTTCTATTAATCTATGATGTGCTCATGTAATTGTTACTCCAGATGTTAGTAGGATAATTGTATTTAATAAAGGGATTTGGAAGGGGTTAAAAGGTGTAATTCCTATAGGGGGTCATGAAGTTCCTAATTCAATATTAGGGGCTAATCTTCTATGAAAAAAATCTCAAATGATATAAAAAATAATACTTCAGACAAAATAAATAAAATTATTCATCATCGTAATCCTACCCTGCAGTCAAATTCCGAACTACTCATCAAACATACTAGTTCATTGACTAACCATTTTGTGGCATATGCATACCAGTTCATTGTTGATTAGTTTTAAAACCAGTCAATGCCAAACTACTCAGCGAAAATTCTAGTTCATTGACTAACCATTTTGTGGCATATGCATACCAGTTCATTGCCGATTAGCGTTAAACCAGTCAATGTCAAACTACTCAGCAAGCAATATAGTTAATTGACTATACATTTTGTGGTGTATTCATACTAGTTAATTTCTGATTACCTTTAAACCAGTCAATGTCAAACTACTCAGCAAACAATATAGTTCACTGACTATACATTTTGTGGTGTATTCATACTAGTTCATTTCTGATCACCTTTAAACCAGTCAATGTCCAACTACTCAGCAAACAATATAGTTCATTGACTATACATTTTGTGGTGTATTTATACTAGTTCATTGCTGAAGAGCTTCAAACCAGTCAAGGCCAAACTACTCAGCACACAATATAGTTCATTGACTATACATTTTGTGATGTATTCATACTAGTTCACTTCTGATCACCTTTAAACAAGTCAATGTCAAACTAGTCAGCAAACAATATAGTTCACTGACTATACATTTTGTGGTGTATTCATACTAGTTCAATTCTGATCACCTTTAAACCAGTCAATGTCCAACTACTCAGCAAACAATATAGTTCATTGACTATACATTTTGTGGTGTATTCATACTATTTAATTTCTGATCACCTTTAAACAAGCCAATGTCGAACTACTCAGCAAACAATATAGTTCATTGACTATACACTTTATGGTGTATTCGTACTAGTTCATTTCTGATCACCTTTAAACCAGTCAATGTCCAACTACTCAGCAAACAATATAGTTCATTGACTATACATTTTGTGGTGTATTTATACTAGTTCACTGCTGATTAGCTTCTAACCAGTCAAGGCCAAACTACTCAGCAAACAATATAGTTCATTGACTATACATTTCGTGGTGTATTCATACTAGTTCATTTCTGATCACCTTTAAACCAGCCAATGTCGAACTACTCAGCAAACAACAGAGTTCATTGTCTATACATTTTGTGGTGTATTTATACTGGTTCGTTGCTGACTAGCTTCAAACCAGTCAATGCCAAACTACTCAGCAACATTATAGTTCTTCGACTAAACATTTTGTGGTGTATTCATACTAGTTAATTTCTGACTACCTTCAAACTAATCAATTCCAAACTACTCAGCAGACACCCAGCTCGTTTACTATACAATTTATGGATGTTTTTATACTAGTTCTTTTCTGATTACCCTTAAACCAATCAATGCCAATCTAATCAGAAAACATACTAGTATACAACTATAATTTGCTGGGCGAAATCATACTAGTCAGAAAAATCCTGGATCGTACTAGTATGCAATTATGTATGAATCTTGGGTTGAAATCATACTACACCTTTTTCAGTTTATATTCAGAAAGTTTTCTGAATATCAATTGTAATTTTCTGAATGTCAATTGTATTTTTCTGAATGTCAATTGTATTTTTCTGAATATCAAATGGAAATTCTGAATATGAATTGTAATTTTCCGAATATAAATTGTTACTTTCTGAATATAAACTAAAAAAGGTGTAGGGGCTAATCTTCTATGAAAAAAAGCTCAAAAAAATGATATAAAAAATAATACTTCAAACAAAATAAATGAAATTATTCCTCATCGTAATCCTACCCTGCAGTCAAATTCCGAACTACTCAGCAAACATACTAGTTCATTGACTAACCATTTTGTGGCATATGCATACCAGTTCATTGCTGATTAGCTTTAAACCAGTCAATGCCAAACTACTCAGCAAGCAATATAGTTAATTGACTATACATTTTGTGGTGTATTCATACTAGTTAATTTCTGATCACCTTTAAACCAGTCAATGTCCAACTACTCAACAAACAATATAGTTCATTGACTATACATTTTGTGGTGTATTTATACAAGTTCATTGCTGATTAGCTTCAAACCAGTCAAGGCCAAACTACTCAGCACACAATATAGTTCATTGACTATACATTTTGTGATGTATTCATACTAGTTCACTTCTGATCACCTTTAAACAAGTCAATGTCAAACTAGTCAGCAAACAATATAGTTCACTGACTATACATTTTGTGGTGTATTCATACAAGTTCATTTCTGATCACCTTTAAACCAGTCAACGCCTACTACTCAGCAAACAATATAGTTCATTGACTATACATTTTATGGTGTATTCGCACTAGTTCATTTCTGATCACCTTTAAACCAGTCAATGTCCAACTACTCAGCAAACAACAGAGTTCATTGACTATACATTTTGTGGTGTATTTACACTAGTTCGTTGCTGACTAGCTTCAAACCAGTCAATGCCAAGCTACTCAGCAACATTATAGTTCTTCGACTAAACATTTTGTGGTGTATTCATACTAGTTAATTTCTGACTACCTTCAAACTTATCAATTCCAAACTACTCAGCAGACACCCAGCTCGTTTACTATAAATTTTATGGATGTTTTTATACTAGTTCTTTGCTGATTACCCTTAAACCAATCTAAGTATGGGTGAACCGAACATTACATACCCAGCGGCAATTTTCAGAACGGGATAACAATGATATAGGCCCTAGGAGGATTTACCTAAAGTTTTTACTATCTTAGCTATTTACCTTACCGAATTATGTCAATTTATGTGATTTTCGAAATTTTCCATATCGAAAGTGGGCGTGGTCGTGAAGCGATTTCGTCCAATTACATCAGGTATTCTTGTACCAATTTCAGCGTTCTACCGTAATCAGTTTAAATGATATGACCCGTGAAATTTTCAAATATGCCTCCCTGAAAAGTGGGCGATGCCACGCCTACTTTTAAAAATTTATCAGAAAATCATAATAGAATGACAAGGGGGTTCATCCTACCAAACTATATCATTTTAGCCATTTCCGTCACCGAATTATGTCAATTTATGTGATTTTAGAAATTTTCGATATCGAAAGTGGGCGTGGTTGGAGAGCGACTTTTTCAGTTTCATCAGGTATACTCCCAATGATACTGGTATGCTTTGTGCCAAATTTCATCGTTCTACCCTAATCAGTTTAAAAGTTACGACCAGTCGAATTTTCAAAAGTACCTCCCTTAAAAGTGGGCGGGGCCACGCCTACTTTTGAAAAATGATTACAAAATCGTTATATAATTACCAGGGGGATTCACATATAAAATTATATCATTTTAACCATTTCCGTTACCGAATTATGTCAATTTAGGTCATTTTCGAAATTTTCGATATCGAAAGTGGGCGTTGTTGGAGAGCGACTTTTTTTAGTTTCATCAGGTCTACTCCCAACGATACTGGTATGCTTTGTGCCAAATTTCATCGTTCTACCCTAATCAGTTTAAAAGTTAGGACCAGTCGAATTTTCAAAAATACCTCCCTTAAAAGTGGGCGGGGCCACGCCTACGTTTGAAAAATTATTAAAAAATCATTATATAATGACAAGGGGATTCACCTATAAAATTATATCATTTTAACCATTTCCGTTACCGAATTATGTCAATTTAGGTGATTTTCGAAATTTTCGATATCGAAAGTGGGCGTGGTTGGAGGGCGATTTTTTCCAATTTCATCAGGTATACTCCCAGCGATACTAGTATGCTTTGTGCCAAATTCCATCGTTCTATCGTCATCAGTTCAAGAGTTACGACCGGTCAAATTTTAAAAAATGCCTCCCTTAAAAGTGGGAGGTGCCACGCCCACTCCAAAAAATTTATGGAAAAATCATAAGAGAATAACCAGGGGGATTTACCTATAAAATTATATCATTTTAGCCTTTTCAGCTGCCGAGATATGTCAATTTGTGTGATTTTCGAAATTTTCGATATCGAAAAAAGGGGCGTGGTTATCATCCGATTTCGCCCATTTTCAATAGCAACCTACCCTGGCCAGAAAGTAAAAAAGTAGTACGCTGGGTATAAAAAGGTGTAGTCAGAAAAAGTCTAATCTATTTTAGAAAAATACTATTTAGAAAAATTCCATTTCATACTACATTATTACCATTAGTATGATCTATTGTAGTACATGGTACTATGCAACATTTGAAATTTTTGGTTTGCTTTTTTTTTCTCTTGTAATTCACAGATGCTTTTTCGTGTTTAGGTAAATACAAATATGATGCTGATGTATATATGTGGGATTTACTTTTCCGAGTGAAATAAAAGACTTCGGTTAACAATAATTAATACAACTTTATTTAATTTAGTTTTAACTTTTCGCTTGGTGGCGGTCGTCAGTACGGTTTGGTTGTAGAAAATGTAATGTCCGTCTTCTATGTTTCGTTTTCATTAGTCTCTGTCGTTTCACTATCAGTCAGGGTTGCATGGGCTGGAGTTGCCATCTTGTCATTTCCCACATATATGATCTAGTATGTCAACTGCTATATTTCTTGTGTATATTGTGGTGGTCCTATGGGGTCAGTGTATGTATAATTTTTATTTTAAGGGAAATCTCTCATATTATAAAGGTCGGAGAGATTCAGCCGATCACATAGGCTATCCCGAAAGACAGCCGGAAAAGATCATGTGAGAAATAAAATAGAAGTCAGTAGTTTCGTTCTAAAGTTATTTCTAATCTTTATGTCCAAATCTTACTCTATTTATACAAAATCAAATCACAGAAAGTGATTTGCTTGACTCCTCCTCTTTCTCGACTTCTATGTAGTTGAATTCAAATTCAGCTTGGCAGTTTCTTACACTAGCCAATAGAAGTGCTTAGCATGAGGCCAAGCAGAGCTCTAGAATAAACGCTGGCTCAGCAGTAGCATTGACATTCTTCAAGCTGCGCTATTGGCCGAAGGTGTCAAATGCATTTTTCAAATGCGGTCATACAAACAGACATGCATGTGGGTCGTGGCTGTTGCACGCTATGTACGTATGTTTGTATGAGTACACTACACCCTTACCGCAAAAGAGAAAAATTTATTTCGTTTAATTTAAGAAATGAAATAAATTTTTGTGTGGAGTTATGCAAATACCTTTCATGTGAATATACATACTTACGTCTATAGGTATGGTTTGCTTAATGTAGTTTCTTATATTTATTGTTTGCATATGTAAGTTTTTCGCTTATCCTATTTCTTAGTAATTTCTTGGGTGTTATTGGCTTACATGTAATTTTCTAAAATAGTGAATATAATTATGGATATAATTATTTACAGATGTCGGTGGGTTTGTTTTATCTTATCTCTAAGTGTTTCCTTACATGTAATTTCATTTATGTCTATGTAATTTCTAACATATGTCGGCTTGTTTGCCTTAGGTTAACTCTAAGTATTTCTTTAAAATATTATTGTGCAGTTCTTTGTGTCTGACATTAATGTCTATTACGGAATTTACTCCGTTTCGTTTTACAATTTTGTATGGGCCATGATATGGGCTTTGGCTCTTCTTTTTATTTTCTAGCTTTACATATACTAGGTCTCCTATTTCCAACTCAACCTTGTTTATATTGCTGTCATATTTTGATTTTCGTTTTTCTTTTACAGTTTTAATAATGTTCCTGGCATTGAGTATTGACCTTTGGAGTCTCAGTTTCAATTCATTGGCATAGTCATCAATGTCGTAAATTTTTGTTTGTTTGTTTATGTTATCTATATTTTACGGTGAATACAGTGTATCTACGTGTGGGGTCGTGTTGTAAGCGAAAGTGTAATATGGAACCCATTTATCCCACTCATAATCGTCTGCAAAGGAAAGTAAAAATTCGTTAAGTGTTCTATGGTTTTTCTCAAGTGAGCCCATAGTTTCGTGATGGTATGGTGTAGAAAATATTTGTTTAGTGTTAAGTATGTTGCACACATGTTTCATTAACTCATTCACGAATTCCGAACCCCTATCCGATTTCAATGTTTTTATGAAACCGTACTTGAGAATTAATTGTTCAACCAAAGTGGTTGCAATTGTTTTTGCGTCTTTTGACTCAATGGGGTGTGCTATGACGAATTTGGATAGATCACATTGCATTGTCAATATGTATCTATAACCGTTTGATATGCGAAGCGGACCGACTGTGTCAATCGCGATGGTATCAAATGTAGATGCCGGGGTGTCTGTCACCACAAGCGGCTCTTTTGTGTGTCTAACAATTTTGTTTTGAGTGCATTTTCTACAACTGTTTACAAATTCTTTGACCATTTGTCTCATATTTTTCCAAATGTATCTTTGTTTTAGTTTTAAAATAGTTTTTCGAATTCCTAGGTGGCCTGCGATATTTGAGCAGTGAAATTCGTCTATCAGTTGGTATTTTGTTATCATGCTGTTTATTTCCCTTGGAGCTTTGTATATTAGTATTTGTATCGGCGCGCGTTTATTCATTTCTAACTCATTGTATTTTTTCTTGAATACATTTATGTCAATATTTTTATATATATAATCTTTTTCACAAAGGGCTAGCTCCTTTATATGTGAATTCCTTAGCAAACTATGTAGTTTCTCCAACATTGAATCTAGAGTCAAAGGGTCATCGCTACTAGTTATGTGCACTTCATTATCAATTAATTCAATTGTGGTACCACTTTCTTTTCCAATATTAAATTTCAATTTCTTCATCTTCTTTACGTCATTAAAAGATGTGCATTCCCAGATGTGGAGTTGATCAGGCTTCTTATGAGATATGCTGTCATTAATGCATTTACCGGTTTCCTTATTTTCATTTATCTTTATTTCTTTCTCTTTCATTTCTTTTAAATTCGCGGCCTTGCTCCTTGTTACTACATTGATTTTATTATCTCCTTTTTCATTTTTATCATTGATTTAAGTATGTCACTATCTAATTTAATTCGTGATAGTGCATCAGCATTTGTGTTAATTTTACCTTGTTTGTATACGATTTCGAAATCGTATTCTGATAGATCTATTCTAATCCTCGTCATTTTCGATGACGGGTTTCTATGTGAAAATAGCGATACTAGGGGTCTGTGGTCGGTTACGACAATAAATTTTCGACCATACAGATATGTCCTGAAATTGTTTATTCCCCATTATTGAACCTAAACTAATTCAAAATTTGACTCTTAAGGCTGATTTATTTATTTTCTGGTTCCTTTATCTATTATTTCGCTTAGAAATTTCAATTTCCATGGTATTATATTCCTTATTTATGTGTTTTACAAGTTGTATGCTCTAGCTTACTTTATATTTAGTAGTTCGTTTTTATTATTAGTTATAGTTTTTCTATTTCTAGCGTGTTGATTGTGTTTACACTAACTCTAGCTTTCCATTGGGGCTTCTTTGAGTTGTCTAAAAGCAAAACATCGCAACTACTGTGGATCTTCGACTGATATGTCAGTGACAACTGGATGTTGGTATTAGCTCTATGTTCTGGTTTCCATTCCGTGGTGATCACATCCAAGATCATGGATTGATATTCTGGAAGAGTTTTTGCATGATATTTAGTCATAATGAGTGTTGAATTTGACGAGATTGCCAAATAGCTTGGCTGGATTGTCAAGATCCTGGGAGGATTAGTTTCGAAAGATTGATATACACTGGGGATTGATCTGTTAGGATCATAATGTTCCCGGAAGGGTCAGTGGTTTGGCAGTTTCGCCATGATTCTGGGGGATTCAATGATCTGGCAGGATCGCCATGTGGTGGTCCTATGGGGTCAGTGTATGTATAATTTTTATTTTAAGGGAAATCTCTCATATTATAAAGGCCGGAGAGATTCAGCCGATCACATAGGCTATCCCGAAAGACAGCCGGAAAAGATCATGTGAGAAATAAAATAGAAGTCAGTAGTTTCGTTCTAAAGTTATTTCTAATCTTTTATTTCCAAATCTTACTCTATTTATACAAAATCAAATCACAGAAAGTGATTTGCTTGACTCCTCCTCTTTCTCGACTTCTATGTAGTTGAATTCAAATTCATCTTGGCAGTTTCTTACACTAGCCAATAGAAGTGCTTAGCATGAGGCCAAGCAGAGCTCTAGAATAAACGCTGGCTCAGCAGTAGCATTGACATTCTTCAAGCTGCGCTATTGGCCGAAGGTGTCAAATGCATTTTTGAAATGTGGTCATACAAACAGACATGCATGTGGGTCGTGGCTGTTGCAAGCTATGTACGTATGTTTGTATGAGTACACTACAATATACACAGAAAAAAGGAACTGGTAAAATCAACAATCTCGTGCTGTTATCCTGAAGTTGACCAAATTTTGGTTGTTTTAACGGTAATTTTTGTTGAAGTAACTGCATTCAGATCTTTTATGATCCCTCTAGATCTTTTATGATCCCATTTTGTCCAGGTTTGTTTGGATGTCCGGCACCCTGGGGATTGTTGCCACCTTTCGTTGGCTTGACGGAGTGTGTACTCCTTCAGCAATTCCTTCGGCAAACGGCATATGCAAGCTAAGTGTTTGTAATTATATACACTAATTTTAGAAAAAATAAAAAGTTCCTGCTTTTTACAACTTCGCATAAAAAAAAAACATTTTCAAAATCAAAATTTTGTCAAAAATCGTAAAAATTCGACAAAATTTTGACTTTGACCAGCTATTACTCAGAGATGGTTTGGTTCACCCCTACATATTCTACGTCGTTGGAAGCATATTTTAATTTCCTTTCAAACGAGGTACCGCTTGTTTTTTTAATTGCAAAGCCTACTACGATATTTTCAGTTTGGTAAAAAAAAAGTTTGAAAAAAATGCGGCTTGCTTATTTTAAATCATTTTCTTGGCTATAATAGTGCATGCAAATTAAAAAAAATTTATGATATGTATAGTTTATGCAATTCTCTATTTTTTTAATATTTATTTTTGCATTTTTAACAAACAAAAAAATTTAAATTTCACTTTAAGGACTCAATATGTCCTGAAAGGATAACGGTAGGTATAAATATCATGTGGAGAATATGTTCCCAGTTTCGTTTTGTATAACAATTATTAATACATTATTTCTCCGAAAATCATTGTTTAAAGAGATATTGGTCTCTAAAGCCATGTATAATTTTAAGGTTAATTTTTGAACTTTAGGTCAAATGCGCGTGGCTATTTCCCACTACAGGTGGTCAAATTTTTATGCAGATCTTATTTTCTATTGTCAAGCTATCAAAAGATGCGCGGGGAGCGAAAAAATTCAATACTTTTGCCAAACCCATATGTTTTGTGGTCACTGTAATATACATATTTGGGACCGGAACTCCGCAGTGGACGACTAACTTAACCTTAAGTAACCTTAATTTAACTTACCTAAAAATACAACTCCAAAGCCCCAATTACATAAAACTTTGACAAATGCGCTCCTCGTTTTTGAGCATTTGCAAAAATTTCGCTTCGCTTTACATTTAAAAAACTTTGTATGAAAGTGGATCCTACAAAGTTGAATGCAATTGGGCCTTCACCTATATAATCAAACTTGACGAAAGCGGAATTTGAAAGGAGCCATTGCAAGTTGAATTCAATAATTAAGATAAAAATACAATAAACAACATAATTTAAAAAATATAGAAACAAAAAAACTTGTGTTAACTTTACCGAGAATCGAACTCGGAGCCTTTATCTCATTTTTGGCTGTGTATGAACTAGTATATCAACTGGTATAATGCTGATGTAGAGGCTGACTAGTATACCAATGGGTTTGGTGCTGATGCAGAAGAGGACAATTCTTTTTAAAATGTTTTTATTAGGTCGCTTTCGTCGTTCTTGTGCCCGGATTTTTGCATTTGATTTTAAACCAACTTCCTGTTGTGCTAGGGTCTTGAAATTTTCACCACAGTTCTGGTCGCGATGACAATGCAATATTATGAAAAAAAAACCGATAGATGGCGCGTGGGTCGCTATATTTTCAAAAATCGCATTTATGGTCCGATTTGGCTGAAATTCGGAAAATGTATTACTACCATGAAAATAAATATTTTCTTAAATAAAATCCGCTAGGTGGAGCTGAGATCGGGGTAATTAAAACTGAAAATCCTAATTATGGACCGATTTGGCTGATATTTAACGTGTGTATCACCTAATTAATATGGCGCGTTAGTCGCTCCTTCTTTAAGAAATGCGAGGCCTGTTTTCGGTGTCGTTCTATTCGTTTTTCAACCAGCTTCCCGTTGAGGTAGGATGTTCAAATTTTCATCATCGTTTAGTTTTCTGCCCCAACGCAATAACAAAAAATAATTCAGATAGGTGACGCACGGGAAGCGATATTTGAAAAATTTCATTCCCAGAGATTTTGCTTTGGATTTTGAACTAACTTCCCGTTGAGCTGGGATTTGATATTTTCACCATCGTTCAGGTTTCGCTGACAATCGTACTAGTATACAAGTAGGTATGAATCTTGGGTTGAAATCATACTACACCTTTTTCAGTTTATATTCAGAAAGTTTTCTGAATATCAATTGTAATTTTCTGAATGTCAATTGTATTTTTCTGAATATCAAATGGAAATTCTGAATATGAATTGTAATTTTCCGAATATAAATTGTTACTTTTTGAATATAAACTTAAAAAGGTGTAGGGGCTAATCTTCTATGAAAAAAAGCTCAAAAAAATGATATAAAAAATAATACTTCAGACAAAATAAATGAAATTATTCCTCATCGTAATCCTACCCTGCAGTCAAATTCCGAACTACTCAGCAAACATACTAGTTCATTGACTAACCATTTTGTGGCATATGCATACCAGTTCATTGCTGATTAGCGTTAAACCAGTCAATGCCAAACTACTCAGCAAGCAATATATTTAATTGACTATACATTTTGTGGTGTATTCATACTAGTTAATTTCTGATCACCTTTAAACCAGCCAATGTCCAACTACTCAGCAAACAATATAGTTCATTGACTATACATTTTGTGGTGTATTTATACTAGTTCATTGCTGATTAGCTTCAAACCAGTCAAGGCCAAACTACTCAGCACACAATATAGTTCATTGACTATACATTTTGTGATGTATTCATACTAGTTCACTTCTGATCACCTTTAAACAAGTCAATGTCAAACTAGTCAGCAAACAATATAGTTCACTGACTATACATTTTGTGGTGTATTCATACTAGTTCATTTCTGATCACCTTTAAACCAGTCAATGTCCAACTACTCAGCAAACAATATAGTTCATTGACTATACATTTTATGGTGTATTCGTACTAGTTCATTTCTGATCACCTTTAAACCAGTCAATGTCCATCTTCTCAGCAAACAATATAGTTCATTGACTATACATTTTGTGGTGTATTTATACTAGTTCACTGCTGATTAGCTTCAAACCAGTCAAGGCCAAACTACTCAGCAAACAATATAGTTCATTGACTATACATTTTGTGGTGTATTCATACTAGTTCATTTCTGATCACCTTTAAACCAGACAATGTCGAACTACTCAACAAACAACAGAGTTCATTGACTATACATTTTGTGGTGTATTTATACTAGTTCGTTGCTTCAAACCAGTCAATGCCAAGCTACTCAGCAACATTATAGTTCTTCGACTAAACATTTTGTGGTGTATTCATACTAGTTAATTTCTGACTACCCTCAAACTTATCAATTCCAAACTACTCAGCAGACACCCAGCTCGTTTACTATACATTTTATGGATGTTTTTATACTAGTTCTTTGCTGATTACCCTTAAACCAGTCAATGCCAATCTAATCAGAAAACATACTAGTATACAACCATAATTTGCTGGGCGAAATCATACTAGTCATAAAAATATTTTTCTGAATTTCAAATGGAAATTCTGAATATGAATTGTAATTTTCCGAATATAAATTGTTACTTTCTGAATATAAACTAAAAAAGGTGTAGTCAGAAAAAGCCTAATCTATTTTAGAAAAATACTATTTAGAAAAATTCCATTTCATACTACATTATTATTATAAGGCCTTATTACACCGCAACCATTAGTATGATCTATTGTAGTACATGGTTCTTTTTTTTTCTCTTGTAATTCACAGATGCTTTTTCGTGTTTGGGTAAATACAAATATGATGCTGATGTATATATGTGGGATTTACTTTTCCGAGTGAAATAAAAGAGTTCGGTTAACAACAATTAATACAACTTTATTTAATTTAGTTTTAACTTTTCGCTTGGTGGCGCTCGTCAGCACGGTTTGGTTGTAGAAAATGTAATGTCCGTCTTCTATGTTTCGTTTTCATTAGGCTCTGTCGTTTCACTATCAGTCAGGGTTGCATGGGCTGGAGTTGCCATCTTGTCATTTCCCACATACATGATCTAGTATGTCAACTGCTATATTTCTTGTGTATTACACAATAAATGATGATATACACAGAAAAAAAGCACTGGTAAAATCAACAATCTCGTGCTGTTATCCTGAAGTTGACCAAATTTTGGTTGTTTTAACGGTAATTTTTGTTGAAGTAACTGCATTCAGATCTTTTATGATCCCTCTAGATCTTTTATGATCCCATTTTGTCCAGGTTTGTTTGGATGTCCGGCACCCTGGAGATTGTTGCCACCTTTCGTTGGCTTGATTTGAGTGTGTACTCCTTCAGCAATTCCTTCTGCAAACGGCATATGCAAGCTAAGTGTTTGTAATTATATACACTAATTTTAGAAAAAATAAAAAGTTCCTGCTTTTTACAACTTCGCATAAAAAAAACATTTTCAAAATCAAAATTTTGTCAAAAATCGTAAAAATTCGACAAAATTTTGACTTTGACCAGCTATTACTCAGAGATGGTTTAATCCACCGCTACATATTCTACGTCGTTGGAAGCATATTTTAATTTCCTTTCAAACGAGGTACCGCTTGTTTTTTTAATTGCAAAGCCTACTACGATATTTTCAGTTTGGTAAAAAAAAAGTTTGAAAAAAATGCGGCTTGCTTATTTTAAATCATTTTCTTGCCTATAATAGTGCATGTAAATTAAAAAAAAAATTATGATGTGTAAAACTACTTTAAATAACCTATTAAATGATGTATAGTTTATGCAATTCTCTATTTTTTAAATATTTATTTTTGCATTTTTAACAAACAAAAAAATTTAAATTTCACTTTAAGGACTCAATATGTCCTGAAAGGATAACGGTAGGTATAAATATCATATGGAGAATATATTCCCAGTTTCGTTTTGTATAACAATTATTAATACATTATTTCTCCGAAAATCATTGTTTAAAGAGATATTGGTCTCTAAAGCCATAAATAATTTTTAGGTTAATTTTTTAACTTTAGGTCAAATGCGTGTGGCTATTTCCCACTACAGGTGGTCAGATTTTTATGCAGATCTTATTTTCTATTGTCAAGCTATCAAAAGATGCGCGGGGAGCGAAAAAATTCAATACTTTTGCAAATCCTATATGTTTTGTGGTCACTGTAATATACATATTTGGGACCGGAACTCCGCAGTGGACGACTAACTTAACCTTAAGTAACCTTAATTAAACTTACCTAAAAATACAACTCCAAAGCCCCAATTACATAAAACTTTGACAAATGCGCTCCTCGTTTTTGAGCATTTGCAAAAATTTCGCTTCGCTTTACATTTAAAAAACTTTGTATGAAAGTGGATCCTATAAAGTTGAATGCAATTGGGCCTTCACCTATATAATCAAACTTGACGAAAGCGGAATTTGAAAGGAGCCATTGCAAGTTGAATTCAATAATTAAGATAAAAATACAATAAACAACATAATTTAAAAAATATAGAAACAAAAAAACTTGTGTTAACTTTACCGAGAATCGAACTCGGAGCCTTTATCTCATTTTTGGCTGTGTATGAACTAGTATATCAACTGGTATAATGCTGATGTAGAGGCTGACTAGTATACCAATTGGTTTGGTGCTGATGCAGAAGAGGACAATTCTTTTTAAAATGTTTTTATTAGGTCGCTTTCGTCGTTCTTGTGCCCGGATTTTTGCATTTGATTTAAACCAACTTCCTGTTGTGCTAGGGTCTTGAAATTTTCACCACAGTTCAGGTCGCGATGACAATGCAAGATTATGAGAAAAAAAACCGATAGGTGGCGCGTGGGTCGCTATATTTTCAAAAATCGCATTTATGGCCCGATTTGGCTGAAATTCGGA
Organism: Campiglossa producta; assembly: GCA_964058755.1. NCBI lineage: Eukaryota > Metazoa > Arthropoda > Insecta > Diptera > Tephritidae > Campiglossa > Campiglossa producta. The sequence continues at coordinate 53,791,735 of CAXKVI010000004.1, read as the reverse complement.
AAATGTATTACTACCATGAAAATAAATATTTTCTTAAAAAAAATCCGCTAGGTGGAGCTGAGATCGGGGTAATTAAAACTGAAAATCCTAATTATGGACCGATTTGGCTGATATTTAACGTGGGTATTACCTAATTAATATGGCGCGTTAGTCGCTCCTTCTTTAAGAAATGCGAGGCCTGTTTTCGGTGTCGTTCTATTCGTTTTTCAACCAGCTTCCCGTTGAGGTAGGATGTTCAAATTTTCATCATCGTTTAGTTTTCTGCCCCAACGCAATAATAAAAAATAATTCCGATAGGTGACGCACGGGAAGCGATATTTGAAAAATTGCATTCCCAGAGATTTTGCTTTGGATTTTGAACTAACTTCCCGTTGAGCTGGAATTTGATGTTTTCACCATCGTTCAGGTTTCGCTGACAATGCGTTATACGAAAAAAAATCCAAAATATTACTTTGTTTGCAAAAGTCCAAATTATCATCTCCTATCTTAAGTTTAGTCCTTAAGCGGGCTACTGACCTGCCAAGAAATGCCTCAAGAAAAAAACGAGCATATATTCTTATCCCTGGTCAAGGCATTCCCATTTTATTGCAAATTACTATTATAAAAATGATTAAAACATGTGTAGCGAAGTATATACTTATCTTTGCCGTGAACCTGCACGTTTTTCTCAATAAATATATATGGCATATTTATTTCTGGAGGTAAACCGGCGTTGCCAACCATCGAAAATTGTAGTACTTTTTCTTATGAGCTGAGTATTGGTTCAAGAAAATTTGACGTGTGACAACATTTCTTGACCATTTCTTGAGCGTTTTTTAATATGGAGTTTGACAAAGCAATGTGATTGAAATAAGAAATAGAATAAAAAATATTTTTAATTTAAAAAGTTTTTAAAATGAACTAAAAACGGCAAAATAATTTCTTCTCTGCCTATATAGATTCTTCACCACGTAGAGCATATCCTGAACATTTGTGAGTGTGAATTCTTATAGGTATTAAATAGTACTTGCAAGTTTGAAATGTATAAAAACATTGGCGCACGCTATACATATATGGTTTACGTAAGTTTGTAAACCTCTTATCACCGTAATGAGCCTTTCTAAAAAATCACATTTTCACGATATAGCAAGCGCCAAATGTTTTTATACATTTCAAACTTGCAAGTACTTTTTAATACTTATAAGAATTCACACTCACAAATGTTCAGGATAAGCTCTAAGTGGTGAAGAATCTATATAGGCAGAGGATAAATTATTTTGCTGTTTTTAGTTCATTTTAAAAATATTTGTTTATTCTATTTCTTATTCTTTTTCTCTTGTAACTGCTTCTTTTTTACCTTGTAATTCACAGATGCTTTTTCGTGTTTGGGTAAATACAAATAGTCGCTGCTTTCTAAAGAATAAACTGGTATATTGCTGATGTAGAGGCTGACTATGAGACTGGTGCATAGATCGACTAGTATACCAACTGGAATTAATGTCAAATTCGTGGACTAGTATGACAAGTGGTACGATCTGAATGGGCATAATGATTAGTTGTCCTGCCGCATAGACTAAGCAGTATGTCAACTGGTATGATTCTGATGTATATATCAACTAGTATGTGAACTGGTAAGATTCTGATGCATATATGAACTAGTATGTCAAATGGTATATTTCTGATGCAAATTTGGACTAGTATGTCAACTGATATGATTATGATGCATAAATGAACTGGTATGTCAACTGGTATGATTCTGATGCATAAATGAACTACTATATCAACTGGTATGATTCTGAGGAATATATGAACTAGTATGACAACTGGTATGATTCCGATGCTTTTTTTAACTAGTCTGTCAATTGGTATGATTCTGTGGCATATATGAACTAGTCTGTCAACTGGTATGATTCTGATGCATATATGAACTAGTCTTTCAACTGGTATGATTCTGATGTATATATGAACTAGTCTGCCAACTGGTATGATTCTGATGTATATATGAACTATTCCTTCAACTGGTACGATCCTGACGTATATACGAACTAGTATCTTAAATGGTATGATACTGATGTGTATAAGAACAAGTATATCAACTGGTATATTCCTGATGCAGAGGCTGACTAGTCAGCCAATTGGTATGGTGCTGATGCAGAGAAGGACAATTACCATCTCGTAGGACATCGCCGTGTTAAAAATACCAGTTGCTAATATGGAAAAATTACAGAACTCGAACTAGTTGAGGCCGCCTGGCTGACTGGTATTTGATTAGTATAAAACTAGTTAAGTTGACTGCAGGGTAGTGTTGCAGGTATAGTATGTAGTCCTTGAAATGTTCTTTCTAGAGAAACATCTCGTCATCATTGATAAACAGTTACAATGGTAATAATATTTCCTAATAAAAATAATGAAATGTCATATTGATGGAATCATTTAACTAATCCTGAAGCAGATGTTATTGCTCCAATGGCTCCAGTTAAAGGTCAAGGCCTAAAATCTACTAAATGAAAGGGATGATTTGAATGTATTGCCATAAAATAATAAATTTAATTTACTTCACTAGAATATAAAGTGCTTAATACTGCAAATACATAGGATTGAATAGTTGCAACAGCTGATTCAAGAATTAATAATAAAATTTGGTTAATTAATAAAAATATTAAAATTAAATTATTAATTGTGGGTCCTGTATTTCCTAGTAAAGTTAATAAATCACCAGCAATTATATTTGCTGCTAGTCGAACTGCAAGAGTACCTGGTCGAATAATATTTCTAATTGTTTCAATACATACTATGAAAGGTATTAAAATACTTGGAGTACCTTGAGGTACTAGGTTAGGTTCAAGTGGCTGCCGCATAAGCACACTTAGGCCAGTTTTGAAATGCCCGTTGTGATACCACCAACACAAGGAAAGTCAGTCCCGGGACCCAGCCATATGGAAAATCCCTGACTTGTTGGGCAGAATCCCGGGACTCACACTCCTAAACCGACAGCGTTACTCCTCCTCGAACCACATAGATGACTTTATGAAGGCCATCAAGTCCTTTATGTCCAGTTCCGCGATCTGGCTTAGGATATCCAGGAAGGGAACTCAGAAAAAGCGCGTTCTCGCGCCGCTTAAAGCCGGACAGTTGCAGATGAGGTGCTCCACTGTTTCCTCCTCCTCATCATCTTTGCAACTCCTGCAGCATCGTCGGTAGGGCACACCTAGCCTTTCTGCATGCCTACCAATGAGGCAATGACCGGCCCCTATCAATATGGAGATTTCCCTCCTAGTTAGGGCATAAATGCGTCTAGACCTTTTAAGATCCCATTTTGGCCAGGTTTTCTTCGATATCCGACACCCTGGGGATTGCAGCCATCTTTCGTTGGCTTGACGGAGTGTGTGCTCCTTCAGCATTAGTTTGCATGTGGCAAACGGCATACCTAAGCGCTCTTTATCCTGAAGAACCTGCTTGGTCGTGCCCTGCCTGGCAAGCTCGTCTGCCTTACAGTTTCCCTCAATGTCCCTATGTCCCGGGACCCATACGAGGTTTACGCGGTTCTGTTGGGCCATCTCCTGAAGAGGTCGACGACAACTGAGCGTCAATTCAGAGTTGAACGTGTATGAGCCAAGGAATTTGATGGCCGCTTGGCTATCGCTGAAAATAGCGATATCTTCTCCGATAACTCGTTTGCTTAACCAGGCCGCGGCGTCCAGGATTGCCGAGACTTCCGCCTGGAAGACGCTACAATGATCAGGTAGTCTGAAGGAGAGCTCAAGGTCCAAATACCTTGAATAAACCCCTACTCCAACTCTGCCGTCCAACTTCGAGCCGTCGGTGTATATGAAAGTGCCACCATTTGTTTCGGGACACCAATCCGTCCTCTCCCAGTCTTCTCTGCTGGGAATGTTTATTTTGAAACAGCTATCTCCGACTGTAGTGGTCGCACAACGATCTGTGCCTAGAGGGAGAAAGCTGGAAGATTCCAGAATACTGGGGTGTCCAATAGTACCCGCATCCCAACTGGAGGTTTCCCTTAGGCGCAGAGCTGATGCCGCCGCTGACCGGAACCCTTCCAGATCAAGTGGCGTAATGCCCAGAATGACCTGGAGGGCTTCGTCGGGCGTTGTCCTTAGCGCACCGCTTATACAGATCATATTGGATCTATGGACTTTCCGCAACAGATTCAGGAATGTTGCCTTGCTCAGCGCAGGCCACCATACGACAACTCCATACAGCATGAATGGGCGAATGATGGCCGTGTAGATCCAACTGCATACTCTAGGGCTGAGCCCCAATTTTTGCCAATGGCTCTTTTGCATGTGTAAAGAGCGATGCAAGCTTTCTTCTGGCGTTGAAGAACATTCTCCTTCCAATTCAATTTCCTGTTCAGAACTATACCTAGAAACATGGCCTTATCCGATAAGCCCAGGCGCGTGCCATCTAGTTCTGGTAGGTTTAGTGGCGGTATTTTGTACCGGTTGGTGAAGAAGACAAGTTCCACTTTCCCCGGGTTGATACTAAGTCCGCAGCAAGAGGACCAGTGCTACTTGCATCAGGCCACACAGAGTTTCTGGGAACTTTCCTCTGAATGCAATAGCTAAATCGTCTGCGTATGCCACTATCTTCCCGCCCCCCCAGCTTGTGTCACGTAGCAACGAGTTGACTGTGAGGTTCCATAAAAGCGGGGAAAGAACACCACCCTGGGGCGTTCCCCTTGTGACATAGCGTGATAACTCAACCGTACCAAGTGAAGAAGCTATTTTCCTTCCCCTTAGAAGTTGGTCAATTAAACCAGTTAGAGGTCTATCTACGCCCAGATTAGTTAGAGCGGAGTTGATCGCCTCTGGGCCGATATTGTTGAAAGCCCCCTCAACGTCTAGGAAGGCCACGAGACAGTAGTCCTTTTCACACAGCGATTTCTCAATGACAGATACTAGGCTGTGCAGAGCAGTTTCTCTTGATTTACCCTTGGTGTATGCATGCTGATAGCTAGAGATAAGGTTGCTATCAATAGTCGTTGAGAAGTAGTCGCTTAGTATCCTCTCAAAGGTTTTGAGTACAAAGGACGAGAGACTGATCGGTCTGTAGTCTTTTGGCTCGTAGTGGGATGCCTTCACAGCCTTAGGGATAAACACTACCGTGGCGCTTCTCCAGGAGCCCGGAATGTGGTTGAGAGCCAGGCAGGCTGTGAAGAGAAATACCAGCCATTTAGCTGATGTCGTGATGAACGTGTTTATAAGTTGCGCGGGGATAATCCCGTCCGGCCCGGCAGCCTTATACGGTTCAAAGCTCTTAACTGCCCACCTTACCCTTTCCTCAGTGATGGGTAAATTTACTGCCAGGTTTGTTGCAGGTGCTAGTGGTGCATCATGCAGATTCCCCGGAAAATGTGTTTGCAAGAGCAGCTCAAGGGTTTCCTCTTCCGTGCTGGTCCAGGATCCGTCAGGTTTTCGCAAATAGCTGATGGCTGTTTGACTTTTCGAGAGGACTCGTCTAAGTCTCGCTGTGTCGTCAAACTTTTCGATGCCAGTGCAGAAATTTCTCCACGAGGTTCTCTTCGCCTGTCTCAGAGCTTTTTGTAGGCCCTTACTTTAGCTTTATATTCGTGCCAATGAGGCTTAGAGCCGAGGCTCTCGGCCTTGTTAAATTGTTTCCGGTATGATTTGCGGAGCGAGTCCAAATGGTAGGACCACCAATGTGGCCTGTGTTTACCGCGTGGTTTTGGCACTGGACAAACCTGTCCTAGAGCATTTGAGAGCGCCGATGTAAATGTAGTAACAATATCCTACAGTTCCTCTACTGATGAGGGGCTTGTGAGGGCAGTACTGGTAGGTTTCTGTCTAATATTTCATTGTGTAACTGCCAATTAGTGTTACGTGGATTGCGCTTCATGATTGGTTGTTCTACAATAAAGTCTAAAACCCTTTCTATGTAACGGTGGTCGGAGAATGAATGTTCTTCAAAAACCCGCCATTTTCTGACCCACTCATAAGCGCCTTCACTACAGATAGTGAGGTCTATGACCTCCCTGCGGGCCTTAGTAATAAAAGTAGGCTCATTACCCACGTTTCTAATTACCAGGTTGGTTGTTAAGAGGTAATCAAACAGAGACTCGCCCCTGGCATTGATATCGGAGCTCCCCCATTGGACATGGTGTGCATTAGCGTCCGCTCCAATAATAAGATTACCCGTGCAGAAATTTGACACCAGGTCTTTCACCTCCGTTTGTGGTGGAGGTTCTTCGGCGTCATAAGGCATATAGACCGACGCCACCGTCAGGCGGGTGCTGTCGACCGTTAGACTGATAGCGGTGATATCACCATAGGTGTAGTTAGGTAGGAGAAAGGATTTCAACTCAGACTTGACCAAAATACACGTCCTGACTTTGCTATCCTCGCTGGCTCGAATGAGCTTGTAGCCCTTAGTCCCCAATCCGCAGATTCTCGAGCTATTGACCCAGGGTTCTTGGATGAGGACCTTATCCACGTCGCCTTTAGAAAGACGACTACTTAAAGCAGCCGAGGCCACTTTAGATTTGTGCAGATTAATCTGAAGCACCACCAACATGAGAGCGCACAGACTTCCCTGCCGTTCCCATATCGTGGAGGTTTGCTCCATCCCGGAGGTTGCCTATCAACGACGAGTTGTTCCGATTAACTGCCCGATATGGCGTTGCGGGAGTCATGATGTCTGTAGCGTTAGATGTTAATCGCTCAGCGTTGGCTGCTACCACCGTCTTCCTCTCCTACTTCCTCTTCTGGTATTTCGTCTTCCGGTTCACCCGGAGCAGCCAAGAAGGCAGCGCGCTGAGCATCACCACGATATACGTGGATAACGATCTGGCCTACGCTGTAGTGTACTAGGTCATTGCACCTTTTAAGGAGCTCGATTGACTCTTTATTCACGGTGAAAACCACCTGTCTGTCGGGCCCTACCGCATCCCCGACCAGATTGACACTCCAGTCATGCGTTGGGAGGGACGGATTCATTAGCCGTAGCATCCTGAGAATTCTCTCGGGTTCGTCAGGGATGTCCGGAATCCATGCCCTTGCCCTTGGACGAGCTGGAATGTCCTTCCAGTCGACGACCTCAATCTTTGCGCCCTTGTAGACTTCACCCAGTTTAGCAGCTGCTGCCTTTTACAGTGCTACGGTTTTTGCATCCATGCGAGTAATTTGATCTGACCCTGGTGCCAGCCCGCATCCGTTACTCGCGCCGAACTACCCGGAAACTCCGGAGCAACGTTGAGAAGAATGTTGCCGAGTTCATTTCGCACGTAACGCCACCGGTCCTTGGGGATGGCCAGACGGTCATTGCCTCGGTCAAGGACGCCTATAAGGACCCTGTCCTTGGTTACCTCAGCAAAGCTTAGTTTGCCCGCTCCAGGGGTATTCTGATGCCGTTTGGGAGGGGGATTTAACTCCGGGTCCGATCTTTAACCTCTTTGGCATGTAACTCTTTTGGAAATCCGCTATCACAGCTTTCGCTAGCTCTACTGATTTTCTGGAATTCGGCGACAGTGATTCCTGCGGTACCCCTTCATACCCTTCATAATCAAAGATCCTGATTGCAGCCAATCTTTTCTCGTGGTATCTGAAGCGGCGTGGAGATGTCTCCCGGGAGTGTGGACCCGTAGTTGCCATCGCGGTCGCTCCCTTTGTCGAAATCTCAGTTGCAGCTTCCTTCTCCTTCGAAACTCCGAGGTCAGGTGGTGAGACCGCTGCCACAGACGTAAAGATACTGGTTTTCATATCAGCGGTTGATAGGAGTTTACCATCCGCTTAGCTGCGTTGGCAACCGCACTGGTGCTAGCTCCTATCAAGTAAAACTTACTCGATAGAAGTTTGGTTGACCGACTCGTAGTTGCCATCGCTGTCGATCCCCCCTTGATTGTGGAGCGGAGGTTGTCTCCGGCGTTGTTGTTGCTTTCTCGCCTGCTCCTCCATAGCTCTCCTCTGCTGAAGAGTGAAATTTGGCGTTGTTTGTTTTTTAGGTTTCTCGTTTTTATTTGAGTTCATCTTGTTCGTACGACCCATCGCCGGACAAGGCGGAGTAGGGAAAAATGTTTCGTCCGCCGCGGCAGAGCCCCGTACCGCGGTAAGGCCATGCTTACTCTCTGAGGCGACCCGGTATCAGAGAGGCTCCGTTCAAATACAGCCGCGATTTGCCTCCCGGCTGCAAACGTACAATGGGCACGGTTTCGCATAACACGCTGGATTGGGAGGGGGAAGATCTTTGTCGTCGCGCCAGAGAGGCTAGGCTGCTCTCGTGATGAAGTGCCGTACGGAGCTATGGTCACAAGGCAGCGTAGCCCTGTGGCTATCGACAATATATGTTGAGTATGATTAATTCAACCATAAAATATAAAACATAATCACAAAGGTAATGCTAATGATAAAGTTAAAAATAAATTACTTGTGCTTGTGAAAATATAAGGAAATAATCCTATAAAATTATTTAGTAAAATTATTGAAAATAATGAAATAAAAATAAATGGAGAACCTAGATGGCTATTTGGTCCTAATAGATATTTAAATTCTTTGTGAAGATTAATTAAAATGAAGTTTCATATAATATGTCATCGAGAAGGTATAAGTCAATAAGTTGGTGGAATAATTAATAAACCTATAAATGTTCTTAATCAATTTAATGCTAAATTTAGAGTTCTTGAAGATGGATCAAATACGGAAAATAAGTTAGTTATCATTTTCAGTTTAATGATTTAATTATTAATTTATTTAAATTATTAAATTTAGGTGTTTGGTTAATTATTGAGTAGTAATTAATAATATTAAATAAAATTAATGTTAACGAAAAAATAATAAATAATATTAATCATCTAATAGGAGCTATTTGTGGAATTAAAAATATTAATTTATATTAATAATTTTAGTTTGACATACTAATGTTATATAATTTAACTAATTTTTTTTAGAAAAATGGTCATTAGAAGTAAACGCTAATTTACTATTAAGTGGTTTAAGAGACCAATACTTGCTTTCAGTCATCTAATGATGAATTTAGTATGTTATTAATTCATTTAATAAAAATTTTTACAGGAATTCTTTCAATAACAATAGGTATAAAACTATGATTTGCTCCACAAATTTCAGAACATTGTGAATTTATAGGTAAAATTACTCGATTATCTACATCTAATAATCGAAAATTATTAATATTTATTTCATTTCTTGGAATTATATAGGAATCAAATTCGATATATATAAAATCTGAATATTCATAACTTCAATATCATTGATGGCCAATTGTTTTTAATGTTAATAATGGTTCATTAATTTCATCTAGTAGATATAATAATCGAAGAGATGGAAATGCAATAAATAATAATATAATTGCTGGAAGAATTGTTCAAATTAATTCAATTGTTTGACCATGTAATAAATTTCGATTTGTATATTTATTAAAAAAGAGTATTAATATTAAATAACTAACTAAAGTTGAAATTATTACTAAAATTATTAATGTATGATCATGAAAAAAAGTTAATTGTTCTATTAAGGGAGAATTTCTATCTTGAAGTCCAAAAGTAGCTCATGTTGTCATTTTATTTCTAATAAAAGTAAGTATCTTTATATATGAAGTTTAAATCCATTGCACTAATCTGCCATATTATAAATTATTTAATAAAGGTAATTCAGAATAACTATGTTCTGCTGGAGGAGTATTTTGTAATCATTCAATTGAAGATCTTAATTGTATAGGATATATTACTATTCGTTTAGAAATTAAACTTTCTCAAATAATAAATAAAAAAAATAAAATTCCTATTTCCTATTTCATGTAGTATAAGCATCTGGATAGTCTGAATATCGTCGAGGTATTCCTGCCAATCCTAGAAAATGTTGAGGAAAAAATGTTAAGTTTACTCCAATAAATATAATAATAAATTGAGTTTTTAATCATTTTGGATTTATAGTTAGTCCGGTAAATAAGGGATATCAATGAATAAATCCAGCCATAATTGCAAATACTGCTCCTATAGATAATACATAATGAAAATGTGCAACTACATAATATGTATCATGCAAGATAATATCAATTGAAGAATTAGCTAAAGCTACTCCTGTTAATCCCCCAACAGTAAATAAAAATACAAATCCTAATGATCATAATAAGGCAGGTGAATATATTAATTGAGTCCCATGAAGTGTTGCTAATCATCTAAAAATTTTAATACCTGTAGGTACTACAATAATTATAGTTGCTGAAGTAAAATAAGCTCGTGTATCAACATCTATTCCTACAGTAAATATATGATGTGCTCATACAATAAATCCTAATAAGCCAATCGCTATTATTGCATAAATTATTCCTAAGGAACTAAAAGTTTCTTTTTTTCCTGATTCTTGACTAATAATATGAGAAATTATACCAAATCCAGGTAAAATTAAAATATAGGGGCCTATTACGGTTCGCGAGTCGCTGAGTTATTCCAGTCGCCTTATTTGGCGAGTCGCCTAGCTCGAATGATTATGGATAGCGAACAAACTAGTTCGCCTGAAACATTTTGTTGCCAGTTCAAAAACAGAAAGCGGTGAACGTCAAATGTAAAAAAAAACTTCAAATTGAACAAAACTGAAGTTTCAATTATTTATTATTATTGTACGTTTTTATTGAATATTGTAGTTAAGAGCCAGACAAGCTGCATATGGAAAAACCAACCATTTCCAACGTGTGCGGAGTTGTGCGAGGATAATCCCGTCTGGTCCAACAGCCTTGAACGGCTCGAATCTTTTAATTACTCACCTTACCCCTACTTCCGTGATGAAAATGTGTGCAGCCAGGTTTGTTGCAGGTGCTAAGAGTGCAACATGCGAGTTCTCTGGAAAGTGTGTAATCAAGAGCCGCTCCAGCGTTTCAGGTTTCGAGCCGGTCCAGGATCCGGCAGGTCTCCGCAATAGCCTATATGTAGCTGTTTGAGTTCTTGAGAGCACTCGTCTCAGTTTCGCTGTATAGTCGACATTCTCGACCGCAGTACAAACATTTCTCCACAAATTTCTCTCGCCTGTCTCCTTGCGAAGACTCTTGGCCTTATTAAATTGTTTCCTCCACCAGTGTGGCCTATGTTTACAGCGTGGTTTTGGCACTGGACAGGCCTTATCGAGGGCATTTGAGAGCGCCGTTGTAAAGGTCGTAACTAGGTCTTCCGGCTACGTACAGGACATACCACCACCGGTCTTTGGCGATGGCCAAACTGTCGTTGTCTCGGTCAAGGATGCCTATTACGATCCCGTCCATGGTCACTTCAGCAAAGCTTGGTTTGCCCTCTCCGGGGTGTTTTGATGCCGCTTCGGGTGGGGTTTTAACTCCCCGTCCGATCTCTGGCATTTGAAGGGAATTCCGAAATTGATTATTAGAGCTTTTGCTAGCTCCACCGTCTTCCTGATATTCGGCGACAAAGGTTTTCCTTCTACCACCCATATCTGGGAGCCATTCCAAAATAACCACAAACTGACCCCAAAATATTCCCAAACGACCACAAAAAAGCACCAAAATATCCACGAAATTAGTCCAAAATGACCACAAAATAAACCCGAAATGATCCCAATATAGACAGCAAAATTACCCAAAAATGACCACAAAATAACAACAATATATCCCCGAAATTAGTCCAAAATGACCACAAAATAACCCCAAAATGACCACAAAATGGCACCAAATTATTCAAAAAATGACCACAAAATAACAACAATATATCCCCGAAATTAGTCCAAAATGACCACAAAATAACCCCAAAATATTCCCAAAGTACCCCAAAATGACCACAAAATGGCACCAAATTATTCAAAAAATGACCACAAAATAACCCCAAAATGACCACAAAATGACACCAAATTATTCAAAAATTGACCACCAAATAACAACAATATATCCCCGAAATTGGTGCAAAATGACCACAAAATAACCCCAAAATGACCACACAATGAGCCCAAAAAATTCCCAAAATGACACCAAAATAATCCAAAAATGACCACAAAATAACAACTAAAATTTCCTCGAAATATCATCAAATTTAGTGCCAAATGACCACAAAATAACTCCAAAATATTCCCAAAATTACCCCAAAATGACCACAAAATGACACCAAATTATTCAAAAAATGACCACAAAATAACAACAATATATCCCCGAAATTAGTCCCAAATGACCACAAAATAACTTCAAAATATTCCCAAAATGACCACAAAATGACACCAAATTATTAAAAAAATGACCACAAAATAACAACAATATATCCCCGAAATTAGTCCAAAGTGACCACAAAATAACCCCAAAATGACCACACAATGAGCCCAAAAAATCCCCAAAATGACAACAAAATATTTCAAAAATGACCATAAAATAACAACAAAATATCCCCGAAATTAGTCCAAAATGACCACAAAATGACAACAACGAAATTACCACAAAATTACCCCCAAATAATCCCAATATGACCATAAAATCAAATTTTTCCTCCTAGTCACCTTCAAATTCTGTTCGCCTGATTTTGACACTTCCGGCGAACGAATTTGGATCGAGTCGCAAACAGTAATCGCTTCATTTTTTACATTCGCTTAATTTTGAAGTTTGAGGCGAATGCTAACGGGCGACTCGCAGTCGGTAATACAAATGTCGGCGAGTCGCTCATATTTTTGTTCGACTCGCGAACCGTAATAGGCCGCATAAACTTCTGGGTGACCAAAAAATCAAAATAAGTGTTGATATAAAATAGGGTCTCCACCACCTGCTGGGTCAAAAAATGATGTGTTTAAATTTCGATCTGTTAATAGTATTGTAATAGCTCCTGCTAATACTGGTAAAGATAATAAAAGTAAAAGAGCAGTTAAAACTACAGCTCAAACGAATAAAGGTATACGGTCAAAAGTGATTCCTGTTGATCGTATATTAATAGCAGTTGTAATAAAATTCACTGCACCTAAAATTGAAGAAATTCCTGCTAGATGTAAGGAAAAAATAGCTAAATCTACAGAGGCTCCTGCATGAGCTGGAATAGATGAAAGGGGAGGGTAAACTGTTCATCCTGTTCCAGCCCCATTTTCTACTATACTACAGTAGAATCGCGAAAAAGTAAACCAATCCGTTCCAGGGGTGTTTTACTTTTCCGAATTATTAACTTTTCCAAAGGGTTTTTGAATTTCAAAAAACAAAAAAATAAACACAATTCTTGTGATATAATACGTTAAGTTTATTTGCATGACTTACTTTTACTGATTTGCGATGATATTTTCTGCTTTGTTGCCATTTTTTAACATACGAACTATAAACAACTCACAGTTCAAACATTCATCACAAACTAAAAATGTACCTTAACATAAGTTGCGACACCGACAATAAGTTTTGACATAGAAATTCGGGGAATTCATTGCAATAAGGGGAATACCCGAGCTTGGTTTTCTTGCCAAACAAACGGTTGTGTTTGAAAAAAACAGATAAGCTCGAAAAAGTTAACCGAAAAGTTTACTTTTTAGAGCTGTTCGTGGACGCTCGAGATCGGTCAACTTAGCCCAAGGTTTTACTTTCTCTCGAGTTTACTTTTGCGCGATTATACTGTACTAACTAACAATAAAGTAAGAGAAGGGGGCAATAATCAGAAGCTGTATTATTTATTCTGGGGAATGCTATATCTGGGGCTCCTAATATTAAAGGAACTAGTCAATTTCCAAATGCACCAATTATAATTGGTATAACTATAAAGAAAACAAGTAAGGAAAGCTGTCTTCGGCTGTGCCGAAGGCTATATACCTTTCATGAACAATCGTCACGATTTTCACTGTTCGATCCCCAGTACAGCCTGTGTCAATTTAACTATATTTACTATACACATTACACATCTTTGTTATAATTTAAAAAAACTTACAAAATAATAGGATCCGAGTTATCGGAACAATCGATTGTATGGAGGCTATATATTATACGTGTTGAATTGTACTGACTTACACTATACACATTACATTTGTAGAAAGTACTAAAGGTGCAATATTTTACGTTCCTAACTTTTTAAATGCGGAAGTATTGGCCAAAAAACCTTATATCGGAACAACCGGTTGTATGGGGCTATATGTTATATTTACCCGATCTTCTTGATTTTCCTCTACACACTACATAAATTGAAAGTACTCAAGTTGCAAAATTTTATGTTCCTAACTTTTTAATTGCAGAAGTTTTGGCCAAAAAACCTTATATCTGAACAATCGGTTGTATGGGGGCTATATGTTACATTTGCCCGATCTTTTTGATTTTCACTATATACACTACATAAATAGAAAGTACTCGAGATGCAAAACTTTACGTTCCTAACATTTTAATTGCAGAAGTTTTGGCCAAGAAACCTTATATCTGAACAATCGGTTGTATGGGGGCTATATGTTACATTTGCCCGATCTTGTTGATTTTCACTATATACACTACATAAATAGAAAGTACTCGAGTTGCAAAATTTTACGTTCCTAACTTTTTAATTGCAGAAGTTTTGGTCAAAAAACCTTATATCTGAACAATCGGTTGTATGGGGGCTATATGTTACATTTGCCCGATCTTGTTGATTTTCACTATATACACTACATAAATAGAAAGTACTCGAGTTGCAAAATTTTACGGTCCTAACTTTTTAATTGCAGAAGTTTTGGCCAAAAACCTTATATCTGAACAATCGGTTGTATGGGGGCTATATGTTACATTTGCCCGATCTTCTTGATTTTCACTATATACACTACATAAATAGAAAGTACTCGAGTTGCAAAATTTTACGTTCCTAACTTTTTAATTGCAGAAGTTTTGGCCAAAAATTCTTATATCTGAACAATCGGTTGTATGGGGGCTATATGTTACATTTGCCCGATCTCGTTGATTTTCACTATATACACTACATAAATAGAAAGTACTCGAGTTGCAAAATTTTACGTTCCTAACTTTTTAATTGCAGAAGTTTTGGCCAAAAAACCTTATATCTGAACAATCGGTTGTATGGGGGCTATATGTTACATTTGCCCGATCTTCTTGATTTTCACTATATACACTACATAAATAGAAAGTACTCGAGTTGCAAAATTTTACGTTCCTAACTTTTTAATTGCGGAAGTTTTGGCCAAAAAACCTTATATCTGAACAATCGGTTGTATGAGGGCTATATGTTATACTGGTCCGATCTTGTCAGTTCCGACAAATGATTCCTATATTACAAAATGGTGGCCACATACACAATTTCAGCCAGATATCTCAAAAATTGAGGGACTAGTTTGCGTTCAAACAGACAGACGGACAGACGGACATGGCTAAATCAACTCATCACGTCATCCTGATCATTTCGGTATACTTATTGATGGGTCTATCTCTTCTTCTTCTCATATTTACAAACATCGGACCAAAGTTATAATACCATTTCATGTTCATGAAAGGTATAATTATTACAAACGCATGAGATGTAACAATAACATTATAAATTTGATCGTTACCAATTAAAGCTCCAGGATGACCTAATTCAGCTCGAATTAAAATTCTTAATGAAGTTCCAATTATTCATGCTCAAGCGCCAAAAATAAAGTATAAAGTTCCAATATCTTTATGATTTGTTGAAAATAATCATTGTTGCGTACTATGATTAAATGGCTGAATTTAGGCGATAGACTCTAAATGTATTTATATTATTTTCGACTAGTCGTTTCAAAAAATATTCGATTATCACTAATCGACTAGTCGAATAGTTGCTTTTGACTAGTCGATTAGCTGGTCTGAAGACCCGGGTAATAAGGCGGCAAATTTCTACTGTAATTCGCATGCAGGTTTAAGTGGTATCTGCCATTTTCGCCAATTTATTTGCTTCATTTCCTTGAAATTGAAAAAAAAAATGTAACAGGAGCACAGAACATTTGTGTAGGTAGATATACAAAAATTAAATTTTGAAAAATGTATGTATGTTTGTAGCAATATTTGTATGTATGTAGATAAAAAAAGTTTGAACATTTTTTTTCATACTGCAAAACGTTCTATGTCAATATTATTCTTTCAGGTTTAAGTGCACAATGAATGCATCTTTCTCTTATTCTACGTCGCCGTTTGAAATAAGTTAGTTGAAAGATTGATTTGTTGGGCAAAAGAAATGTAAAAGTAGATTAAATCACACCTACTTTTCTAAAGAACTCAAAAATTACAAACCTTACATAGAGCGTTTTGATGTATTACCAAAAATATACGGCAACATTAAACTGCCAAAAAAAAGTTGAACACTTTCGGAATGATTAAGCTTGGGAATTTATTTATTTTTTGTAGCGAAATTGCTTCTGCCGGCAAATGAAAGATATCCAATGAAAATAAAAACAAATTTGACATGTGAGAAATTATAAGCACCTGCAACTCTAGTAGCTTGGTTTCTGTTTGAAAACTTAAGATTTGTAACAAACTTTTCAAATTGTTATTTGTTTCATGCACTGCTAAGCGCTCTCCAATGCTGCTGTTACGTCAGGCCGTGTTAAAATACAGGAGATGATTGCAACACGAGCTTTTAATCCAATTTAAGATTGTATAGTGTTCCCTTTAAAAGCTGATGTGGTTTTTAATATAAAAGTCACTGGAAATTATTTGGAACGCATAATAAGAAAAAAACATGCTCGTAAAATTTCTGGAATTAGCGCTTTTCGAAATTGGTGATTCAACAAATATTTTATAAATTTTAAGGAAACATTTAAGCACACGCTAATAAATTGTCTTTAATTTTTGAAAAGTATTAGGAGCACAGAATTTCAATGTAAGCAATTATATACAAAAAAAATTCAATAAACTGGTATGTACAGATGGGGGTTGGTGCCCCCACTGTTAATTTGCTTTTCGAAAATATCGTTGTGTATAAGAAAAGAACTGAAAGCTCGTAGAATGCGTGTTTTTGAAGTTATTAACATTAATATTATTATCAATATTATGATTATTATTATTATAAGGCCTTATTACACCGCGACCATTAGTACGATCTATTGTGTGACCTATCAGCTTATTGCTGTATGCGGAGGCTCTTTATAAATTTGAGCAACTCCTCAGGTTTTTTATTCCATATCACGAACGGATTGAGAGTGACACCACCTAGGTAGCAAACTCTCTTTCTTGCTAACGCAATGCATTCGCAGAGTATGTGAACCGGCGTTTCATCGTCCAGTTCGCGAAACCGACAAATTGTTACTCATGTGATAACGTAGACTACAATGTCCCGTGTAATACCCAGTGAGGGTTCTTAGATCCACCCTTCTTAGATTTATGAGCCTGGCCGATGCTCTTTGCGATGGTTTTATAAAAAGTTTGGCCTGCCTCTGTCCTAGGCTGCTAAGCCAATGCTGCCTAAACTGTTTGTCTTCCCAGTTGCTTATGGTCTCCTTTACGTGGGCCTTGGTGAGCCCAAAGAAGGGTTCCGGACCATAAAATGCTGTTAAAGCACCTTGTTTTGCAAGCTGGTCCGCTTTTTCGTTGCCGTCATGTCCTTCATGCCGTGGGACCCAACCTAACAACACTTTGTTTTTGGCCCCCAGATCATTAAGGACTGTGACGCACTCATAAACAAGCTTCGAAGCTATTGTGTACGACTACAAGGCACGTAGGGCGGCCTGACTGTCCGACACAATGTAAATTCGCTTAGAGGATAGTCCTCTTTTGCATGGATTTCCGCTTGGAACATAGTGTGGTAGCTACCCATTGGTATCGATTTTTTGTAGTTTGGTCCATAAAATCAATATTACTGCAGTATTGCAGTCAAGTTAGTTTACTGATGCTCTGATGCTGATACTTAAGAGATAATGGGGTCTATCCGCAATTCCGGCGGAGCTCTCGGCAGGAATGAAGGTAATATAGTCGATAAAGATAACGTCGAATTTATCGAAACATACCGCCAAGTTCCCTTAAAATCGTTTGAATTCTCTCAAGATCTATTAGATTTTCTCCCGCCGGGAACTGCGTCGGAATAGCTCATAGACCCCAATATGCAACAGTAATTGCATACTTCATTTTCATGTAGCGAATTATGAGCTTGTGATGAGCAACAGATTGTCAACGTTTTATTAAACACACCCCATATTTTTTTATACGGGACGCTACTGAAACAATATTTTCAAATTTTTGACAAGCGGCCATGTTTTTTTTTTCAATCGTACAATATTTGTGTCAGAATTACTTACTTACATAAAGAAATTCTGTCTCCAAACCCTGTAGGAAATTCATATAACTCCATCTGTCTCCAAACCCTGTAGGAAATTCATATAACTCCAAATCAGCTATTAGTTCTTTATTTTTCAGTGTTCATAGTACTTTTACGAGTATATAAGCAGCTGGGATGAAAATGGAGAACTACACCGTCGGACAAAATAAAGTACAAACATGCCCATGTGGACAAAAACTTACCAATGCAACTCCGATGCATTTCAGTTGTGAATTATAATGTCCTCTTAATAACAATGTAGTACATTTTTATAAATTGTACTCGTCTAGGATAACTAACTCATTAAAAAAGGTAGGGTGCCATATTCGCAAGTGGACAAAATAAACTCAAAACGATTGTTATTGCAAAATTTGGCTTTTTCGTTCTCTTTATGATCAAATCTCTTTGGTTTTATGAGGAAATTCTTATTGATAAATTTTATTGCAATTTCTTCTTATTTTGTTGCGATTTATTTTTGAATGTGTTATTAATAAGAAACTCTTCTCAAGATTTTCGTAAAAATGTGGAAAAAAATAAAAGAGATATTACTTATTATGTATAGAGAAGATGTTACTCATTCAATACCCACCGATCTGTATACTCGATTAACTAATAGCTACACTTCTCACCGAGAAAAGGGCTGTTAAAAATTTAAAATATATGATAGAAGCAGCCAGTTTTTCGAGTTTTTTTTAACATTTTGAATTTTTGAGTTTATCACTGTTTAGATCTAGGTGTGCGATATGTACATGTGGCAGGAGGAAAAAGTTTGAAGTTTCAAGCAAATTCATTGTTCAATTGAAAAACTGAATCGACAATTTTTTAAGCAGTTGAATTTCGGATTAAAAAAGTATCTTTTTAAGTCAGCTTTTGATTTCAGCATTTCAGCATTATGATGTCAGCATTGATCTGGCTTAGAACATCGGTTTTGACCTTATTTGAGGCCTGTACAGCTACGTATGAATGCATGATAAAAATAAACCAAAAACGTAAATAAATTATTATAAATTATAACTAAATTTGATTAGTTAACTAAAACAAGTACTTGTAGGTATAGAAATCTGTAGATAGTTGGTATTTGAGAAAAGGTTTCGAAAAAGCAATGGCTCTTTTTATTAATTTATACCAATGGTACTACGAACAGCTAGGATGAAAATGGTGAACTAATAGTTGACTTGGAGTTATATGAATTCCCCACAGGGTTTGGAGACAGAATTTCTTTATGTAAGTATGTCATTCTGTCACAAATATTGTACGATTGAAAGAAACATGGTCAAAAATTTGAAAAAATTATTTCAGTAGCGTCCCGTATAAAAAAATATGGGGTGTGTTTAATAAAATGTTGACAATCTGTTGCTCATCACAAGCTCATCATTCGCTACATGAAAATGAAGCATGCAATTAGTGTTACATATTGGGGTCTATCAGCTATTCCGACGCAGTTCCCGGCGGGAGAAAATGTAATAGATCTTGAGAGAATTCAAACGATTTTAAGGGAATTTGACGGTATGTTTCGATAAATTCGACGTTATCTTTATCGACTCTATTACCTTCATTCCTGCTGGGAGCTCCGCCGGAATAGGTGATATACCCCATTATCACTTAAGTATCAGCATCAGAGCATCAATAAAGTAACTTGACTGCAATACTGTAGTAATATTGATAATAATATTAATGTTAATAACTTCAAAAACACGCATTCTACTAGCTTTCAGTTCTTTTCTTATACATAACGATATTTTCGAAATGCAATTTAACAGTGGGAGTAGTTGCCCCACCAACCCCCATCTGTACATACCAGTTTATTGAATTTTTTTTGTATATAATTGCTTACATTGAAATTCTGTGCTCCTGATACTTGTCAAATATTAAAAACAACTTATCAGCGTGTGCCTAAATGTTTCTTTAAAATTTATAAAATATTTATTGAACCACCAATTTCGAAAAGCGCTAGTTCCACAAATTTTACGAGCATGTTTTTTTTTATTATTATGCGTTCCAAAAAATTCCCAGTGACTTTTATATTAAAAAACCAAATCAACTTTTAAAGGGGAAATTATACAATCTTAAATTGGATTGAAAGCCTGACATAACAGCAGCATTGGAGAGCGCTTAGCACCGCATGAAACAAATAACAATTTGAAAAGTTTTTTACAAATCTTAAGTTTTGAAACAGAAACCAAGCAACTAGAGTTGCAGGTTCTTATAATTTCTCACATGTCAAATTTGTTTTTGTCGGCAGAAGCAACTTCGCTACAAAAAAATAAATAAATTCTACAAAAAATTTTGCTACAAAAAATAAATGAATTCCGATAGAAAGTGTCCAACTTTTTTTTGGCACTCTAATGTCCCCGTATATTTTTGGTAATTCATCAAAACGCTCTATGTAAGGTTTGTAATTTTTGAGTTCTTTGGAAAATGAGGTGTATTTTAATGTACTTTTACTTTTTTTTTGCCCCACGAATCAATCTTTCAACTATCTTTTTTCAAACGGCGACGTAGAATAAGAGAAAGATACATTCATTAAGCACTTAAACCTGAAAGAATAATATTGACATAGAACGTTTTGCAGTATGAAAAAAAAATTTCAAACTTTTTTTATCTACATACATACAAATATTGCTACAAACATACATACATTTTTCAAAATTTCATTTTTGTATATCTACCTACACAAATGTTCTGTGCTCCCGTTACATTTTTTTTTAAATTTCAAAGAAATGAAGCAAATAAATTGGCGAAAATGGCAGATACCACTTAAACCTGCATGCGAATTACAGTAGAAATTTCCCGCCCTATTACCCGGGTAAAAACTGGGAACCCGATTTAATCGTTAGTATTCGATTAGTGACAGCAGGTCGACTAGCTGAAATCGAATATCTGCTATTCGATTTTCAAACAGCACAAAAGTTGGTAATCGACTACTCGACTAATCGACTAGTCGAGTAATCGATTAGAATCAAGAGCCCTACTTTATAGTCAAATATGATATTAGACTGCAATTCTAAAGGAGTAAGTTAATTACTAAAGCTTAAAAGATTTTACTAGTATTTATAGCTTTGAAGGCTATTCGTTTTTTTAACTTAAAGCCTTAAAGATAAAATATTAATAAAAAAAGGATATAATATAGAAATTATAATTAAACTAAATGTTGAAATAAATGAAAAAATAAATATACATTTAGTTGAAATATTATTTAAATATATATTAAAAAATCAGTTATTTTCAAAATAATTTAATATAAATGCAGAGAAACATAATCGTAAGTAAAAATATAGAGTAATTAATGTTATTACTATTATAATTAGTATTATAAAGTATTGATTATTTATAGTTAATGATTGAATAAAAAATCATTTTTGGTAAAAATCCAATAAATGGAGGTAATCCACCAAGAGATAATAAATTTAATATTAAAATAAATTTTAAAATTTTTGAATTAAAAAAATTATTGAATAATTGATTTAAATAAAAAATTTCAAAATTATTAAATATATGTAAAAATTAATCTAAAAGATAAAAATGAATAAAAACAAAAATATATAATTCATATTATTTCATTAGTTTGTATGGCAATTAATATTCAACCTAATTGATTAATGGATGAATAAGCTATTAATTTTCGTAAAGAAATTTGATTTAATCCTCCAATTTTAAACCGATTATGTCGGAGTGGTCTTGTCAGGTTGTCGCCTTCTCACTTTAGTTCACCACCGAACGGGTGTTCAGTGGCTATCCAGAGACACGTGGGCTTTTCGAACGTAGTGAGCTGCTTGGACCGCACATAGAAGAATCGCTCTTGCCATTCCCCGTTGAATGGCGATCAGAAACTTTCCCCACTTGCGTGGACTTCTACAAACGGCCCCACTTCCCACGCCGACTATGCATTCACTGCTAAAGTGACAAATCCGGAAGTCATGAATGTATTTCCTATTAATAGCTCAATTACAGTTATGGGATAGTCGGACGTATTTTATTTCCCTGACCTCTGTTCTCCAGCTTTTCGTTAATTTTATTTAACGAACAGGAGAACCTTAAATCTCTTCACTTAAGGGTCTATCTTTAACTTTAAGACTATTACAGAGAAAAAATTATGTATGTATACTTGCATTTTTGGAATTTGCTTTTCATTATTATAATAAATTTGTGTTTCATTTCACTAACGTTTGAATACAAATTAGTTTGGAAATAATTAGACATATTTCTCCAAATTTTTTTACGATTTCTGATATTTCTTGAAAATTTACCATATTTGCCCCTTGTACAAATTTCAATAACTCTCGTTGTGTTAATCTTTCAAAATGTGGCATTTGGTTTTATACTACTGTAGTGTAGGACAACAAATTATAAAAGAGAAACATGTAATAAAAGTAACACTGTACCTGTGCCTACAAAAACATTTTACCGAAAAAAGTTACGCACCAAAGTAGATCGATATTTCTGCCTCTACCTTGAAAACTAAAGGGAGCAAATCAAATTCAAATAATAATACTCTGTTGCCTCAAAAACTTATAAGCACAAATATTGAAAATGCCCAAAAATAGAGTATCGCTACTTTCATTGATGATAACCATAAATATTGGAGGAGCACATCAACCCCGCTTACATTTTTAGAATCTCTGTCTCTAAAACTACACTCTGGTAAAGCGATACATTGATGCCTCAAAATTGTATAGAACAAATACCAAAAAGAAAATTAGAGTATCACTTGAAAAAGCGGTAAATTCGACATTTTTAAAATCCGTGCGAGAGTGAATTCGTCGAAATCCTTAAGAAAACAAAAAATTATGGTCAGAGAGATGGATTCATGTCTCAGCTGATCAGAGGTGACCTCCAAATGAAGGCTTCTCGAGCACTGGTCATCTCTTAACTCCACGGGTAAAACAAATAAGACTAGAAAGTATAAGAAGCTTTTGCAGTGACACGCACGCAACGGCCATTAAAACATCCTTTTTACAGACGAAACAATTTTTACCGTGGAAGAAGTTTTTAAGGTATTTGTTTCCTTTAGCACCCAACTGCTAAAAATTTAGCTAAAATAGCGGGAAGGTGACAAAAGAAGCGTTTTGACCTCCGTATCAATAATTCGAAAGCGCGAAATTTGCAATCAAAGTTGCAGGTTTTCATGTGATTGTTGTAATCAGACATCGAAAATATCAGTTAACAATTTCATAGGTTTTAAAAATAACAAAAAAGTTAAGACAAATATTCAAATATTCGTTGCAAACAAAAACTCAAAGACAAAAAAAAATTTTTTTGGCCCAGAAAGACCTTTACAGTTTCAGATTTACTATTTTTCTCCGATTGTAATAATTATATTTATTTTTTTCAAAGAAAAAATTGTGCAAGTCACAGACGTGGTATATTAATTACTCCTTTTACTAAGACGCACAACTGGTGTTAAAAGAGTGGGCTCCGAAGAGCAGGTGAATAAATGGTTGGTGTTATAAGGAGACGAGCGATATGCCGGACATTCATTCGGCACGTCGGGATTCGGTCTGTGTTAGTAGGAGTTTAACCTGCTACAATATATAGAACATAATTGAGCCAGAGTGACCCTTGTGTCGCTAGGAAAATGAAGTTCCTCGTCAGAAACACGACGTGTTGGAGTAAGCAAAATCGCGTTCTTCGGACAGAGCTCAAGGTAGGAGACAAGAGACGTCTCATGGATGCGCTTCAGGGCCTGCACATGAACCTTTGGAGCAAACGGCATCGCTGCTATGTGCCGGATTTCATCAAAATGTTTAGGTAGGTGCATGGGCGTAGCCAGACTCGAAATTAGGGGGGGGGGGAGCAATTTTTAATTATAGGGGAACATTTTTTAACTATAATTTAATAATGAAATTCCTTTAAATATAGTAACTTTAAGAGTCGGCAGTACCTCTATTCAAATAGATAGTTGCGATATTATAGTTATGTATGTATGTACATTCACTTGTGCGTATATTGAAATTATATATGTACGATTATAACTATTCGAAAATTAAATGAAAAACAAGTAAGGAAAGTTGTCTTCGGCTGTGCCGAAGGCTATATCATCATCATTTATTGGCGCTTAACCGCCTAAGCGATTTTGGCCGTTGCATATCAAAGCACGCCAGTCATTCCTTTTTAGCGATAACTGACGCCAATTGGAAACCCCAAGGGAGTTCAAGTCATCCTCCACCTGTTGTTTCCATCTCAGTCGAGGCCTACCCCTTCCTGTGCTGGAGCTTCTTTGTCCATTCGCACAACATGGCCCAGCCAGCGGAGTCTTTGGGCTTTAATTCGCTGGACTATGGTCAGATCTGCGTATAGCTCGTATAGCTCATCGTTAAATTTCCTTCGATACTCGCCGTTGGCATCACGGGAAGGACCATAAATCTTCCGGAGAACTTTTCTCTCAAATACTCCAAGGGCCATCTCATCTTCTCTTGACATTGTCCATGAATCTGAGCCATACATCAGGACAGGTAATATGAGAGACTTATAGAGCGTGATCTTTGTTCTTCGAGAGAGGCCTTTACTTCTCAATTGCCTACTCAGTCCAAAGTAGCACTTGTTGGCAAGAGTGATTCTCCGCTGGATTTCTAGACTGATATTATTTTCGGTGTTGATACTGGTTCCCAAATAGACAAAGTCCCTCACAGTTTCAAATTTGTAACTATCAACAGTGACATGGCTGCCAAGGCGCAGGTGCGCCGATTCTTTCTTTGATGACAGCAAATACTTCGTCTTGTCCTCGTTCACGGCAAGACCCACTTTTTTCGCTTCCTTATCCAGTCCAGAGAAGGCAGCGCTTACGACGCGGTTGTTAAGGCCAATGATATCAATATCATCGGCATACGCCAGCAATTGCACGCTCTTGTAATAGATTGTACCATTGCGGTTTAGCTCTGCTGCTCGAATTATCTTCTCCAGCATCAGATTGAAGAAAACGCACGAAAGGGAGTCGCCCTGTCTGAAGCCTCGTCTGGTTTCAAATGGCTCAGAGAGGTCCTTCCCGATTCTGACGGAGCTGTTGGTATTGCTCAACGTCATTTGGCAAAGCCGTATAAGCTTTGCAGGGAAGTCAAATTCAGGCATACAGGCAACTCCTTTTTACGCTGTCAAAAGCGGCTTTGAAATCAACAAAGAGATGGTGTGTGTCGATTCTTTTATCATGGGTCTTCTCCAGGATTTGGCGTATCGTGAAAATCTGGTCGATGGTAGACTTACCAGGTCTAAAGCCACACTGATAAGGTCCAATCAGTTTGTCTACGATGGGCTTCAGCCTTTCACACAACACGCTAGAAAGAACCTTATATGCAATATTAAGAAGACTAATTCCGCGGTAGTTGGTGCGGTTAGCGGGATCGCCTTTCTTGTGGATTGGGCAAAGCACACTTAAATTCCAATCCGGAGGCATGCATTCGTCTGACCATATTCTGCATAAGAGCTGATGCATGCTTTTTACCAGCTCTTCGCCTCCGTGTTTGAACAGCTCGGCGGGTAGTCCGTCTTTTCCAGGTGCTTTGTTGTTTTTGAGCCGGGATATAGCTATCCTCACTTCATCATAGTCAGGTGGTGGGACGACTTTTCCATCGTCAGGGATTGGGGTATCGGGTTCGACGTCTCCCTCGCAATTTAGCAGTGAGGAGAAGTGCTCCCTCCATAATTTAAGTACACTTTGTACGTCGGTTACCAGGTCGCCATTATTGTCCTTACAGGAGCTTGCCCCGGTCTTAAAACCTTCCGTCATCCGCCGGATCTTTTCATAGAATTTTCGGGCATCATTCCTGTCAGCCAGCATCTCAAGCTCCTCACACTCACGCCTTTCGGCCTCACTTTTCTTTTTTCTGAAAAGGCGTCTCTCTTCCTTCTTTGCCTCACGATATTGTTGCCATACACTGCGGGTTGCGCCCGTTCGCAACGTCTCCTTGTAGGCAGCGTCCTTTTTTTCGAGGCAGTTTTGCATTCCTCATCGTACCAGTTGTTCTTGCGGGCTCGCTGGAACCCTATAGTGGCCTCAGCGGCGGTACGCAATGAGTGAGAGATATGCTTCCATTGCTCGGTTACATCGTTAGGTCGGGGATTGCCCTCTGCTAGCAGGTGTGAGAGTCGAGTTGTGAAATTATCAGCTGTCTGTGTCATGCGCAGCTTCTCGACGTCAAACTTTCCTTCCGTTACTGTGCGCACTTTCTTCGTTGCACAGAGGCGTGTGCGTATCTTGGCTGCGACAAGATAATGGTCAGAGTCAATATTGGGACCACGCAGTGTACGCACGTCCAGAACGGTGGAGCTATGTCTGCCGTCAATCAAGACATGATCAATCTGGTTTCTAGTTCTTTGATCAGGGGACAGCCATGTGGCTTGGTGTATTCGCTTATGCTGGAACCTGGTACTACTGATGACCATATTGCGAGCAGCGGCGAAGTCAATCAACCTAGTGCCGTTGGGGGATGTTATATTGTGGAGACTGAATTTTCCAACTGTAGGACCAAAGACTCCTTCCTTGCCCACCTTGACATTAAAGTCGCCGAGCACGATTTTGATATCATGCTGGGGGCAGCGATCATAAGTCTGTTCAAGTTTATCGTAGAAGGAGTCCTTCTCTGCGTCATCCGTCTCCTCAGTCGGCGCAAAGGCTATATACCTTTCATGAATAAGCGTCACGATTTTCACTGTTCGATCCCCAGTACAGCCTGTTTCAATTTAACTATATTTACTCTACACATTACACATCTTTGTTGTAATTTAAAAAAACTTACAAAATAATAGGATCCGAGTTATCGGAACAATCGATTGTATGGAGGCTATATATTATACGTGTTCAATTGTACTGACTTACACTATACACATTACATATGTAGAAAGTACTAAAGGTGCAATATTTTACGTTCCTACCTTTTTAAATGCGGAAGTATTGGCCAAAAAACCTTATATCGGAACAACCGGTTGTATGGGGCTACTTATATGTTATATTTACCCGATCTTCTTGATTTTCCTCTACACACTACATAAATTGAAAGTACTCAAGTTGCAAAATTTTATGTTCCTAACTTTTTAATAGCAGAAGTTTTGGCCAAAAAACCTTATATCTGAACAATCGGTTGTATGGGGGCTCTATGTTACATTTCCCCGATCTTGTTGATTTTCACTATATACACTACATAAATAGAAAGTACTCGAGTTGCAAAATTTTACGTTCCTAACTTTTTAATTGCAGAAGTTTTGGTCAAAAAACCTTATATCTGAACAATCGGTTGTATGGGGGCTATATGTTACATTTGCCCGATCTTGTTGATTTTCACTATATACACTACATAAATAGAAAGTACTCGAGATGCAAAATTTTACGTTCCTAACTTTTTAATTGCAGAAGTTTTGGCCAAAAAACCTTATATCTGAACAATCGGTTGTATGGGGGCTATATGTTACATTTTCCCGATCTTGTTGATTTTCACTATATACACTACATAAATAGAAAGTACTCGAGTTGCAAAATTTTACGTTCCTAACTTTTTAATTGCAGAAGTTTTGGTCAAAAAACCTTATATCTGAACAATCGGTTGTATGGGGGCTATATGTTACATTTGCCCGATATTTTTGATTTTCACTATATACACTACATAAATAGAAAGTACTCGAGATGCAAAATTTTACGATCCTAACTTTTTAATTGCAGAAGTTTTGGCCAAAAAACCTTATATCTGAACAATCGGTTGTATGGGGGCTATATGTTACATTTGCCCGATCTTGTTGATTTTCACTATATACACTACATAAAGAGAAAGTACTCGAGTTGCAAAATTGTACGTTCCTAACTTTTTACTTGCAGAAGTTTTGGCCAAAAAACCTTATATCTGAACAATCGGTTGTATGGGGGCTATATGTTACATTTGCCCGATCTTGTTGTTTTTCACTATATACACTACATAAATAGAAAGTACTCGAGTTGCGAAGTTTAACGTTCCTAACTTTTTAATTGCAGAAGTTTTGGTCAAAAAACCTTATATCTGAACAATCGGTTGTATGGGGGCTATATGTTATTCTGGTCCGATCTTGCCAGTTCCGACAAATGATTCCTATATTACAAAATGGTGGCCACATACAAAATTTCAGCCAGATATCTCAAAAATTGAGGGACTAGTTTGCGTTCAAACAGACAGACGGACAGACGGACATGGCTAAATCAACTCAGCTTGTCATCCTGATCATTTCGGTATACTTATTGATGGGTCCATCTCTTCTTCTTCTCATACTAACAAACTTCGGACCAAAGTTATAATACCATTTCATTTTCATGAAAGGTATAATTATATAGTAAACTAGCTGATGCCCGCGACTTCGTATGCGTATAATTTCTGTTTTAATGTTTGTCTGCTCTATAAACGCAAATTTCGGTCACAAAAAATGTTTTCATCGGACTGATACAGCTTAAAGTTTAATAAAAAACGACCCTAAAGCCATGTGATTTAATAACATCGCATATTACAGCACTCATTGACACCTTTCGTTAGACACCCATATTGAACTAAGACATTTTTTAACATTCTTAATACGTATTTATTTCTTTTGCTTTTCTTTTCTTCTCTTCCTTTTTATTTCCTCTCCTTATCTTCTCCGTTCTTTCCCTTTTCTTTCCTTTCCTCTTCCTTCCTTTTCTTTCCTTTTCTCTTCTTTCATTTCATTTTATTTCCCTACTTTCTTTCTTTCTTTTCTGTTCTTTTCTTTTATTTTTCTTTCTTTTCGTTTCTTTTATATTCTTACCTGATCCTTCTTTCCATTTCCATTACATTCCTTTTTTCCTTTTATTTTTTTCTTTCCTTTCCTTTCGTTTCCGTTGCGTTAGTTTCCTTTCATTTTATTCATTTTTTTTTTTCATTTCATTTCTTTTCTTTCACTTTTTTTCTTAAATTTCCCCTCCAGTCATTTCGTTTCCTTACCTTTCCTTTTCTTACCTTTCCTTTCCTACCGTTTCCTTATTTTCTTTTGTTCCTTTCCGCAACTCCTTTGCTTTTCTTTTTCTTTCATTCATTTCCTTAACTTATTTTTTTAGCTTTTCATTGCCTTTCTTTCCTTTATTTTTCTTTCTTTTTATTTTCATTTATTTTCCATACCTTCTTCCTCGCTACCTTTTCTTTCCCTTCTTTTTTTTCTTCTTACCTTTCTTTGTCTTTCTCCTTTTGCTTCTCTTTTCCGCTGCTTTACCTACATTACATTTCCTTTCTTCCCTTCTTTTTTTCTTTTCCATTCCTTTCCCTTTGATTTTTCTGTCATATTTTCCGTTCCTTACCTTAACTTACCTTTATTACCCTTTTAGCCAGCCCTTTCCTTTCCTATTATTTTCTTAATTTAATACTTTTATTTATTTCATTTTTATTTATTTTATATTATTCCCTTTCCTTTCATTTCAAACAAATTTTATTTTTTTACTTTCAATCACTTTTCTATTTCTGATTTTACTTTTTTTTTTAATTTTATCAATTTTCCATTTTATTTTATTTCACTAAGTCTATCCACGAAGGGCCTTGTGCATGATCTAGCTTATTTGTGCTTTTTTTCAAAAGCATTTGCTTCTATGAATCCCCACGCACAGATTTTGTTTTTGTAAACACTGTTTGTACCTAAGCTCAATAAAGTTGACGCGCTGGCTCATGTTATCTTATTGCTGCCACCAAAACAACTCACCCTACTGCAATGAATGCAAACACAACAATGCAAGTGGTCATACCTACATACACGCATAACAGCGGCTCTATAAAGCGAATGCGTGTATAGCACTTGTAGTGGTGTGATTTTCAAATCATATTATAATTAATTTTTTTAAATTTTTGGTTTGTTGTCGCACACCCTCGTCGAGACATATCGATACATACCAAATATACCTTAGAATTGTGGTTATTGCAAAAAAGGGAGAAAACTGTTATGTTTGCGCATTTATATATAATAGATTCTGCGGGTATCTTCTGCAAATCGATCCAAAACTTCCTCTTCAATTTGGTGCATATTCTCTTTCATATATTTTCGATGTACGCTTAGTGAGCACAGACCTAAGAATTAGTTTTTTTAATTAATATACAATATTACGAGAACAACATAATTCGTTACATTACGTCACAACTGCTAAAACTCGTCCAAAAATACGAGTTTTAACCTTGATTTTAATAATCTGAAAACGGAAATTTGATTTTTTCTTTCTGTCAAGAGAAATTTGCGAACAAAATGAATTGTTTTTGAATTTTTTTCTCACTCTTGGAAAGAGTTTCCAGAATTTAGGGGGAGGTAGCTGCCACCACTACGACTTTGGGAAGGGAGACAGTAGGGGAGACTGGGGTACCTCCGGCTTTGGGGTACATTCGGCAATTGCGTTTTCCGTATGAAAGAATTATCTGACATAGCCATTAGGTAGCGAAAACATACCCACCACTAGTAAGAATTATCGATTTGATGTCTCACATCTATCTTTTAGCATTCTACAAAATTACACGTGTTTTTGTGTTTTCGGGAGTGTTGATGGTGTTTTCGTTTGGTAAGTGAAAAAGTGTTGAGGTTTTTGTTGTGCGTTTTTTTTTTACAAAATTCAATAAAACGGAATGGTAAGAATGTTACTTTTAAGAAAAAAATAGAGAAAAGTGAAAAGTGATGCTTCGGGGTAGAATCAGCAATTTTTATTGGGGCACATTCGGCGAACATATATTCATGCCGAATGTGCCCCGGACAGAAATACAGGATCGCCGAATGTACCCCGCATAGTCTTAAGTAAACTTTTTTCTTGTTTATATATTTATCTAGGTATTTAAAAATGGTTTATATGAAATAAAACCTGATACCATTTAAAAACGACTTTTTACTTGATAACTATACCCCACAACATGGCCGACGAAGGTACCCCAGCAATTGCCGGAGCTACCCCGGCATGGGGCACATTCAGCAAATTTGACTTTTTTCATATAACTTAAAGTAAATTAGTCTCCGCTAAAATTTCAAGAAATGGCTTCACATCATCTTATTTTTAAATAATGAGAGATTAGTTTAAGGTTATATAAGTTGCGATTCGTTGAATATTTTCTGAGATATGGAGGTTAAAAAAAAAGTGCCGAAGGTACCCCAGTCTCCCCTAGGTAGCTTGTGACCACCTACGTGAATTTCTAACTCTATGCCCACTTGCGCTGTCCAAGTCATGAATAGTGTCGCCGAGGACTTTACCGGCGACATTGTCTAGCTCTGAGCGGTGAAGAATTCGACAAAAGTGGGAATATAACCATTAATTTTAGAGTACAGCTCTTGAATTAGTTTTAGTCCCACTCCACAAGTCTCAGTATCATCATCGTTATCATTTTCCTTAACTCCTATTGGAGCATAGGCTCTCAGTATAGGGACCATTTTCTTCTTTGAATTCTCTTTCGGTTAAAGGAGGCACAATTCAAGCGAAATTCTTGGAAAAATTACTCGAAAAAACTAACTCATATCGTCTGGTTCACGTTTTTATGTTGAATATTAAAATATTTGGGTTACTCAAAGACAAAAAAACTTTCAAAATAAATTTTTTTTGTCGATTTAGGTTTTTCTGTTTTACTTTTTTTTGTTATTTCCATTAAAAAAACAAAAAAAAATTAAATATTTGTTAACAGTTATTTTCAATCTCTGGTTGTAATCATAAAAGGCCATCCCTAATAATGTGCAAAAAAGTCTTCTACGCAGAAATACTGGGGATGGCGAAGCGGGTGTTGGACCGGTTAAGGGATAATTTTTATAAGTGCGGCCGAATACTATAGATCACACCCCCTATTTAGGATCGGGTTGACTACAAACTATAGTCGTAGTTAGAACACATGACCTGCAAGCCACCACCGAAATTTGGAGAGTCTCAAGAAAGCAAAAGGAGGCCGTTCTGTGAGTAAAAACAAACGGCCTTAAAGTCCAAAACTCCTTCATTAATTTTATAAAGTTCTTTCAAATTGTAACATAACTTATGGCCGGACTAAGTAATTGTACTCAAATTTTATGAGTTGCATAACTTATACATACTTTCCCTCGTGAAGGGTGGATACCTTGCCGCGGTACGAGGGCTTAAGTCGATAGCCACAGGGCTACGCTGCCCTTGTGAGCCTCTCTGATACCGGGTCGCCTCAGAGAGTAAGCATGGCCTTACCGCGGTACGGGGCTCTGCCGCGGCGGACGACACATTTTCCCCTACTCTTCCCTTGACCCTAAGCTGGCCTTGTCCGCGATGGCAACTACGGGTCCACACTCCCGGGAGACATCTCCCCGCCGCTTCACATACCACGAGAAAAGATTGGCTGCAAAGATCCTGAAGAGGTATGAAGGGGTACCGCAGGAATCACTGTCGCCAAATTCCAGAAAATCGTTAGAGCTAGCGAAAGCTGTGATACCGGATTTCCAAAATACTCACATGCCAAAGAGGTTAAAAGTTAACCCTTTCAAACGCCAAAGATCGGACCTGGAGTTAAATCCCCCTCCCAAGCGGCATCAGAATACCCCTGGATCGGGCAAACTAAGCTTTGCTGAGGTAACCAAGGACATGATCCTTATAGGCGCCCTTGACCGAGGCAATGACCGTCTGGCCATCCCCAAGGACCGGTGGCGTTACGTGCGAAATGAACTCGGCAACATTCTTCTCAACGTTGCTCCGGAGCCGGGAGACGAAATACCGGAAGAGGAAGCGGAGGATTCCGACGCGGAAACCATGTTATCCGCCACGTCCACTGGCGATAGTGCTGTGATCAACTCGGAGATGGAGGACAGCCTACAGGACGAGGAAGTCCTCGACGTCACGGTGGTAGAAGCCAACGCTGAGCGATTAACATCTAACGCTACAGACAGAAGGACTCCCGCAACGCCATATCGGGCAGTTAATCGGAACAACTCGTCGTTGATAGCAACGTCCGGGATGGGGCAAACCTCGACGATATGGGGACGGCAGGGAAGTCTGTGCGCTCTCATGTTGGTGGTGCTTCAGATTAATCTGCACAAATCTAAAGTGGCCTCGGCTGCTTTAAGTAGTCGTCTTTCTAAAGGCCACGTGGATGTGGGCCTCATCCAAGAACAATGGGTCAATAGCTCGAGAATCTGCGGATTGGGGAGTAAGGCTTCAAGCTCATTGGAGCCAGTGAGGATAGCAAAGTCAGGACGTGTATTTTGGTCAAGTCTGAGTTGAACTCCTTTCTCCTACCTAACTACACGAATGCTGATATTACCGCTATCAGTCTAACGGTCGAGAGCACCCGCCTGACGGTGGCGTCGGTCTATATGCCATACGACGCGAAGAACCTACATAACAAACGGGTGTGAAAGACCTGGTGTCAAATTTCTGCACGGGTAATCTTATTATTGGAGCGGACGCTAATGCTCACCATGTTCAATGGGGGAGCTCCGATATCAATGCCAGGGGCAACGTGGGTAATGAGCCTACTTTTATCACTAAGAACCGCAGGGAGGTCATAGACCTCACTATCTGAAGTGAAGGCGCTTATGAGTGGGTCAGAAAATGGCGGGTTCTTGAAGAACATTCATTCACCGTTACATAGAAATGGTTTTAGACTTTATTGTAGAACAACCAATTATGAAGCGCAAATCACGTAACACTAATTGGCAGTTACACAATGAAATATTAGACTGAGACCTACCAGTACTGCCCTCACAAGCCCCCTCATCAGTAGAGGAGCTGGAGGATCTTGTTACTACATTTATATGGGCACTCTCAAATGCTCTAGGACAGGCTTGTGTCAAAACCACGCGGTAAACACAGGCCACATTGGTGGTCCTACGATTTGGACTCGCTCCGCAAATCATGCCGGAAACAATTTAACAAGGCCAAGAGCCTTGGCTCTGAGCCTCGTTGCCACGAATATAAAGCTAAACTAGGTTAGGTTGAAGTGGCTGCCGCAAAGGCGCACCTAGGCCAGTATTAAAAGGCCCGTTGTGATACCATCAACACTAGGAAAGTCAGTCCCGGGACCCAGCCATATGGAAAATCCCAGTGCTATTGGGACTCTCCACATAGCAGAATCCCGGGGCTGACACTCCTAAAACCGACACCGTTACACCTCCTCGAACCATTTAGATGACTTGATGAAAGCCATCAAGTCCTTTATGTCCAGCTCCGCTACCTGGCGTAGGCTATCCAGGAAGGGAACTCCGAAAAAGCGCCTTCTCGCGCCGCTTAAAGCCGGGCAGTTGCAGATGAGATGCTCCACCGTTTCCTCCTCCTCATCATCTTTGCAACTCCTACAGCATCGTCGATAGGGTACACCCAGCCTTGCTGCGTGCCTTCCAATAAGGCAGTGCCCGGTTAAAACCCCTATTAATATAGATATATCCCTTCTTCTTAGGGTGTAAATATATTTAGATCTTTTAATATCCCATTTTGGCCAGGATTGTTTGGATACTCGGCACCCTGGCGATAAAAGCCATCTTTCATTGGCTTGTCGGAGTGTATGCTCCTTCAGCATTAGCTTGCATGTGGCAAATGGCATACCTAAGCGTTCTTTATCCTGAAGAACCTGCTTGGTCGTGCCCTGCCTAGCAAGTTCGTCTGCCCTACAGTTTCCCTCAATGTCCCTGTGTCCCGGGACCCATGTGAGGCTCACGCGGTTCTGTTGGGCCATCTCCTGAAGAGATCGACGACAGCTAAGCGTCAGTTCAGAGTTGAACAAGTAAGAGCCAAGGGATTTGACTGCCGCTTGGCTATCGCTGAAAATAACGATATTCTGTCCGATAGCGTGTTGCCCTATCCAAGCCGCGGCGTCCATGATTGCTGAGACCTCAGCCTGGAAGACGCTGCAATGATCAGGCAGTCTGAAGGAAAGCTCAAGGTCCAGATCCTTGGAATAAATCCCTCCTCCAACTCTGCCGTCCAACTTCGAACCGTCGGTATATATGGAAATGCCGCCATTAGTAGCAGGACACCGATCCGTCCTCTCCCAGTCTTCCCTGCTGGGAATGTTTATTATTTAACCAGCTATCTCCGACTGTTGTGGTTGCACAACGGTCCGTGCTCGGAGGGAGAAAGCTGTAAGAATCCAGAATACCGGAGTGTGCAGTAGTGCCTGCGCCCCAGCCGGAAGTTTCCCTTAGACGCAGAGCCGATGCTGCCGCTGCCCGGTACCCTTCCAGATCGAGTGGCAAAATGCCAAGAATGGCCTGGAGAGCTTCGTTGGGCGTTGTTCTCAACGCGCCGCTTATACAGATCATGCTAGATCTGTGGACTTTACATAACAGGTTTAGGTTGGCTGCCTTGCTCAGCGCAGGCCACCATACCACGACTCCATACAGCATAATTGGCCGGATTATCGCAGTGTAAATCCATCTGCAGATTTTGGGACTGAGCCCCCATTTTTTGCCAATGGCTCTTTTACAGGTGTAAAGTACAATGCACGCTTTCCTCTGGCGCTGGATGACATTCTCCTTCCAGTTAAGCTTTCTATCCAGAACTATGCCTAGGAATTTGGCTTTGTCAGCCAAGTTTAGGCGCACGCCATTTAGTTCTGGTAGGCTTAGCGTTGGTATTTTGTACCGGTTAGTATAAAGGACAAGCTCCACTTTTCCCGGGTTGATATTAAGTCCGCAGCGAGATGACCACGAGGAAACTGCTCGCAGTGCTACTTGCATCAAGTCACACAGGGTTTGTGGGAATTTGCCCCTGTATGCAATAGCTAAATCGTCTGCATATGCAACTATCCTCCCGCCCCCCAGCTTGTGTCTCGTAGCAACGAGTTTACAGTGAGGTTCCATAAAAGCGGAGAGAGAACACCACCCTGAGGCGTTCCTCTTGTGACATAGCGTGAGAAATCAACTGTGCCCAGTGTAGAAACTATTTTCCTTCCCTTTAGTAGCTTATCAATTAGTCCAATAAGAGACCTGCTTATGCCCAGATTAGTTAGAGCGGTGTTAATGCCTCCGGGCTTATATTGTTGAAGGCACCTTCAATGTCTAGGAAGGCCACGAGACAGTAATCTTTTTCATACAACGATTTTTCAACAACAGAGACAAGGCTGTGAAGCGCAGTTTCCGTTGATTTACCTTTGGTGTATGCATGTTGATAGCTAGAGATAAGGTTGCTATCAATAGTAGAGGAGAGATAATCGCTAATTATCCTCTCGAAGGTTTTGAGTGCAAAGGACGAGAGACTGATCGGTCTGTAGTCCTTAGGCTCATAGTGTGAGGCTTTCCCAGCCTTAGGAATAAAGACTACCTTGGCGCTTCTCCAGGAGTGCGGAATGTAGTTGAGAGCCAGGCAGGCTGAAAAGAGAAATACCAGCCCTTTAACCGATGTTTCCAACGTGTTTATGAGTTGTGCGGGGAAAATCCCGTCTGGCCCAGCAGCCTTGAACGGCTCAAAGCTTTTGATCGCCCACCTTACCCTTTCCTCCGTGATGGGTATATTCACTGCCATATTTGTTGCAGATGCTAAAGGTGCTTCATGCAAGTTCCCCGGAAAGTGTGTATTCAATAGCAGCTCCAGGGTTTCCCCTTCCGTGCTAGTCCACGATCCGTCAGGCTTCCGCAAATAGCTAATGGCTGTTTGAGTTTTTGAGAGCACTCGTCTAAGTCTCGCCGTATCATCGACCTTTTCGACCCCGGTGCAGAAATCTCTCCATGAAGTTCTCTTGCTTGCTCAGTTTAACTTTATATTCGAGCCATTCAGGCTCCATACCGAGGCTCTTGGCCCTATTAAATTGGTTCCTGCAGGACTTGCGGAGCGAATCCAGGTCGTAGGACCACCAGTGTGGTCTATGTTTACCGCGTGGTTTCGGCACTGGACAAGCCTGCTCTAGGGCATTTGAGAGCGCCGTTGTAAAGGTCGCAACCAGATCATCCAGTTCTCCTACTGATGATGGAGCTTGTGGGGGTAACACTGGTAGGTCCCTAACTAATATTTGATTATGTAGCTGCCAATTAGTGTTGCGTGGATTGCGTTTCATAACTGGCTGCTCAACAGAAAAATCTAAGGCAATTTCTATGTACCGGTGGTCGGAAAATGAATGCTCCTCAAGAACACGCCATTTCCTAACCCACTCATAAGCGCCTTCGCTACAAATAGTGAGGTCTATGACCTCCCTACGGGCTTTAGTGATAAAAGTAGGCTCGTTACCCACGTTACAAACCACCAGGTTAGTTGTTAGTAGGTAGTGAAACAGAGACTCGCCCCTAGTGTTAATATCGGAGCTTCCCCACTGGACGTGATGAGCATTAGCGTCAGCTCCAATAATAAGATGACCCGTGCAGAAATTTTCCACCAGATCTTTCACCTCCTTTTGTGGAGGAGGTTCTTCGGCGTCATAGGGCATGTAGACCGACGCCATCGTCAGGCTGGTGCTGCCAACCGTTAAGCTGGCAGCTGTAACGTCACCATTTGAAAAGTTGGGTAAGAGAAAGGTGTTCAGCTCAGACTTGACCAAGATACAGGTTCTGACCTTGCCCTCCTCATTAGCTCGGATGAGCTTGTACCCCTTAGCCCCCAATCCACAGATCCTTGAGCTATTAACCCAGGGTTCTTGGATAAGGACCACGTCTACGTCGCCTTTATAAAGACGACTGCTTAGGGCAGCTGAGGCTGCTTTAGATTTCTGCAGGTTAATCTGAAGCACCACCAACATGAGAGCGCTCAGACTTCCCTACCACCGTCGTACCGTCGTGGAGGTCTACCCCGTCCCGGGGCCCCTCTCTCAACGACAATTTAGCTAAATGGCTGGTATTTCTCTTCACAGCCTGCCTGGCTCTCAACCACATTCCGGGCTCCTGGAGAAGCGCCACGGTAGTGTTTATCCCTAAGGCTGAGAAGGCATCCCACTACGAGCCAAAAGACTACAGACTGATCAGTCTCTCGTCCTTTGTACTCCAAACCTTTGAGAGGATACTAAGCGACTACCTCTCAACGACTATTGATAGCAACCTTATCTCTAGCTATCAGCATGCATACACCAAGGGTAAATCAACAGAAACTGCTCTGCACAGCCCAGTACTACTGTCTCGTGGCCTTCCTAGACATTGAGGGGCTTTC
Source organism: Campiglossa producta (assembly GCA_964058755.1). NCBI lineage: Eukaryota > Metazoa > Arthropoda > Insecta > Diptera > Tephritidae > Campiglossa > Campiglossa producta. Next base: position 53,753,585 of record CAXKVI010000004.1, on the reverse strand, counting down.
AACAATATAAGCCCGGAGGCTATCAACTCCGCTCTAACTAATCTGGGCGTAGATCGACCTCGAACTTGTTTAATTGACCAACTTTTAAGGGGAAGGAAAATAGCTTCTTCACTTGGTACGGTTGAGTTATCCCGCTATGTCACAAGGGGAACGCCCCAGGGTGGTGTTCTTTCCCCGCTTTTATGGAAGCTCACAGTCAACTCGTTGCTACGTGACACAAGCGGGGGGGGGGGGGGGAAGATAGTGGCATACGCAGACGATTTAGCTATTGCATTCAGAGGCAAGTTCCCACAAACTCTGTGTGACCTGATGCAAGTAGCACTGCGAGAAGTTTCGACGTGGTCCTCTCGCTGCGGACTTATCTTACAGCTTTCTCCCTCTAAGCACAGATCGTTGTGCGACCACTACAGTCGGGGATAGCTGTTGCAAAATAAACATTCCCAGCAGAGAAGACTGGGAGAGGACGGATTGGTGTCCCGAAACAAATGGTGACACTTCCATATACACCGACGGCTCGAAGTTGGACGGCAGAGTTGGAGGAGGGGTTTATTCAAGGGATTTGGACCTTGCGCTCTCCTTCAGACTACCTGATCATTGTAGCGTCTTCCAGGCGGAAGTCTCGGCCATCCTGGACGCCGCGGCCTGGATAAGAAAACGTGTTATCGGAGAAGATATCGCTATTTTCAGCGATAGCCAAGCGGCCATCAAATCCCTTGGCTCATACACGTTCAACTCTGAACTGAGGCCCAGCTGACGCCGATCTCTTCAGGAGATGGCCCAACAGAACCGCGTAAACCTCATATGGGTCCCGGGACATAGGGACATTGAGGGAAATTGTAAGACAGACGAGCTTGCCAGGCAGGGCACGACCAAGCAGGTTCTTCAGGATGAAGAGCGCTTAGGTATGCCGTTTGCCACATGCAAACTAATGCTGAAGGGGCACACACTCCGTCAAGCCAACGAAAAATGGTTGCAATCTCCAGGGTGCCGGATATCGAAACAAACCTGGCCAAAATGGGATCTTAAAAGGTCTAGACGCATTTATGCCCTAACTGGGAGGGATATCTCCATATTGATAGGGGTATTAACCGGTCATTGCCTCATTGACTAGGTGTGCCCTATCGACGATGATGCAGGAGTTGCAAAGATGATGAGGAGGAGGAAACAGTGGAGCACCTCATCTGCAACTGTCCGGCTTTAAGCGGCGCGAGAACGCGCTTTTTCTGAGTTCCCTTCCTGGATAGCCTAAGCCAGATCGCGGAACTGGACATAAAGGACTTGATGGCCTTCATAAAGTCATCTAAGTGGTTCGAGGAGGAGTAACGGTGTCGGTTTAGGAGTGTCAGTCCCGGGATTCTGCTATGTGGAAAATCCCAACAACTCAGGGATTTTCCATATGGCTGGGTCCCGGGACTGACTTTCCTTGTGTTGGTGGTATTACAACGGGCCTTTCAAAACCAAGGACTGAAACCGTAACCGTAACCGATTAAAACCGTTTCATTTTTCAAAACCGAAACCGAAACGTAACCGTTATTTTGATCTGAAAAAAAGATAGAAACCGAAACCGTTTCAAAAGCCGGAACCGGTTCGAAACGGTTTTGGTGAGAACATAGGTATTTTCTTTCACAAAATTTAAGCCACTGTCTGAAAAATTTGGCTGCTACGTCAAAATTTTTTTCAACAAATATTTGTTTTCTGTTCTATTCTTTTGTTACTTCCAATTATGCAAGTGTTAAATTAAGGGGCCTCTTACGGTTTGCGGGTCGAACAAAAATATGCGCGACTCGCCTACATTTGTATTACCGACTGCGAGTCGCCCGGTAACATTCGCCTCAAACTTCAAAATTAAGCGAATGTCAAAAATGAAGCGATTACTGTTTGCGACTCGATCCAAATTCGTTCGCCGGGAGTGTCAAAATCTGGCTAACAGAATTTGAAGGTGACTAGGAGGAAAAATTTGATTTTATGGTCATATTGGGATTATTTGGGGGTCATTTTGTGGTTATTTTGGACTAATTTCGGGGATGTTTTGTTGTTATTTTATGGTCATTTTTGAAATATTTTGTTGTCATTTTGGGGTTATTTTGTGGTCATTTTGGACTAATTTCGGGGATATATTGTTGTTATTTTGTGGTCATTTTTTGAATAATTTGGTGTCATTTTGTAGTCATTTTGGGAATATTTTGGAGTTATTTTGTGGTCATTTTTGACTAAATTTGATGATATTTTGTTGTTATTTTGTGGTCATTTTTGGAATATTTTGGGGTAATTTTGGACTAATTTCGAGGAAATTTTAGTCGTTATTTTGTGATCATTTTTGGAATATTTTGGTGTCATTTTGAGGTTATTTTGTGGTAATTTTGGGGTAAACCAAGCTTTGCTGAAGTGACCATGGACCGGATCGTAATAGGTATCCTTGACCGAGACAACGACAGTTTGGCCATCGCCAAAGACCGGTGGTGGTATGACCTGTACGTAGCCGGAAGACCTAGTTACGACCTTTACAACGGTGCTCTCAAATGCCCTCGATAAGGCCTGCCCAGTGCCAAAACCACGCTGTATACATAGGCCACACTGGTGGAGGAAACAATTTAATAAAGCCAAGAGCCTTCGCAAGGTGACTCAATGACTCAGATATAAATATAAACATACAAGGCTCTGAGGCAGGCGAAGAGAACTTTGTGGAGAAATTTTTGTACTGCGGTCGAGAATGACGACTATACAGCGAAACTGAGACGAGTGCTCTCAAGAACTCAAACAGCTACATATAGGCTATTTGCGGAAACCTGCCGGATCCTGGACCAGCTCGAAACGTGAAACGCTGGAGCTGCTCTTGATTACACACTTTCCAGAGAACTCGCATGTTGCACTCTTAGCACCTGCAACAAACCTGGCTGAACACATTTTCATCACGGAAGAAGGGATAAGGTGGGTAATTAAAAGATTCGAGCCGTTCAAGACTGTTGGACCAGACGGGATTATCCTCGCACAACTCCGCACACGTCGGAAATGGTTGGTTTTTCTATATGCAGCTTGTCTGGCTCTTAACCACAATATTCAATAAAAACGTACAAAGATAATAAATAATTGAAACTTCAGTTTTGTTCAATTTGAAGTTTTTTTTTACATTTGACGTTCACCGCTTTCTGTTTTTAGAACTGGCAACAAAATGTTTCAGGCGAACTAGTTTGTTCGCTATCCGTAATCATTCGAGCTAGGCGATTCGCAAAATACGGCGACTCGAATAACTCAAGCGACTCGCGAACCGTAATAGGCCCCTAAGTCTTTTGAGTTAAATTCAATTTTTTCCTTAAAAAAAGGTTTTTAAGGTATGCAACTAAATTAATATGTATGAAAAAAAAGGTGTTCTTCAAAACTAATTTCTTTGAAATGCAAATTATGTACATACATATGGAAATTGAATCTTTCAATTGCAGCCTTCCTCTTGGTGTGTCTCAGGTAGGCGATCCTTGACATTCTCTTCGTGTTGCAAATTTAAAAACTCGTTGTGAAACTGTCGAGGTATTGTGTTGTTTTCGCAAAGTTTTTTTAAATCTTTGTACTTCCTCGATAAAATTTTCAATTGATTCTTATATAGAGGAAGTGGTCCGTTTGTTATTACATTATTTAGTGTTAAGAAACACCCTTCAAACAATTTGTAACACCCCCAAAAACTGGGTTTAAGGTCAAAAGTCCTTTTACTTTCAGTTTTTTCGTAAAAAAAAATCATTTAAAACAAATTTTCAGCCGATTTCAAAATTCTAAAGTGTTCATCAGAACTCGTTTTAGAGGTATGCTTCGTTTGGCAAAGTATCCTATATTCATCCCTTAAATACGATTTTGATTATGCTGCATAACTTGAAGCAACTTCCAACATAAAAATAGTATAACTAAGTAGTGATTGCCTTTCGAATATATATATCCAAAAAATATATCATTCATTGTCAATTAGTGCCAAAAAAATTACGTCCAAATCGAAAAACGGAAAAACTTTTCAAAAAATTCCACTACTCGCGTGAAAAACATGTCATACTCTTTTCAAATGGACAAAACGCTATATATATTTCGAATGTGTCAACATTTCTCTATCTTAAACCGGTGAGAATTTTGAAATCAGTTGAAAATTTGTTTTTTTCATGAATTTTTTTACGAAAAAACCGTGTTTGACTTTAAAACCAGATTTTGGGGTTGTTACAAATTTTTTGAAGGATGTTTTGTGTATAATTCGACCAGATGAACAATATTTGCTAGGTCACTTTAAAAGTGTATTCACTTTTTTTTTATAGCACTGTGTTATTTGTTTTATCTAACCTACTACTTTAAAATTGTAAAAATATTAAAAGCAGAATTACCTCAGATAGCCAGGACGTCATATTAAAAAAAAAAACTCAATAAAGAACGAAGCAAATCGGTATTAAACAACTTATTCAACCACTAATTTCAAAAGAGAAAAAAGACTTAAGAGCCACTGCTGCTCACTAAAAATGTAAACAAACGAACACATGGCACATACGGCAAAATTGCTTTTGCTCTAAATTCGTAATCATGGCTCATACGTCTTTTTTGCACATACGACTCGATATTAACAAGTACCCATATTAATGTTTTTTCACGATTTACATATGTTTTTCATTTAGCTTCCATTTTCTAATTTTATGAATTTATTTTGCAGAAATTTCATCCATGCATATTTTAATAACATTTACATATCGTTAACTTAATTCACAAAGGCCCTAACTGACATAAACAAAATTTTACAGGATAAGCAAAAAACTAAAATTTTTTTACATTGAACGCATGCAAATATAGCGTTGTATATTTGGAATATCTCCGATATTATAGTTAGTATCTCCTTTGTAATTTATAGTGAGTGCGTTTTTTACTATATCATACTTAAATATGTGAAAAAGTCATTTTCGAAAAATGTATCAATTAGGGCCTTTGTGAATTGAGGTAACGATATTATTATTATATTGGAGAAATTCCATCATGGCCCCAGAAAAAGTTATTAAAATTCAGCCCTATTTTGAAGCTACACTTGAGTTTTTTAGTAGTAAAATTGATTGTATTCGTTTTTTAATTTGGAAAACGAAAACCGGAACGAAACCGTAACCGAAACCGAAATAAATGTTGAAGAACGAAACCGGAACCGAAACCGTAACCAGAACGTTATTTTAATCGGTTTCATACCTTGTTCAAAACTCGCCTAAATGTGCCTCTGCGGCAGCCACTTCAACCTAACCTATACATACTTTCTCTGTAAATAAAAGTAGCATTATGTATTGTATGCTTATTACAGATCCAAGCCCACCAGGAAATATTCTACTAAAAGTAAGGACTAATACATCACTTCATTTTGAATGGAGTTTACCGACATACTACAATGGAAATATAAAATTATATTCGCTGTACTTTCAATACGTTGTACCTAAATATTTCGTACCTTCTAGATGTCCAATCTTATCATCAGATGCTGTTCCCCGCGAAACTACTAGTTTACAATATTATTTTCAAAGCTTGGATCCCTATACATCTTATAGTATACAAGTTGCAGCACAAAATGAATACGGCGTGGGATATTATGGTGAACCAATAGTAGTTGAAACTGCTCCATGGAGTAAGTCATTTTATATTTGAGCCGCTTAAAGCACAAGTGGTATAAGTTCAGTGTTCGTTTTTTTTAGTTAGGTATGATGTTATGTAGATGAAAATGTGTTCTATTTAACGCTCTAACCGGGTAATTCCTAGCTCCCATAGAAACTGAATAAATAGCAAAACTAACTTGTGAAATCAAGGGTACCCTCTAGGTACCTATTTGTTGACAACACAAAACCTTGAATATCTCAGTTCGAGAAAAGGTGGACTTATACCACTTGTGCAATAAGGGGCTCATTTATAAAACTTATATTTTTTTATTTTATAAAAAAATATCATTAGTATCAGACCCTGCTGAAGATGTTTATGCAATTGCTAATGGCCCATATCCCATGGAAAATATTTATCGAGCTTATGTTGTCTTAACTTGGAAAGTTCCGTGTAAAACCAATGGTGATATCCTTAAATTTTCATTAATTTTTTGTGGTCGACGTGATGAACAAATATACAACTTCACTCGTTTTGTACTTCCTGTATATGATAGCAATGGACTAGTTACATACAATGAATCGCATTTGGAGCCTGACTTTGACTACATTCTTAAGTTGGGCATTATTGTCAAACACATAAACACTACCAGCGCGTGGAGTACGGTGCGTTTCAAATCTCCAGCGGCAAGTAAGTACTAACCTGAAACTATAAGACATTAAAACAAATATGTAGGTATACCAGCACAACCACAAATAATATATTTTAGCTTTCGTTATTAAAGAAAATATGTCCTCTTATTCAACAGCTAATAATATATGAAAATGTTCATTTCAATAAAAATGGTCTAACAAAACTAAAACAAGATTTTAAGGTATATTAAACTATGGAAAAATTAAAAATAAAAAATTTTAAAACTTTTTCAGTTTAAGTTCAGAAAGCTGCAATTGATATTCAGAAAATTACAATTCATGGTTTGAAAGTTTCAGTTAATATTCATATTGTTGCAATTGATATTAAGAAAACTACAATTCATGTTCAGTTGAATTTCATATTCAGAAAGTTACAATGCAAGTTCTTAAAGTAACAATTCATGTTCAGAATTTTCATTTCGAATTCAGAAAACTACAATATATGTTCATAAAATATTCAGAAAATTACAATTCATGGTTTGAAAGTTTCAGTTAATATTCATATTGTTGCAATTGATATTAAGAGAACTACAATTCATGTTCAGTTGAATTTCATATTCAGAAAGTTACAATGCAAGTTCTTAAAGTAACAATTCATGTTCAGAATTTTCATTTCAAATTCAGAAAACTACAATTTATGTTCATAAAATTACAATTTATTTTGAGAAAAATGCATACAAGTTCAGAAAAGTACAAAAATATGAGTCGCGATATAGCTTAATTCGTTAAAAATTCCAAGAAATGTCTTTAAGCAAAGAAAACCCAATTTGAATAAAAAAATAACACCTAGTTATTACACCTACACCTTGCAAACCGTTTGATATTATAATAACCCTGCATCGAAACGTCAAACTAGTGAGAAAAACTATAATCTCTGAAGAACAAACCACCGGACTTAATTTAATGCTAAAAAGTAATTAATTTAATTCTTTTCCGGCTTTGTTTTTAAACAAAAAGTCCTTAAAACATTTTAATGAGAGCGAGCGCTATAGAGAGCGCTTTAGTATTATTTTGGTATTATTTTAAAGTCTTAAATTAATACTATTTAGTATTAAAACTCAAATTTAATTCCAAAAAGGCTTAATTTCAATAGCGACTGGTATTAAAAGTAAACTTTCATTTTTTACTGTGTTGTATACAACTAGAATTTTCTGGCTGAACTAATACTAGTCAGAAAATATTCATTCCAAACTAGAATACATTCAGAATTTTCTTGCTAAAGACCCTCATACAGTTCCGTGTGAACGTGAGCGTGAATGAGTGGAGACTTTCAATTATTTTGTGCGTTCACGCACATCTGTCAAATGAGTTCAATTCTCAAAAAAATTAAAAAAAATCAAAGTTTGGCGTGGTAATTACCAAATATGAACACTCACTTGAGAAGGGTTTGTGTCACTTTGCGTTCGCACACAAGTCACTGTGAGATGGTAAAATAAGCATTTAAAAGCACTTTCACTTAATTTATATCAAAGGTATTTTAGTTATTTATCCACTTACACATTTTTTTGGAAAAGTGGAGTACTATCAACATAATAGACAAAAGAAAACTGTTCACGCTCACCCGTGTCCACGCTCAAAGAGATGTGTAAATATAGCTTAAACGCATACTGGTCAGGAAATATCCATTCCATACTAATTATATTATTTTTCTGGTTGAAATCATACCAGTTACAAACATCCAAATTCATCCAGCGAAACGTCAACTAGTCAGGGAATAACCATTCCATACTAGTATACAGCTAGATTTTCTTGCTGAACTCATACTAGTCAGGAAATATGCATTTCATAATAGTATACGACTACACCTTTTCCACCCAAAAATTAGAAAACGTAAATTAAATTGAGAAAACAAGCACTATAATGAGAACATATAAACTACAATGAGAAAAAGTAAATTGTATTGAGAAAATAGCACTTGTTTTGAGATAACATAAGTTGTAATGAGAATACGTACACTTGAAATGAGAATGCATAAATTAGTAATGGGAAAATTTTCATTCAACATAAATTTATATTTTCTCATTTCTAATTTACGATTTCTCATTACAAGTTTACGTATTCTCATTACAATTTATGTTTTCTCAATAAAATTTATTTTTTCGCATTATAATTTTTATTTTCTTATTATCATTCTTGTTTTCTCATTTTAATTTACTATTTCTCATTTTAGTTTACGTTTTCTCATTTTTGGGTGGAAAGGGTGTAGAGTTTTCTGGCTGAAGTCATACTGGTCAGGAAATATCCATTTCATAATAGTATATAACTATAATTTTCTGGAAATATCCATTCACCCCGAGTAAACAACTAGAACTTTCTGGCTGAAGTCATACTAGTCAGGAAATATCGATTTCATACTAGTATACAACCAGAATTTTCTGGCTGAACTCATACTAGTTACAAAAATCCAAATTCATTCATTTCGATTGCTTGTTTTTCTCTTATATTTCACAGGTGCTTTTTCCTGTTTGGGCAAATGCAAATAGTCGCTGCTTTCTTTAGAATAAACATTACACTTTATTTTATCATTTGCCTCCATTATCATGTTTATTCTTAGGAAAGCAGCGACTATTTTAGCTAGTATGGGGACTAGTAGATTTTATGGAAATTATACTAGTCTAGGTTGAGTTAGTATGGAACTGGTATTTTACAACTAGTATAATTCTAGTAGGTGCTTTTTCGTGTTTCGGCAAATACAAATAGTCGCTGAGTTCTTTAGAATAAAAAAAAAAACTAATGGCGGCGATATACCAACAGGTTATCATACCCTCTAACGAGATTTTTAGCCGAGCTTCTCTTTCCAACTTGTGGTGTGTTGCTTTTGAGTTTTTCCTACAAGTTGGCGGGACCTACAGTTTTTTGCCGACTCCGAACGGCACTTGGAAAGCAAATGAATGTTTTGCTGAAAAGCTTCTCATGGCAGAAATACACCCGGAGAGTTTGCCAAACTACTGCCGAGGGGCGACCCCGTTTAGAAAAATTCTTTTTCTAAATAATTTTTGATGTTACTTTTGCCGGGCATCGAACCGCCACGACTTGGTGTAAAAGGCCGAACACTTAACCGCTACACCACGGCGGCCGCCTAATAGAATAGAATAAACATTACACTTTACTTTATCATTTGCCTCCATTATCATATTTATTCTTAGGAAAGCAGCGACTATTTGTACTACTATGGGGACTAGTAGATTTTATGGAAATTATACTAGTCTAGGTCATATCCATTTCATACTAGTAGAAAACTAGACTTTTCAGGGTGAAGTCATACTAGTCAGGAAATATCCATTCACCCCAAGTAAACAACCCTGCAGCGAAACCTCAAACCAGTCAGAAACATACATACAGTATACTAGTATACAACTAACTTTTTTTGGCTGAACTCATACTAGTCAAAAATTACCCATTTTATATTATTCTTTATTCTTTATTCAGTCTATGATTTTCATCTTACAGACTATACAATGAAATTAAAACTAAAAGTAAATACTTAAGTACTTACTACATTATAACTTAATTCAATAAGAGACTTGAAAGAGGCTCTTGGCAGGGAAAAATCAATAGTTAGACTCCTCCCGAGCTTATTAAATTCAATAAGGGCACGAAATAATGGATTAAAATAACAATAATTCGCCCTAGGGGCAGACAAATAAAAAAGTAAGAACGATCGTAGGGATCTACTAGGTACATTGAAATAAACTTTTTCAAGGAGGTCTGGACAGTCTAAAGAGCCAACTATAATATTATAGGCAAACATTAGTAAATGCAGAGTTCTTCGGGTAACCAGGGGTTGGAGGTTAATAAGCAAGCAGCGAGAATAGTAAGAAGGAAGTGGCACTTCAAAGTTGAGGGAAATTAAGCCAAACCGCATAAATTTCCTTTGGACTCTTTCAATCCTAGCCGAGTGACAGCTATAAATGGGGTTCCAAATAATGGAGGCATATTCTAGTCTCGAACGAACCAAAGATATGTAGAGAGCTTTCCTTGTATACGGGTCCTTGAAGTCTTTGGCATATCTTCGAAGAAAAGCGAGATTCGAGTAGGCCTTTGGAAGAATGTAACATATATGATTGACAAAAGAAAACTTTGTGTCAAAAACAACCCCTAAATCAACAATCTCAATGACTGAGGCCAATTGACCACCGGCAATTTCATAAGATGATGGTAGGGTGGTGGAAGACTTTGTGAAAGACATGTGGAAACATTTATTAACGTTAAGGTGGAGATTGTTTGCGAGACACCAATCAACGAGTTTATTATTATTCTACGATAAATTTTTAGATCGTCGGCGTAAAGTAGAAATTTAGAAAATTTGAAGCAGGAGCCAATATCATTTATGAATAGAATAAACAAAAGAGGGCCTAAAATGCTACCCTGAGGGACACCCGAGGTGGCAATAAACGTGTGGGAAATAGAGCCCTCAATTTCCACATACATAGATCTAATCGACAAGTACGATTTCAGCCAACTTAAAAACACTGAGTGAAAACCAAGATGCTCGAGTTTAGATAATAAGATTTGGTGAGAGACTTTATGAAAAGCCTTCGAGAAATCGGTATAGATTGTATCGACCTGGTAGCCATCATTAAAAGCAGAGATGCAGAAATCAGAGAAATGTGCCAGATTGGTAACGGTGGAACGCCCCGCGACAAACCCATGTTGGTGCGGCTCAATAATGCTTTTAGTAACGAAAGACAATTTTTCTTTTAATACCATTTCGAAAAGCTTAGAACACGAAGTAAGTTTAGCAATAGGCCTGTAACACTGGTTTACAGCCAAAATGCACCAGAGACGCCATAGTGAAATTCCTATGTAAAATCACCTCCTAATTCCGAAAATCAAGGTTATTTTTACTTGAATGGTACCGTTTTTGAGATATTTACGATTTACCGTTATTTCAAAAAACAAAAAAGATGGCTCCACTTAATCGTGTATATCTCAAGAACAAACTGAGCTCTTCCAAAACGGTTTGAAAAATTTGAAAGCTAATAAAATTTACTATAATCAGTACATACAACACTTTTTGCTAGGTCCTCCAGATTCAAACATATTGAACAATCATTACGGATTTTTTAAATTTTTTTTGTAAAAATATAAAAAAATTTGTACTTTGCGAGGAAGCATCTCGAAAACTTTTTGTTTTTTAGCAGATATTTCCCCCCCCCCCCCCCCCCCTCTAAGCTCTGTTTTATTACAAAAAAAACAAGCTATCAGTGAACAAAATCGATGAACTGATACAAAAGTTATAAGCATTCAAGTAAATATATCCATTTAATGCTTAAGTACCCTACTGGTACATATGTGTTAGTATTCGTATATCAGTTAGTTAGCAGGTAGTGGTTCTTGAGATATACACGATTAAGTGGAGCCATCTTTTTTGTTTTTTGAAATAACGGTAAATCGTAAATATCTCAAAAATGGTACCATTCAAGTAAAAATAACTTTGATTTTCGGAATTAGGAGGTGATTTTACATAGGAATTTCACTATGGCGTCTCTGGTGCAGAAAAAAAGTTGGAATTTGTGATCCAGTGTAATTAGCAACATCATTCCTACTGCCTGATTTAAAAATCGGTGTGATGGTAGACTCCTTCCACCTATTAATGAAAGTCCCAGAGGGCAGGGATAAGTTAAATATGTGACAAAGAGGAGAGGATAGGGGAAAACAGCAGTGCTTCAGGATAAAGCCGCAAAGGCCATCGCTGTCACACTTTAGCGAGGGTTTCAGAGAGAGCATGGCTTTACACACGTCTTCTGGAGTGATAGTGACAGATCCGAAGTCTAGAAGCTCAAAAGGAGACTCACGTAGAAAATCATCATTCTGAGCAAGATCATCATCAAAATTAGATTTGAAAAACTCAGCAAAAAGCTCAACGGTTTCACTAGGAGATTGAGAACATATACCATTCCACTTCATACAAATCGGTATATTGGAAGAACCACGTTTACCGCGGACGTAGTTCCAAAAAGCTTTTGGATTCGTCTTGAGCTCAGTTTCAAGCCTACCAATGTACCGATTGTAAAGGAATTTGTCGAGGACATTAAATTGTTTGACACTAAGTAAATATTGATCTCTGAGGATGGCGTTTGCAGTATTTAACTTATACAACTTATAGCATTTGTTACGTTTGTTTTTAAGATTTTTAAGAGTTTGGTTGTACCAAGGAAGTTTATGTAATTTAGCGCCAAAAATCGGCACAACACTATGAAAAATCTCAGTTAGTTTAGTTAGGAAAGAGTCAAAGCAATCAGTTACGTCCATCGACGAAAGTATTATCTCCCAGTCTAATGCTAAAATCGAATCATTCAGCGCGACAAGGTCACAAGCGCGAAAATTTAAAGATGAGTTCTCTAAGCGAGAGGAAACGGGAAAGGTATCGAAATTATGAATACAAATGTCGAGCGGGACATGATGACTATCGGATGAACATAGGGGAGGGGAACTCTCAGAGAGGCTAACCATTGAATTTTCGTCGACAAAAACAAGATCAAGTAATCTAAAAAGCGTATTGAAAACATTATTAATTTGAATAAAATTACAACTTAGAGTACTATCTATAACATTCATTTCAAATGAACGAGTAACATTAGTAGGAGTCAACAGACCATCCTTTTGAAGGTCAGACCAAACTATATCGGGCATATTAAAATCACCAAGAACGCAAAAAGTCGCATGAGAATTTGTTTCATACAGATTAACGATATTATCTATGTGATAATTATATAGGCTGTCACAACTGTGTGGGGGAATGTATGACACACATATGAATGTAGAGCTAGAAGATCCGGATATCTTGACGCACAACTAAGGAATCACTGTGCATAAGTTGATGTACAGACACACGGAAACATCGCTTCAAGGCAATGAGAACGCCACCTCCCTTTCGGAGACCGGTTTTAACTGCATCTCTATCCTTACGGAAAGTATAATACAAATTAGGGTCGAAATATTCCTCGTCGAAAAAATCAGCATTGAGCCAGGTTTCTACGAAGACGAAAGCATCGTAATCCAAGTGCGAGGTAGCTATATAGATGTCCTTAGACTTAGTACGCATTCCACCCATATTATGAAAATAGATTTTTAATGAAGAATTAGACACAGAAATGCGACGGGATACATGTGTTCTATGTGTCATTATTGTGGCATTGGTGGAATTGAAAGGGCCGCACATTAACGTTAGATGGCCAAACGGTTGGGTTTAAAATACGGTCGTAAAAGACTGATGCAACACCGAGCTTAAAGTTGACGCTTTCTAAGCTTTCCACCGAAACACCCTTTTTTACCAATTTACGACAGGAAATATACGTGCGGTCAATCCCAGCATACTTAGAAACAAAATCGATAACGTTGCTTTCGGAAACTGTAGGCTTAAAGGAGGAGACATGTACCCACTTCCATAAAGAAACTGCTTCAAGTTCAGTGCTGTCGTTGCAACCATAAACCAATGTTCTCCTATTGCTGTTTGTTTGTCGATGGATGTGACGCTCAGTATTATTAACATTATCACCACGCTGGCCGTGAACAGCACGAAAAGAGCCAGAACTAACAGCAGTATTATTGTTTGGGTTATTAACAGCACCACTAATGATACGATTGTCGGTCTGGTCGAAATTACTGTTGATATTATTGTGGTTCTGGTGGTTAACAGAAATATTAGAAATGAATTGATGATTAACATCAAAAGCAGCAGGAACAGAAGCAGAGTTTGTAGCTAAGTGCATATCGGCAGAGCTACCAGCAGCCTTGATAATGCTTTGGGCATTAACAGCAGTAGCAGCAGAGACAGCCACAGACCGAGCGTCGGCCGAATTAGTATCGTTGATATCCAAGTTACAATCTGCATTAGTAGTAGTAGTAGCTATGTGAATGTCAGCAGAACTACCAGCAGCATTGATAATGCTTTGGGCATTAACATCAAAAGCAGCGGTAGAGCTATTGGCAGTGCGAGCGTCAGCCGAATTAGTATAATTGTTTTCCAGGTTACAATCTGTATTAGTAGTAGTATTAATTGTATTAGTTGAGACAGCAGTCGGGTCTGCCAGAGCAAGACTATTAGCATATGGAGATGATCGGGCGGTGAGAAAGCTACATTGCACACAAGGCTGAAGGTTAGTAGGCGAAAGCGACAAACCAAGAGGTGTGAGTGGGCGACTGTTGTGCTCAAAGTAAGTGTTCGTGCCATTAATTGAGCTAACAATAATATAATATGAGAGATCTCCCGTAAAATTAAAAGCACTGACCCCATAGGACCACCATATGGCGATCCTGCCAGATCATTGAATCCCCCAGAATCATAGCGAAACTGCCAAATCACTGATCCTTAAAATCTAAATTTGCTAAATGAACGAAGAAGCGAATATCAGCCAGGCTGAATTCGACGCGATCTTCAATCGCTATACGGAGCCTTATGTACCCGAGGTAACTGCGCCCCAAGAGGCACACCCTATATACATACCAACCCCGATACAGGAGGGTCCCAAGAGACTAACCATCGAACAATACAAGGCGAGGCAGTCCAGGTACAAACAGATACCAGTAACAACTACACCGCCACCTAAAAAGAAACACCGTAGCGGAAGGCAGTTTAGGCAAAGGAAAGAAAAGGCCATACCATACAGACAGTTAAATTTAGAACATAAGAAAGAAAACAAAATATTAATTATAAAAAATTTGAAAATGTTAAAATATAAGAAATAATAAAACAAAAAAAAAAAAATAAAAAATTTTTTTCAGCAATTAAATTTTATATAACGTAAATTTTTTACAACTTGATATGGGCTCTCAGAAGTCAAAAATAAGTGACCCCAAGGCTAATGTGGTCAATGAAGTTTTACTAGAAAATAGGCAAAACGGTTCTACCAGCCTTATAGAGATATTGCTGATAATAATAACAGCCCTCCTAATTTTCAATTCAATTTTAAAAATCCACAAAATATATAGGAGCCAATTAAAAAAGGCAATAAATAAAAATATTAAGAATGAACAAATTTAAATAATGATGCACTGGCAGAAAGTAGAGGAGAAGATAAAAATTTCGGAAGAACAATTCAATAAATCTTACAAATGTTTAAATAAATCTTTGAAAGTCAGGGAAGAAACATTCCTAAAACACATAGCAATCCTTTTTACAGAGTTAGAAGCCATAAGGAGTATTTCTAACGCATATTTTGAAAAGCTCACAAAAGAGCACAAAGGAATTGTGTTAGACATATTCTGGCGCAAAAGGGACAAAATATTAAAAGTCTTATCAAAATACGAATACGAAATTGAAATACCGCATACAATTGACAAAAATATTGAATTTCCTTCAGAAATTTTTAATCCAAATTATATCACATCAGAATTAAACAATCACATAGCAAAAATGTCGGAATTTAATTTGCAATTAGCATCAAAATCTATACCAAATTTTTCGGGAAATTACAAAGAGCTGGATGCATTTCTGAAAATAATAGAAATCATCTACAATGATTTAGCAGAATGAATCTTGGAGTGAAACCCAAAAGTTATCTTCCATTTTTATTTCTCTTTTTCGGCTGTCTTTCGGGATAGCCTACGTGATCGGCTGAATCTTTCCGGCCTTTATAATATGAGAGATCTCCGTAAAATTAAAAGCACTGACCCCATAGGACCACCACAATAGCATTAACACTATCAGTCATCACTTTCATGCATTTAGCATTGTTTTTATTATGCACTTCTTTGGAATTAAAATTAGTTTTGATTTCATTTTTTAAATTTGCTATTTGCAAAGATAAATCCTTGAATTTCAAGTCAATGGCAGCCAAAGTGGACTCCAAACTAACTTTGTAGGAAACCAACACAGTGTCGTAGGCTTTGCGCAGCTTTTCATACGCATTTAGGCATTCAGAGCAAAAGTAGTTAATATGGCGATTTTTTGACAACAAATCAACATCGCACTGAGCAACACCACCCTCACAGCAAGCACGATGAAAAAGTTTATTGCAAAAACCACTGCACGGCACAATATGAGGCTCATTTCGCGCGAAAAGTTTATCGCATTCTCCACAAAACTTATCCATTGAGAATAATTAGGTAGATAAATAACAAAATCAGAAGAATAAACAAGAAATCATAGAGAGCTCGAAAAACACGTCCGTAACGATCGGATGTTCGTATATTAGTATACAACTAGAATTTTCTGGCTGAACCCATACTAATCAGAATATATCCATTCCATACTAGTATACAACTAAATTTTTCTGGTTGAAATCATACCAGTTGAAAAAAAACCAAATTCATTCATTTCGTTTTCTTCTTTTTTCTCTTATAATTCACAGATGATTTTTCGTGATAGGGTAAATACAAATAGTCGCCGCTTTCTTAAGAATAAACATGAAAATAAAGGCAAATGATAAAATAAAGGGTAAGTCATGAAAATTCTGGTTGAAATCATACTAGTCCAATTTCAATGCTTTTTGGACTACTATGGGACTAGTATATTTCATACTAGTCCTTTTTCGATTAGTATGGGGACTATTTCACATTATGGAAATCATACTAGTCCAGGTTGAACTAGTATGGGACTGGTATTTTACAACTAGTATAATTCTAGTACATTATGACTAGTAGATGACTAGTATCTTCTGGTCGAAATCTGGCAATTGACATTTTGTAAAAAATACGTGTTGCTTATATGGAAAAAAGACAGAACACTGAATAGTTGGGCCCGGTGCACCAACTAGTTGTAAAGTAGTTTTCAACTAGTTGCTTTCCCTGCAGGGTAGAACTTTCTAGCTGAAGTCAGGAAATATCCATTCCATACTAGTATACAACCAGATACTTTTTTGTGATAGGGTAAATACAAATAGTCGCCGCTTTCTTAAGAATAAACATGGAAATAAAGGCAAATGATAAAATAAAGGGTAAGTCAATAAAAATCAATGGTTGGAATAATACTATTCCAATTTCAATGCTTTTTGGACTAGTATGGGACTAGTATATTTCATACTAGTCCTTTTTGGAGTAGTATGGGGACTAGTTCAGTAGTATGGAACTGGTATTTTACAACTAGTATAATTCTAGTATATCATGACTAGTAGATGACTTGTATGTTCTGGTCGAAATCTGGCAATTGTCATTTCGTAGGACATCAACACGTAAAAATATGGAAAAAAGACTGACAAGATAGGCCTGGTGCAACAACTACGCTGCAGCGAAAGCAACTAGTTGAAAACTACTTTCCAACTAAATGGTGCACCGGTACCAGTCCCATACTAGTTAAAACGTGACTAGTATGATTTCCATAAAACGAACTAGTCCCCATACTAGTCCAAAATGGAATAGTCTGAAATATACTAGTTCCATAGTAGTCCAAAAAGCATTGAACCTGGACCAGTATGATTTCAACCAGAATTTTCATGACACCATTTATCATTTGCCTTTATTTTCATGTTTATTCTTAAGAAAGCAGCGACTATTTGTATCACCAAAAAGCAGTGTTGCCGTTGGGGATCCTAAAGGGTCAATTTGACCCAAGGACTGAAACCGTAACCGATTAAAACCGATTCATTTTTCAAAACCGAAACCGAAACCGTAACCGTTATTTTGATCTGGAAAAGACCGAAACCGAAACCGTTTCAAATGCCGGAACCGGTTCCAAACGATTTTGAATTTTTTCAATACCTTACTTCTGTGAGTGGGCACATAGGTACTTCCTTTTAAAAGCAGGTACCCTGAAAGTTTTCATGGAAGATTGTCGAGCCACGTTTTGACATCAGTATCAAAATTCTGAAAGAGGAAGTTTGACTATAGTTGAATGAAGCGATCGAAACAAATTTACGAGATCCGAAAAAGAAATATTCAGGCTTGTCTCGGAAAGCGCCACTAATTTTAATGTTTTTAACGATTTATACATTTCATTTGGCTTCCATTTTAATAAAAAAGTAGAGTTAACTTTAGGAATTTGTTTTGCAGAAATTTCATCCATGCATAGCGTTAATAAATGTATTATTATATTGGAGAAATCCCATCATGGCCGCAGGAAAAAAGTTATGAAAATTCAGACATATTTCGTAGCTACATAGGTACATGAGTATTTTAGTAGTAAAATTTTTGTTTTCCTGTTTTTATTTGGAACCGAAACCGGAACGAAACCGTAACCGAAACCGAAATAAATTTTGAAGAACGAAACCGGAACCGAAACACGTTGCAAAAACCGAAACCGAAACCGGAACGTTATTTTAATCGGTTTCAGACCTTGATTTGACCCTTTTTTAGAGCCAGGACCCTGGAACCTACTTTTTCAAATAAGTACCATTTTTGACCCTTTTTTAAAATTCGTGACCCTTTTCGACCCCTTTTCACTTTCAAACTGCAATGAAATGCATTTTTGTCGTTTTTTTGTTAAAAACCAACCAACTGTAGTATTACTACTGGCAACGCTGCATAATGTGACAACTCCGTCATATGTATATTTGTATTAGGGCTGATGATTCTACCCGGGTACCCGGGCCGTTCGGGTGATTCCCGATTACCCGGGCATTACCCGGGCCCGCTATTACCCGGGTAAGAACCGGGCATCATATGACAAACTTCTACTGTAAGCATGCTTGGTTTCTTTGAAATATTCAATTCAGGGTACCAGGCGCACATAATTTAAATGTAAGAATATAAAAAAAGCTGAAATGAAAGTTCAGTTAATACAGTTTTGAGCAAAACATAAGAACCGTAAACGGAAATTTATACAATTTCCTTCATATCAATTTGTGATGTAATCTTATAAAGCTGTTAGCAATAATAAGGGTAATAGTAAGAGCACACAAATGAGGAGAATATTAAGAAGTCTATACACACAGAATCATTTTTTGAACATGAACCATGTTAAACTAACAAGAAAGGTCCTGTTAATGATTAATTGCATAAGATAATGAGGCAGATACAGGAAGGCATGATGTGTTAAAAGAAATTCATGTAAATTTTATAACAAGTTATGTGAATTTAACTCGAAGTCAAGTTTTTCAACATTAGCGATAGTGTTGAAAAAAATAACCGGAAAAGTGTTGATTTTACATGAACATTTTTCCCGAAAATCCTATGTACATATCGTCGCTGCGTATGCAAAAGCAGATAACTATTTTTTTCTTAAACATTTTTATTTCATACTTATTTAGCACGGTCCACTCCCGACAGTTCTGCGTTTTTCTAGTTATCGAATGATTTATAGACTTGGGCAAAAGCAGATATATATATACGCTGAAAAAAGGAGAAAATCATTAAAACGACCAAGTCAGCCAAAAAATAAAAAATTAATGTCACAGATCATAGAGACACAATTGGCAGAAGATCTTCCAACCAAAAAAGTGGTAAAATATGGCCCGGGATAGCCGTTAACCATTTTTTTTGCTCTTAGCAAACGATGATGGCTTTCACCCCTAACTGAGGTAAAAGAGCCAACCTATATCTTAACATTTTTCCATCCTTTTTGGATTCGAAGCTATACCTCGAAGTTAACATAGCTAGTATTTTTATATATGGTCCCAATGTTTTACACATTGCCATTGTGTATCAATACCAAGTGTAAACTCTTCTGCATAGACGTCAAAATTCCAAAATGAGTTTAACACCTGTTTGAGATTGTGGTTAATAACAAGTGTGATATCATAGACATAGTCGTGAAAACTTCAAAGTGAGTTTAGTCACCTGTTTTTAATTTCCTTTTTTGTCTGACTTCTTTCCATCTTCCCATCTCTTTCTACCATTAGGTAAAAGATAGGAGACCGCCATGTTGATGTGTGCAGGATGTTAAACAACGCCATTGCTTTTCTGTTATTCGGAGCTGGCGACATTTTAATGTGTGTTGTCAAAAGAAGAGTTCACACTTGTTATTGATACACAATGCACATTGCGCGCTGGGTTTTGGGACCCGCCACGTAAAAAATTTAGTCCAATGAAAAATGTATTAAAGCCTCGGATGAGAACCCCCTTTAATGTTGACGACCCGGCAAAACGAATAAGGCATAATGATTTGGATATTAGGGCATGTACCGGGAATGTCCGGACCCTTTCAAGGGACGGTACCGCTGCCCGACTGGTTGATGTCCTCGTTAACGCAAAGGCTGACATCACCGCCCTGCAGGAAATGCGATGGACGGGACAAGGAAAGACGACCATCGGACCTTGTGACGTATACTACAGTGGCCAGACACGCGGCAAAGCGCGTGGTGTAGGATTCGTGGTGGGAAAGAGACTTCGCCGCCAAGTACTAGCGTTCACCCCCGTGGACGAGCGTCTCGCTGCGATCCGCATCAAAGCGAAATTTTTCAACATAACATTTATCTGCGCCTATGCGCCGACTGAGGAGACGGACGACGCAGAGAAGGACTCCTTCTACGATAAACTTGAACAGACTTATGATCGCTGCCCCCAACATGATATCAAAATCGTGCTCGGCGACTTTAATGCGAAGGTGGGCAAGGAAGGAGTCTTTGGTCCAACAGTTGGAAAATTTAGTCTCCATGATATAACATCCCCCAACGGCACTAGGTTGATTGATTTCGCCGCTGCTCGCAATATGGTCATCAGTAGTACCAGGTTCCAGCATAAACGAATACACCAAGCCACATGGCTGTCTCCTGATCAAAGAACAAGAAACCAGATTGATCATGTCATGATCGATGGCAGACATAGCTCCACCGTTCTGGACGTGCGTACCCTTCGTGGTCCCAATATCGACTCGGACCATTATCTTGTTGCAGCCAAGATACGCACACGCCTCTGTGTAGCAAAGAAAGTGCGCACAGTAACGGAAGGAAAGTTTGACGTCGAGAAGCTGCGCACGACACAGACAGCTGACAATTTCTCCACTCGACTCTCACACCTGCTATCGGAGAGCAATCCTCGACCTAACGATGCAACCGAGCAATGGAAGCATATCTCTCACTCATTACGTACCGCCGCTGAGGCCACTATAGGGTTCCAGCGAGCCCGCAAAAACAACTGGTACGATGAGGAATGCAGCACTGCCTCGGACAAAAAGGACGCTGCCTACAGGGAGACGTTGCGAACGGGCGCAACCCGCAGTGTATGGCAACGCTATCGTGAGGCAAAGAAGGAAGAGAGACGCCTTTTCAGAAAAAAGAAACGTGAGGCCGAAAGGCGTGAGTGTGAGGAGCTTGAGATGCTGGCTGACAGGAATGATGCCCGAAAATTCTATGAAAAGATCCGGCGGATGACGGAAGGTTTTAAGACCGGGGCAAGTTCCTGTAAGGACAATAATGGCGACCTGGTAACCGACGTACAGAGTGTACTTAAATTATGGAGGGAGCACTTCTCCTCACTGCTAAATTGCGAGGGAGACGTCGAACCCGATACCCCAATCCCTGACGATGGAAAAGTCGTCCCACCACCTGACTATGATGAAGTGAGGATAGCTATATCCCGGCTCAAAAACAACAAAGCGCCTGGAAAAGACGGACTACCCGCCGAGCTGTTCAAACACGGAGGCGAAGAGCTGGTAAAAAGCATGCATCAGCTCTTATGCAGAATATGGTCAGACGAGTGCATGCCTCCAGATTGGAATTTAAGTGTGCTCTGCCCAATCCACAAGAAAGGCGATCCCGCTAACCGCACCAACTACCGCGGAATCAGCCTTCTTAATATCGCATATAAGGTTCTTTCTAGCGTATTGTGTGAAAGACTGAAGCCCATCGTAGACAAGCTGATTGGACCTTATCAGTGTGGCTTTAGAGCTGGTAAGTCTACCATCGACCAGATTTTCACGATACGCCAAATCCTGGAGAAGACCCATGATAAAAGAATCGACACACACCATCTCTTTGTCGATTTCAAAGCCGCTTTTGACAGCGCAAAAAGGAGTTGCCTGTATGCCGCCATGTCTGAATTTGACTTCCCTGCAAAGCTTATACGGCTTTGCCAAATGACGTTGAGCAATACTAACAGCTCCGTCAGAGTCGGGAAGGACCTCTCTGAGCCATTTGAAACCAAACGAGGCTTCAGACAGGGCGACTCCCTTTCGTGCGATTTCTTCAACCTGATGCTGGAGAAGATAATTCGAGCAGCAGAGCTAAACCGCAATGGTACAATCTTTTACAAGAGCGTGCAATTGCTGGCGTATGCCGATGATATTGATATCATTGGCCTTAACAACCGCGCCGTAAGCGCTGCCTTCTCTGGACTGGATAAAGAAGCGAAAAAAGTGGGTCTTGCGGTCAACGAGGACAAGACGAAGTATTTGCTGTCATCAAAGAAAGAATCGGCGCACCTGCGCCTTGGCAGCCACGTCACTGTTGATAGTTACAAATTTGAAACTGTGAGGGACTTCGTCTATTTGGGAACCAGCATTAACACCGAAAATAATATCAGTCTAGAAATCCAACGGAGAATCACTCTTGCGAACAAGTGCTACTTTGGACTGAGTAGGCAATTGAGAAGTAAAGTCCTCTCTCGAAGAACAAAGATCGCGCTCTATAAGTCTCTCATCATACCTGTCCTGATGTATGGCTCAGATTCATGGACAATGTCAAGAGAAGATGAGATGGCCCTTGGAGTATTTCAGAGAAAAGTTCTCCGGAAGATTTATGGTCCTTCCCGTGATGCCGACGGCGAGTATCGAAGGAGATTTAACGATGAGCTGTACGAGCTTTACGCAGATCTGACCATAGTCCAGCGAATTAAAGCCCAAAGGCTCCGCTGGCTGGGTCACGTCATGCGAATGGACAAAGAAGCTCCAGCCCAGAAGGTTTTCCAATCGTCACCCGAATTCGGCAGCAGAGGAAGGGGGAGGCCTCGACTGAGATGGAAACAACAGGTGGAGGATGACTTGAACTCCCTTGGGGTTTCCAATTGGCGTCAGTTATCGCTAAAAAGGAATGACTGCGTGCTTTGATAGGCGACGGCCAAAATCGCTTAGGCGGTTAAGCGCCAATAAATGATGATGATGATGCACATTGCTGTAGTATTAAAACTTTGAAAAATGTTGCTGGCGTATTTGTCAGTGCAGCTGATACTTTTCGAAACAAAGTGTTGTTCAAGTTTTGTATCAGGCGCACAAAATTTACATGAAATAATAATAGGTTGCTATAAAAACAAAAACTCAATTGAAAATAAAATTTCTGCTGCAAACTGGTACACACCACAGAAGGGGCGTAAGTGGGGCTACTGCCCATATTCACTCAAATATTTGGAATCAAAAAATGTTTTTCATGGCGTAATCATCTCTTTGCAGTAAAAAATGTTGCCAACGTCTGTGAAACATTGAAATTGCAATCTCAAATAATTTCAACCAAAGTGCATCAATTGAAACTTATTTTTAAGTATATTTTTCCGTTTTGTGAATAGTATTTCTTGATGTTGAGAGACATTTCCTTGTTAATTTAAAACCTATCATAACCACGGTTGCCGTTTTGGCCGAAATGTACCATTTTTAGTACGAATTTTTTCCCGAGTACGGAACTTCCAAATTTGGTAAGTTTTTG
The DNA here is from genome assembly GCA_964058755.1 of Campiglossa producta. Classification (NCBI taxonomy): domain Eukaryota; kingdom Metazoa; phylum Arthropoda; class Insecta; order Diptera; family Tephritidae; genus Campiglossa; species Campiglossa producta. The sequence goes on along the minus strand of CAXKVI010000004.1, from coordinate 53,729,860 downwards.
CCATATAACGTTCTAAATTTTTGATTTGAACATAAACTAAATTATTTTTAAAATATTTTGAAAGCTTTTTCATAAAGTTTTGAAATTATTGAGCAAACTAACTTTACAGAGCTACTCATTACATTTGTTAAAAAAGGTTGCCGGCCCAAAAAAGCAGAACAAAAACAGAACATTGGCTTAAAAACAGAACATTTCTGTTATTTTCCTTAGAAAAAAAAATACGCATAACAAGCTCCTTAAAAACAGAACTGTTCTGCCAAAAACAGAACGGATGGTCACCGTATCTATAACACAGTTTTTCAATAGTAAAATATGTTTACAGTCTCGCCTGTGGTTACAGTGTCCTGGAAGTGTATTTTTTTTTTGTTATGGAAATCTTCGCAGAAAATAGAAAACTGACCAGTAGGTGGCCCCGGAATCGACAACAAAATGTATCGTCATCATCGTTATCATTTTTCTTAACTTCTATTGGAGCACAGGACCTTCTTAAGGCAACCAAAACATTCATAAAGAATTTCGGTGGCTACAACAGCGAAAACATGGGTGATTTTTGGATCAAGCTACAGATATAGGTTAAACCTTTACTCGCCCTTCGGCGAAAACCATACGCTGCTGGAATTATGTTTTACATTTTTGACAACATACATATTTTTTTACATTTTAGTTCAAAAATGTTCCCTGTAGGAATATTGTGGTCGACTACAATAAAAGCTAACTTTTAGTCATCTAATTGTATATGCGTGTGTAAAACTTCTATCCTGGGTGTACCTAAAATATCTCCTCAGTGTGTAATAATTTCGAAGGCAATTTAAAACAGGCTAGTATCGTTTTTAACGTATATATTGATAAATGAAAATATTTAAAAAATACATTTATAATGAGAGGTATCCAATGATGGTAAAAGAGTGTAAATAATTTTGGAAGAAGGATATATGTACACGAGGCCCTAATTAAAAGATAAAATACCATGTAAATGGTAAAATTTTTGAACAAAAGCGATATAGATTGTTGTCATAGTAGATTTTTGATAGGAAAGCACGATGCTGTTTACAGCTTACTTTCGCCCTATCTGAGGTTTGACTGCTTTTGCTTGGCGCCACAGATAGAATTTTCAGTGTTAAACTTTTTAATCAACTCATAGTTCAAATTAACAATTTTCTTTAAAATCTTGACTCGAATAAAAAATATTTGTGTATTAAATTAACTTCCTTTATAAAAATTATATTCGAAATACGGAGCGGAACATTAAATCTAATCCGAAATCTTTTTGGTCCTTTGTGAAATCCAAAAAGTTAAGCTCTGGCGTACCTAGCTCAGTTTTCCTGGATAGTAAGTCTGCCAACACTCCCGCTGAGGCCGTTAATCTGTTCGCGGAGTTCTTTAAGTCAAATTTTGTTATTGATGACGAGAGTTCTCCCGATTTTTCTTCTGAAATATACCCGTCTGTTAATCTAGGGACCTTGCATATTTCGTCTGACGAAGTTTTGAGTGCGATTCTATCCCTCAAGCTTTCGTCACAATCAGAAGCAGACGGACTGCCAGCTCTTTTACTTAAGGGCTGTCCAGCGCTGTCATACCCGTTACAATTACTTTTTAATAAATCTCTTTCGTCAGGAATCTTCATAAATGACTGGAAGATAACAACAATTACGCCTCTTTTCAAAAGTGGGAGTAAATGTAATGTTCGTAACTACAGGCCTATTTCAAAGCTATCAAACTTTTCAAAACTTTTTGAAAGTATTGTTAAAGATAAAATACATTTTACTGTAAAGTCTGTAATCAGTCCTAACCAGCATGGATTTATTTCCGGACGCTCGACAGTCTCCAATTTAATGGTGTTCAGCGATTTTTGCATATCTTCGTTTTCGACTGGTTCGCAAGTTGACTGCATTTATACTGACTTTTCTAAAGCCTTCGATAGAGTTTCTCATATGATTCTGATTACTAAGTTAGCTTGTCTCGGATTCCACTCCTCTCTTCTGAATTGGATAACCTCATATTTGTCTAATCGGCGTTGTGTAGTCTCGCTTGATGGCTCGATTTCAGAATTTTTTGTTGCTTCTTCTGGTGTTCCCCAGGGAAGCATTTTAGGCCCTCTTTTATTCGTTCTTTTCATTAACGACATTGGCAGTTGTTTCTCATTTTCGAATTACCTTCTTTATGCTGATGATTTGAAGGTATTCAAGGTGGTGAAGGATGCTGATGATGTAAGTAGACTTCAAAGTGATTTAAATAATCTCCATTTATGGTGTTTAAAATCGCGGTTATCCTTAAACATTGATAAGTGTTTTCACCTTACTTACACTAGGCGTCAGAATCCTACTCCCTCGCTGTACTATATCGCCAATTGTGTTTTAAACAAGGTTATTGAAACTAAAGATCTAGGAGTAATTTTTGAGGCGAAGTTGTCTTTTAATAATCATATTAATTTCATTCTTTCTAAGGCATACTCGGTATTGGGCTTTATACGACGTAATTCCACAGAGTTTTCAGACCCTTACACATTTAAGCTTCTTTTCACGTCCCTCGTTCGCTCTAAATTAGAATATGCGGTTATTATTTGGAGACCATACGATCAACAATCAATAAAAAGGATCGAAAGGGTTCAAAAAATTTTTCTAAAATATGCTTTACATTCCTTGCGTTTCGAGGATCCTGTGCCTTCGTACCATTCGCGGTTGTTGCTTATTGATCTCTGCTCCTTAGATAAAAGAAGGTCTATTCTCTCCCTTTCTTTTATTTTCAATATAATCAATGGCATGATTGATTGCCCAATTCTTCTAGAGCGCATAAACTTTAATGTTCCGATAAGAAGTCTCCGTAACTCTTTTCCTTTCTATGTTGAAAGTTGCAGAACAAATTTTGAGAGCGGGCCTTATGTGAATTTAATGACTTATCTTCTTATAAGTTAATTGACTTTTCTTTTTCGAGATCTACTTTTGTGTTAATTTTAAATTCTATTATTCAATAAGCATTTTTTGTTAATGTATCGTTAGTCTGTAAGGTACTTTGTACTGTAGATTTGAAGTGAATAAATAAAAAAAATAAAAAAAAAAAATAAATAAATAAATTAATTATGTCTTTTCATGTTAGCTTTGATTTAATTGAAAATTTTCAAGATGTCAACATTGTTCTGGTTTCAAATATAGTTTCAGACCTTGTTTAGAAGGCTGTACAGCTACATACAAAATGTTTTTATTAAAATGGCGCAGCGATGAAACGGAAGAAGACCTAATAATTGACTTGAAATCAACTGAATTCCTTACAGGGTTTATTAATAGAATTTGTAGGCAAAACACTACATCTCCCGTGATACAACAAAATCAAGTAACTAGTTGGGAAAATAACTGACACTTACTTGGTTTTGCATTTGTCACGGGAGAGCAACTTACTTGGTTTTATTGTGTCAAGGGAGACATACACTATATACACTCCACAAAATAATTATAAGACAAGAAAAGTTTATATATAATAAATTTATATAAAAAAAAATCAAATCATTGGCCTCAACAACCGCGCCGTAACTTCTGTTTACTCCAAATTAGAAAAAGAAGCGGAAAAATGGGTTTGGTGGTGAACGAAGGTAAAACGCTGGCATCATGCAAAGAGTCAGCGCGTTCGCGTCTTGGCACCCACGCCACTGTTGGCAGCAATAATTTCGAGATAGTAAGGGACTTTGTATACCTGGGAAGCAGCATTAGTACCAACAACAATGTAAGCCTGGAAATCCATCGAAGGATAACTCTTGCAAACAAATGCTACTTTGGGTTGAGTAAGCAATTGAGTAGTAAAGTCCTCTCTCGACGAACAAACACAAGGTGTAAAAGTAGGTCACCTCCCAGTTGGTGCACCCTGGGCAACGCTAAATGACCTACATGGCCAACACGGCTAGTTTCTTGTATTGCCGGTTCTACGAGAACGGTACCAGTACTTGTGCTGTACCCATCGTGCCGAAACGACCCGGGCCGTTTTCTTATATCGACCCGGCCAGGAGCAATACACTCGGGGTGACCCTGTCTGACATTTAGGCAGGGCTACACCTCGCTACAACAACAACAACACTCTATAAGTCACTCATAGTACCCGTCCTGCTATATGGTGCAGAAACATGGACACAGACAGCTTCTGACGAGGCGGCTTTGGGAGTATTCGAGAGAAAAATTCTTCGAAAGATTTATAGACCCCTAAAAGTTGGCGACGGCGAGTACCGAAGAAGATATAATGATGAGCTTTATGAGTTTTACGCAGACGTCGACATAGTTCAGCGAATTAAAACCCAGCGGCTTCGATGGCTAGGACACATGGTGCGAAAGAACGAAGATGCTCCAGCCCAGAAGGTATTCTTATCGGCACCCGCCGGTGGAAGTAGAGGTAGAGGGACGCCACCTCTCCGATGGCAGGACCAAGTGGCGGCAGATCTGAGAACACGCGGTGTCTCCAATTGGCGCCAGTTGGCTCAACAAAGCGCCGACCCGAGGCTAGTAACCACAGACTCATAATTAATGGCAATGCCTTGCAATGATAGAGATGGCAATGATCGCACAAGCTGCCATGAATTAGTAAAGCAGATGGCCTTAGTCTTTGTTGCGTTTAAATTAAGTTTATTATTATTTGCCCATAAAGATATACTTTCCAGATCGTCATGCATTCTGAAAACCAGGTCCTCTGATAGGCCAACCGGACGAGACAAATATACCTGAGCGTCGTCTGCATACATATGTATTGATACACTCTTGCAACAATGGGTCATATCGTTTATGAACATTGAGAACAAAATTGGACCAAGTATAGATCCCTGTGGTACCCCCGAATCCCGACGCTTCATCTCAGAACAACTGCTATCAGTCAATACTTTCTGCCACCGATTTCGTAGATAGCTTTCTAGCAATTTCACAGCACTATTGGAAAATCCAGAATAGTTATCAATCTTCAACAAAAGAATATAATGATCCACCGTATCGAAAGCTTTGGAGAAATTCAAAAGCGTTAGAATCGTTAGATCACCTCTGTCATAAGCTGGGCGGATATCTTCAATAATTTTAAGCAAGGCAGTATTACAGCTATGTGAGGCTCTGTAACCAGACTGATTTTCATTCATATGTTTATTGGTATTTTGATAAAACCGGCCGAATGCTTATTGGACGAAAATCAGTTGATAAAGTTACCGACGGTTTCTTAGCAACTGGAATAATATGTATGTACGAGATCAATTTCGTTTGATTTTATAATTGAAAAAGAAAAAAAAAATCGAGTTGCCTTTTCCCAAAAATTGAAAAAATTATCCAGTAGCGTCGCATATAAAAAAATTTTGAATTAACTAAAAAAAATAATTTTCGATGTGTATATGAATTTCATTAATTTCGTCACCAAACATTGTAGGATTGAAAAAATATCTAGTAGTCTTTTCTCAAAAATTGAAATTATTTTCGTAGCGTCCCAAATAAAAAAGTTCAAATTTTTTTATAAAAAATTCCCGTTGAGGATTGTAGGATTGAAAAAAGCTGGTACTCAATTTTAAAACGATTTAAAAAGTTTATGGTTTTCTCCTAAAAATTTATAAAAACATTATTATAGCGAACATATGGTTTACGTCGAAGAAAAAGTTGAGTTTATTACCCTACATCGGAAGACTGTTCCAAAACTTACCCATCATGTGGTTGCTGCAACAGCGGCCAAACCCACAGAAGAAAATGTCATATCGTAAGAGATAAAAGGTGGTACCTGCTGGGCTGTTAAATTTTTTTTTGAGAATATTTTATGACAGATACACACGTCGCGAATTTCATGATCACAGCCGAAGTCCACTACGTTTCTCAACGAAAGTTTCTAAGGTATTTTTACCTACCCTACCATATGGTAGCTTTTATGTTACTGTTGGAAAATCTTTATTTTTAACACTAAAAATAATAGTACAACAAAAATACCGATGCAGTTGAGTGGATAGGGGCAGTAGCCCCACGTACGCCCCCTTCTGTACACACCAGTTTGAGGCAGACATTTTTATTTCAATTGAGTTTTTGTTTTTGTAGCAACTTATTATTTTTCATGTAAATTTTGTGCGCCTGATACAAAACTTGAAAAAAAACTTGTTTCGAAAAAGTATCAGCTGCACTGACAAATACGCCAGCAACCTGTTTCAAATTTTAATACTACAGCAATGTGTAAAACAATAAGACCGAATATAAATATTCTAGCTATGTATGTTTATTTTTATGTTAGCTTTAAATCCAAAAATTATGGAAAAATTTTAAAATTAAGGTTGGCTCTTTTACCTTGCCTTGAAAGTTTTTACTTTTTGGGGTGAAAGCATTCATCCTTTGCTTCATTAAAATATACATAGGATTTTCGGGATTTAGTTTTCCTGATGATTTTGACTAAATCCTTTATAGGGATTAAAATGTAGAATTATGTTTAGAGGTAGCAAAGAACAACAGATAGAACCCAAGTTTCATGAAGATACCATTCAATATACAAAAGGATTGAAAAAATCACAGCGCGTATCTCTTTTAAATGAAACGCAAGACTTTTGAGATATTTTTAAAATGCCATTTTTACGCTTGTTGTTATGTTGTTAACAGCTTTAGAAGTTCACATCACAAATTCATATGAAATAAACTTCATAAATGTCCGTTCATGGTTCTTATATTTTACCTAAAACTGTATAAACTGAATTTTCATTTCAGCTTTTTTTATTTGCTTACATATAAATTCTGTGCGTCTGGTACACTGAATTGAATATTTGAAAGAAACCAAGCATGCTTACAGTAGAAGTTTGCCATAAGATGCCCGGGTAATACCGGGCCCGGGTAATAGCATGATCGGGTCCCCGGGAATTCAGGTATTATCCGGGTAATCGGGCATTCGGGTATCATCAGCTCTAATATGAATGTGTACATTAGGGTCATTCAAATAACAAAGTTTTAGTTTTTTTGGGTCTTACCCACTACAAAGTTAGTAAATGATGAGAAAAGAAGCCTCAAAAACAGTTATCTCTGCATTTTATCCCTTACCTACTTAAAGTAGCCTTTAACCGCCTAGGCAATTTTGGCCGTCCCTTAGGGGTCGCCTTTTCGCCCTTTCCCATAATTTAATTTGGAATTCTTTTCAAAGTAAGTTTTCTTATCATTTTCGAAACCTTTTGCAAAAACATAACCTTAAAGTGAAGTTTTTAGATAAGTTTAAGAAACTTTTTTACAGTTGGGAAAAAAGGAGAAAGAATAAATTACAGCAGCTCTTCTCCGGCGCCAAGAGACCTTACCACTTCGATTCTTTTGTTAATTATTTTTTGTATGAAACGGGACACGATGCAAGGCCTTCCCTTTTCGCTTCTGAAGCAATGGATTATACAAGCAGTTCGCTTCAAGACCTTCATACACGCCTCATTGTAAGGCTTTACCGCATCGCTCCCGAGGAATGGCTTACAGAAGGAGTTCATCCCAAGCGCTGTATAAACACCTCGCTCTAAGGCATTATGGCATCGCATCCAAAGGAATGGCTTTTAGAAGGAGTTCGCCTCAAGTACTTCATAAATGCCTCATTGCAAGGCATTACCGTTTCGCTTCCGAAGGAATAGCTTATTGAAGGAGTTCTCAAAACTTTCTCATTTCCCTCAAACATGAATGAAATACGTTTATTGGTTAAAAAAACGTAAAAATAATTTTAGTTTAGCGCAAATCACTTATAATAAATACATACATTAATATGTATGTTATCTCATACACTAAAAACTTAAAAGTAAATAAATTGTCAGCCCAAAAATAAGTGTAATTCATATGCACTAGGCAGAATTAGTCTGCGTTCAGATATTTCTTGCAGCTTTCAACAAATTTGGCTTTAGTCACTAATTTAGGAAATTTATGCAAAATTCACGAAAATTCTACAGATTTTTATTAAAATTTATCATGATTTTTTCAGAGCTTTTACATTTTTTTCGAAGTTTATGAAGTTTTCCATAGTATTGATAACCAATATACCAAATATAAAGTTATACTACAACGGTTATAGCTCTGGTGTTTTTGAAGCGATTAACCAATAGTTTGGATCAAAATGATTTAAAACTGATTAACCTTAACTATTTTATCAAAATTGGAAATTAGGAAAATTTTATCCAATTGGAAAAAATGACTAGAAGCAGACTTATTTATATACAAACTTAAAAATGTGAAAATAAATATTAGTTCAGTGCCAAAGTAGATGTAATATATATATTAGGGTGATTCAAATTAAAAAAATTGGTTTTTTTTCGGTCTTACCCCCTGAAACTTTAGGTATTGATGACAAAATAAGCCTTGCAAAAAATTAGCGATCTACCTTAACCCTTAGGGGTGGCTATTAGCTTGCATATGCCGTTTGCCGAAGGAGTTGCTGATGGAGTACCACTCCGTCAAGCCAACGAAAGGTGGCAACAATCCCCAAGGTTCCGGACATCCAAACAAACCTGGCCGAAATGGGATCATAAAAGATCTAGAGGGATCATAAAAGATCTGAATGCAGTTACTTAAACAAAAATTACCGTTCAAACAACCAAAATTTGGTCAACTTCAGGATAACAGCACGAGATTGTTGATTTTACCAGTGCCTTTCTTCTGTGTATATACACAAGAAATATAGCAGTTGACTTACTAGATCATATTTGTATTTACCCAAACACGAAAAAGCATCTGTGAATTACAAGAGAAATAAAAAATAGAATAAAAAAATATTTTTAATTTAAAATGTTTTTAAAATGAACTAAAAACTGGAAAATAATTTCCCCTCTGCCTACATAGATTCTTCACCACGTAAAGCTTATCTGGAACATTTGTGAGTGGGAATTCTTATAGGTATTAAATAGTACTTGGAGTTTGAAAGGTATAAAAACATTGGCGCACGCTAAAGATGGTTCGCATTAATTTCTAACAATCTTATTACCGATATGAGCTTTTCTAAAAAAACATCTTTTCACAATATAGCAAGCGCCAAATGTTTTTATACATTTCAAACTCCAAGTACTATTTTATACCTATAAGAATTCCCACTCACAAATGTTCCAGATAAGCTTTACGTGGTGAAGAATCTATGTAGGCAGAGGGGAAATTATTTTTCAGTTTTTAGTTCATTTTAAAAACATTTTAAATAAAAAATATTTTTTTATTCTATTTTTTATTTTATACTTTTTGGTTCTGAGTCTGTGAAAATTTCTAAGATTGTAATTGGATATTCTGTGTCATATTAGTAGTACTCATGTAACCATATAACTTAACGAAAGCGTACATATATACATTTAACAGCTCAGTTAGATGAACGATATAGATAAAATTATGTGAATACTTTTTATTATGAAATTCTTATTAATTTAATTTTTGACCCATTTTTTAGCTATTCTTCTATTTTTGTCTAGTGTGCATTAACTGCTTTGAAAAACTGCATGTCGAACAGCGTAATCGAATTGGGTAATTTTTGGAGGTGTTTACGCACTAAACACCTCGTGGAAGTTTACCGAATCTGTGTAAACTTCGTTCCATAAAAATTTTGACAGTTCATTTACGCCTTCGGCAATTTTCTACGTTTACACGCATTACGCGGTGTGCCTATGGTTACATGAATAAAATTATTCTTTTTTAAGTCTTATAAAGCACATTATCTTTCCTTTGTGCAACAGTGGCTGCGCCTAAATGTATGCAGATGAAATATTCGAAATTTCGATGCTGTTTATGGCGCTGAAAACACATTATAGCATGGGCATTATAGCATATGTACGAAATATTCAGATAGCAATAAGGAAGATAGGCCGATAAATGGGACTTTTGCAATTAAAGCAATATTTTGGATTTTTTTTTTGTATAATGCATTGTCAGCGAAACCTGAACGATGGTGAAAATTTCAAAACCCCAGCTCAATGGGAAGTTAGTTCAAAATCCAAAGCAAAATCTCTGGAAATGAAACTTTTCAAATATCTCAACCCGTGCGCCATCTATCGGAATTATTTTTTTGTTATGTTGCGTGGGGGCAGAAAACTAAACGATGATGAAAATTTCAAGATTCTACCTCAACGGGAAGTTCGTTGAAAAACGAATTAATCGACACCGAAAACAGAGCTTCGCATTTCTTAAATAGAACGACTCACGCGCCACCTAGCGGGTCCAATTTTTTTTTGAACATTTGGAAATTGATTAAGTAATACACACGCTAAATATCAGCTAAATCGGCCCATAATTAGGATTTTCAGCTGTTATTACCCCGACCTCAGCTCCACCTAGCGGAATTTTTTTTAGGAAAATATTTCTTTTCATAGTAGTAATACATGTTCCGAATTTCAGCCAAATCGGACCATAAATGCGATTTTTGAAAATATAGCGACCCACGCGCCACCTATCGGAATTTTTTTTTTTCATAATATTGCATTGTCATCGCGACCTGAACTGTAGTGAAAATTTCAAGACCCTAGCACAACAGGAAGTTGGTTCAAAATCGAATGCAAAAATCCGGGCACAAGAACGACGAAAGCGACCTAATAAAAACATTTTAAAAATAAAAAATAGAATAAAAAAATATTTTTAATTTGAAATGTTTTTAAAAAGGACTAAAAACTGGAAAATAATTTCCCCTCTGCCTACATAGATTCACCACGTAAAGCTTATCTGGAACATTTGTGAGTGTGAATTCTTATAGGTATTAAATAGTACTTGGAGTTTGAAAGGTATAAAAGCATTGGCGCACGCTAAAGATGGTTCGCATTAATTTCTAACAATCTGTCTCTCGTCCTTTGTACTCAAAACCTTTGAGAGGATACTAAGCGACTACCTTTCAACGACCATTGATAGCAACCTTATCTCTAGCTATCAGCATGCATACACCAAGAGTAAATCAACAGAAACTGCTCTGCACAGCCTAGTATCTGTCATTGAGAAATCGCTGTGTGAAAAGGACTACTGTCTCGTGGCCTTCTTAGACATTGAGGGGGCTTTCAACAATATAAGCCCGGAGGCGATCAACTCCGCTCTAACTAGTCTGGGCGTAGATAGACCTCTAACTGGTTTAATTGACCAACTTCTAAGAGGAAGGAAAATAGCTTCTTCACTTGGTACGGTCGAGTTATCACGCTATGTCACAAGGGGAACGCCCCAGGGTGGTGTTCTTTCCCCGCTTTTATGGAACCTCACAGTCAACTCGTTGCTACGTGACACAAGCTGGGGAGGCGGGAAGATAGTGGCATACGCAGACGATTTAGCTATTGCATTCAGAGGCAAGTTCCCACAAACTCTGTGTGACCTGATGCAAGTAGCACTGCGAGAGGTTTCGAGGTGGTCCTCTCGCTGCGGACTTAGTATCAACCCGGGGAAAGTGGAACTTGTCCTCTTCACCAACCGGTACAAAATACCGCCACTAAGCCTACCAGAACTAGATGGCACGCGCCTGGGCTTGTCGGATAAGGCCAAGTTTCTAGGCATAGTTCTGGACAGGAAACTGAATTGGAAGGAGAATGTTCTTCAGCGCCAGAAGAAAGCTTGCATCGCTCTTTACACATGCAAAAGAGCCATTGGCAAAAAATGGGGGCTCAGCCCTAGAGTATGCAGTTGGATCTACACGGCCATCATTCGCCCAATCATGCTGTATGGAGTCGTCGTATGGGGGCCGGCACTGAGCAAGACAACATACCTGAATCTGTTGCGGAAAGTCCATAGATCCAATATGATCTGTATAAGCGGTGCGCTAAGGACAACGCCCAACGAAGCCCTCCAGGCCATTCTGGGCATTTTGCCACTTGATCTGGAAGGGTTTCGGTCAGCGGCGGCATCAGCTCTGCGCCTAAGAGAAACCTCCAGTTGGGGTGCGGGTACTATTGGACACTCCAGTATTCTGGAATCTTACAGCTTTCTCCCTCTAAGCACAGATCGTTGTGCGACCACTACAGTCGGGGATAGCTGCTTCAAAATAAACATTCCCAGCAGAGAAGACTGGGAGAGGACGGATTGGTGTCCCGAAACAAATGGCGGCACTTCCATATACACCGACGGCTCGAAGTTGGACGGCAGAGTTGGAGGAGGGGTTTATTCAAAGGATTTGGACCTTGAACTCTCCTTCAGACTACCTGATCATTGTAGCGTCTTCCAGGCGGAAGTCTCGGCAATCCGGGACGCCGCGGCCTGGTTAAGCAAACGTGTTATCGGAGGAGATATCACTATTTTCAGCGATAGCCAGGCGGCAATCAAATCCCTTGGCTCATACACGTTCAACTCTGAACTGACGCTCAGCTGTCGTCGATCTCTTCAGGAGATGGCCCAACAGAACCGCGTAAACCTCATATGGGTCCCGGGACATAGGGACATTGAGGGAAACTGTAAGGCAGACGAGCTTGCCAGGCAGGGCACGACCAAGCAGGTTCTTCGGGATAAAGAGCGCTTAGGTATGCCGTTTGCCACATGCAAACTAATGCTGAAGGAGCACACACTCCGTCAAGCCAACGAAAGATGGCTGCAATCCCCAGGGTGTCGGATATCGAAACAAACCTGGCCAAAATGGGATCTTAAAAGGTCTAGACGCATTTATGCCCTAACTAGGAGGGAAATCTGCATATTGATAGGGGTATTAACCGGTCACTGCCTCATTGGTAGGCATGCAGAAAGGCTAAGTGTGCCCTACCGACGATGCTGCAGGAGTTGCAAAGATGATGAGGAGGAGGAAACGGTGGAGCACCTCATCTGCAACTGTCCGGCTTTAAGCGGCGTGAGAACGCGCTTTTTGGGAGTTCCGTTCCTAGATAGTCTAAGCCAGATCGCGGAACTGGACATAAAGGACTTGATGGGCTTCATAAAGTCATCTAAGTGGTTCGAGGAGGAGTAACGGTGTCGGTTTAGGAGTGTCAGTCCCGGGATTCTGCTATGTGGAAAATCCCAACAACTCAGGGATTTTCCATATGGCTGGGTCCCGGGGCTGACTTTCCTTGTGTTGGTGGTATCACAACGGGCCTTCAAAACTGGCCTAAGTGTGCCTCTGCGGCAGCCACTTGAACCTACCTACCTATTACCGATATGAGCTTTTCTAAAAAAACATCTTTTCACAATATAGCAAGCGCCAAATGTTTTTATACATTTCAAACTCCAAGTACTATTTAATACCTATAAGAATTCCCACTCACAAATGTCCCAGATAAGCTTTACGTGGTGAAGAATCTATGTAGGCAGAGGGGAAATTATTTTCCAGTTTTTAGTTCATTTTAAAAACATTTTAAATTAAAAATATTTTTTTATTCTATTTTTTATTTTATACTTTTTAGTTGTGAGTCTGTGAAAATTTCTAAGATTGTAATTGGATATTCTGTGTCATATTAGTGGTACTCATGTAACCATATAACTTAACGAAAGCGTAAATATATACATTTAACAGCTCAGTTAGATGAACGATATAGATAAATTTATGTGAATACTTTTTATTATGAAATTCTTATTAATTTAATTTTTGACCCATTTTTTAGCTATTCTTCTATTTTTGTCTAGTGTGCATTGACTGCTTTGAAAAACTGCATGTCGAACAGCGTAATCGAATTGGGTAATTTTTGGAGGTGTTTACACACTAAACTCTTCGTGGAAGTTTACCGAATCTGTGTAAACTTCGTTCCATAAAAATTTTGACAGTTCATTTACGCCTTCGGCAATTTTCTACGTTTACACGCATTACGCGGTGTGCCTATGGTTACATGAATAAAATTATTCTTTTTTAAGTCTTATAAAGCACATTATCTTTCCTTTGTGCAACAGTGGCTGCGCCTAAATGTATGCAGATGAAATATTCGAAATTTCGATGCTGTTTATGGCGCTGAAAACATTTAGCATGCGCATTATAGCATATGTACGAAATATTCAGATAGCAATAAGGAAGATAGGCCGATAAATGGGACTTTTGCAATTAAAGCAATATTTTGGATTTTTTTTTGTATAATGCATTGTCAGCGAAACCTGAACGATAGTGAAAATTTCAAAACCCCAGCTCAATGGGAAGTTAGTTCAAAATCCAAAGCAAAATCTCTGGAAATGAAACTTTTCAAATATCTCTACCCGTGCGCCACCTATCGGAATTATTTTTTTGTTATATTGCGTGGGGGCAGAAAACTAAACGATGATGAAAATTTCAAGATTCTACCTCAACGGGAAGTTCGTTGAAAAACGAATAAATCGACACCGAAAACAGACCTTCGCATTTCTTAAATAGAACGACTCACGCGCCACCTAGCGGGTCCAATTTTTTTTTTGAACATTTGGAAATTGATTAAGTAATACACACGCTAAATATCAGCTAAATCGGTCCATAATTAGGATTTTCAGCTGTTATTACCCCGACCTCAGCTCCACCTAGCGGAATTTTTTTTTTAGGAAAATATTTCTTTTCATAGTAGTAATACATGTTCCGAATTTCAGCCAAATCGGACCATAAATGCGATTTTTGAAAATATAGCGACCCACGCGCCACCTATCGGAATTTTTTTTTTTCATAATATTGCATTGTCATCGCGACCTGAACTGTAGTGAAAATTTCAAGACCCTAGCACAACAGGAAGTTGGTTCAAAATCGAATGCAAAAATCCGGGCACAAGAACGACGAAAGCGACCTAATAAAAACATTTTAAAAAGAAGCAAACCAAAAACTTCAAATAATGTTTGCATAGTACCATGTATTACAATAGATCGTACTAATGGTTGCGGTGTAATAAGGCCTTATACAAAGAACATCAAAATATTTAGCACAATCAGAATCATCCATTTCACAAAGAACTTGAACTTCATTATTGTACATGATAAATTGTTGGTCTTATAATTAGTTCGTGGTGTGTATATTTCATTATTATTTTGCGCATGTGAGACTAATGTCTCTTAAAGTACATCAACTTATGGAAATCTAAAATCTAAGATGAATTTTAATAATCGCCTTAAATTTAAGAAATAAATACATATATATATGTTTGGTTTGATAGGCCTGTTGACCACAAAATAAATTCCCTGTGTAAGTGAAAAAAAAATATATATATACGTAAATAGAAGGAGTAAAGGAATAGAAAAGAAAGTAGTGATAGGATTACTGAAAGTTGTAAGAACCAAATTAAATTGTATGTTTGTATTTTATTATAGAAATTCAAATAAAGCCAATTTAAAGCGCTTAGTATTGCGTTCATTTTTAATATGATCAGGTAAAGAGTTCCATAATTTGATGGCACTGGCAAAAAATGTTCTAGAAGATGTCAGATACTTATACCGCGGCACAATGAGATTACACGTCCTGTTTGACCTTGAAAAGCATAACTTTACATAAAGGTATTCAGGCTGCCTGTTTTGAATTAATTGGTTTCAAAACACTAAGTTTCGGTAATTTAGAAAGTTCACAAGACTACAGTCAAGTATTTTGGCGGAAAATACCGATATGTTATTGATATTGCTTAATATATACCTAATATGGTCCTTACATCCCAGGTATGAGTTTAGTTTAAACCCGAGGCTAGTAACCACAGACTCATAATTAATGGCAATGCCTTGGCAGTATTACAGCTATGTGAGGCTCTGTAACCAGACTGATTTTCTTTCATAAGTTTATTGGTATTTTGATAAAACCGACAGAATGCTTATAGGACGAAAATCAGTTGATAAAGTTGCCGACGGTTTCTTAGCAACTGGAATAATATGTATGTACGAGATCAATTTCGTTTAATTTTATAATTGAAAAAAGAACAAGTAAGGAAGTCTAAGTTCGGGTAAACCGAACATTAAATACCCAGCGTAAGGAAAGAATCAATTGAGGAAATTTTCAATTATATTTTAATAAGCGATAAATTTCGCGAAAACTGACATTACATTATTCATGTGTCTCCATAATATATTATAGCGCGGCTTGGAAATTGCTATTAAGGAAGTGTTTTACTTGAGATGTATTCAGTTCAATGCAATACAATTAATTTTGAGTTGCTTATTTACAAATCTCATTAAACGTAGTTTCCATGTGACAATATTTTGTCAACTGTAGTACCTAAAATGTTTATATTTTTTATATATGTATATTATAGCTTGGGAAAAACGAACTCAATAAATTTATTAGTTAGTTTATAAAATTTATATTTATTTATGCTACTGTATATGTACATTGTTCGACTGCCCTCAAAATCTTATTTCTAGTGAATTCATTTCTTACTTCTAATATACTTAGGCCTAATTTGTTGACAAAGTTTTAAATTTACGACTCGGTCTAGCCTTGCTAAATATTGAATTATCACGAAACTGGAGTAGTTTCTGATGGTTTAACAAAAACAAAAAACAAATGAACAGATTCGCAATCTAAAATAAACCTTAATTTCGCTCTAACGCTTAATTCCTTACCGTTGAGGTGTGTTGTAATTTTAAATCTTTGTTAATAAATTGGCCGATACATACCTAAGTATACGAAATTAAAAAAATATATGATATTACTATGCTATTATTATTCTTACGCACTTAGTTGAAAATAGTAGTAGTAAGTGATCCCCGTAACGTTGGCTGGGCCCATATTGGAAAATGCCCAATCGATTTGTGTACCTACGGGTGTGGTGGAACATTCTGATCCAAGCAGTGAACTAAAACCTTTTTCCCTTAGAAGATTCTCTATAAGGCTATGGGAAGTCTTTAAACATAAATTGAAATCTCCTATAATTAACACCTTTTCATTACATAGGTCCGAATTTAAAATTTCTCGAAGCTCCGAGCCCAGTTCTCTCAAGGGAAATAAAGAATTTCTATATAGCATCAAAACATGGAGATCCTTGTATTTGAATAAAAGGATTTCTAAAACTTTGCGACCAGAATAGATTTTCTTTAACTTACATAACTCAATCCTTGAAGGGGTTTTTGCAAATTGGATGTATGTATGTATGTGGCTTATGGACTCCAAAACTACTCGGCCGATTTTGTTGAAATTTTGGGGATAGATTAGTAGGAGCCTGGAGAGTGTTTCTGTAAATTTTTTTTTATGGGAAGTGGACCCGGGACCGCCCTATTCGAAAATATCGTATAAATGGCTGGATTTACTTGATATTTGGTATGTAGATAGCGTTATGCTTAGATTAAAGTATAGGATGATTTTTCTACCGGGAAGTGGACCACCTATCTGTAAACAATCGTATTTATGACTCGAATTGCTTGAAACTTGGTATGTAGGTAGCTAGCTATATGCTTAGATTAATATATAGGATAAATTTTCTTCCGGGAAGTGGACCCAGGACTGACTTATTCTAAAGTATCGTATAGATGGTTGGAATAACTTTAAATTTGATATGTAGGTAGCGTTAAGTTTAGGTTAAAGTGTGGGAAAAAATTTCTTCCAGGAAGTTTATCAGGGCCCGATATATTCTAAACAATCATATTTATGACTCGATGAGCTTGATATTTAGCGTGTAGCTGGCGTTTCACCTTGATAAAATATGAGATAATGTATCTTCCAAGAAATGGTAAAAATGGTAAAATCTTATTCAGGTGATTTTCTTTGGCGTAGCAACGCACGCCGGGTATTACTAGTAGAATGATAAGAGAGATTCACCTATGAAATTATATCATTTTATTCATTTCAGCTACCGAGATATGTCTCTTCGTGTGATTTTCGAAATTGTCGATATCGACAAAAGAGGCGTGGTTATCATCCGATTTCGCCCATTTTCTCTAAATTTTTACTCAAGTTATCGTATACACAGACGGACAGACGGACGGACATGCCTGAATGAAATCCTCTTTTCAAACTAAGAACTTTCATATATGGAACTCTATATCTATCTCGATTATTTTGTGCCGTTACGTACTACCGTTATGTGAACAAAATTAATATACGCTCGTACTAGCACTGGTGCGCTGGGAATAAAAATCGTAATGGAGAGACTAGGGGGTTCATCCTACCAAAATATATCATTTTAGCCATTTCCGTCACCGAATTATGTCAATTTATGTAATTTTCGAAATCGAAAGTGGGCGTGGTTGGAGAGCGATTTTTCCAATTTCATCAGGAATACCCCTAACGATACTAGTATGCTTTGTGCCAAATTTCATCCTTCTACCCTAATCAGTTTAAAAGTTACGACTAGTTGAATTTTCAAAAATGCCTCCCTTAAAGGTGGGCGGAACCACGCCCACTTTAGAAAATTTATCAAAAAATCATTATGTAATGGTCAGAAGGGTTCACCTATAAAATTATATCATTTTACCGATTTCCGTTATCGAATTATTTCAATTTAGGTGATTTTAGAAATTTTCGATATCGAAAGTGGGCGTGGTTGGAGGGCGATTTTATCCAATTTCATCTGGTATACTCCCATCGATGCTAGTATGCTTTGTGCCAAATTCCATCGTTCTATCGTAATCAGTTTAGGAGTTACGACCATTCAAATTTTCAAAAATGCCTCCCTTAAAAGTGGGCGGTGCCACGCCCACTATAAAAAATTTATGGAAAAATCATAAGAGAATGACCAGGGGGGTTCGCCTATAAAATTATATCATTTTAGCCATTTCAGCTGCCGAGATATGTCAATTTGTGTGATTTTCGAAATTTTCGACATCGAAAGTGGGCGTGGTTGAAAGGCGATTTTATCCAGTTTCATCAGGTATACTCCCAACGACACTAGTATGCTTTGTGCCGAATTCAATCATTCTATCGTAATCAGTTTAGGAGTTACGACCATTCAAATTTTCAAAAATGCCTCTCTTAAAAGTGGGCGGTGCCACGCCCACTATAAAAAATTTATGGAAAAATCATAAGAGAATGACCAGGGGGGTTCGCCTATAAAATTATATCATTTTAGCCATTTCAGCTGCCGAGATAAATCAATTTTTGTGATTTTCGAAATTTTCGATATCGAAAAAGGGGGCGTGGTTATCATCCGATTTCGCCCATTTTCAATAGCAACCTACCTTGACCAGAAAGTAACCTGTGTACAAAATTTCATGCAAATATCTCAATTTTTACTCAAGTTATCGTGTACACGGACGGACAGACGGACGGACATGCCTTAATCAACTCCTCTTTTAATCCTAAGAACTTTCATATATGGAACTCTATATCTATCTCGATTATTTTGTGCCATTACATACAACCGTTAGGTGAACAAAGTTAATATACCCTTGTACTAGTACTAGTACTAGTGCGCTGGGTATAAAAAAAAAATCTAGTTGCCATTTCCCAAAAATTGAAAAAATTATTCCAGTAGCGTCGCATATAAAAAAATTTTGAATTAACAAAAAAAAATAATTTTCGATGTAATTAATTTCGTCACCAAACATTGTAGGATTGAAAAAATATCTAGTAGCCTTTTCTCAAAAATTGAAATTATTTTCGTAGCGTCCCAAATAAAAAAGTTCAAATTTTTTTATAAAAAATTCCCGTTGAGAATTGTAGGATTGAAAAAAAGCTGGTACTCAATTTTAAAACAAATTAAAAAGTTTATGGTTTTCTCCTAAAAATTTATAAAAACATTATTATAGCGAACATATGGTTTACGTCGAAGAGAGAGTTGAGTTTATTACCCTACATCGGAAGACTGTTCCAAAACTTACCCATCATGTGGTTGCTGCAACAGCGGCCAAACCCACAGAAGAAAATGTATTATCGTAAGAGATAAAAGGTGGTACCTGCTGGGCAGTTAATTTTTTTTTTTGAGAATATTTTATGACAGATACACACTTCGCGAATTTTATGACCATAGCCGAAGTCCACTATGTTTCTCTACGAAAGTTTCTAAGGTATTTTTATGTGGCATTATACTCGACCTACCCTACCATATGGTAGCTGTTATATGACTGTTGGAAAATCTTTATTTTTAACACTAAAAGTAATAGTACAACAAAAATACCGATGCAATGTAATAGTAAGTTGAGTGGATAGGGGCAGTAGCCCCACTTACGCCCCCTTCTGTACACACCAGTTTGAGGCAGACATTTTTATTTCAATTGAGTTTTTGTTTTTGTAGCAACTTATTATTTTCACGTAAATTTTGTACGCCTGATACAAAACTTGAAAAAAAATTTGCTTCGAAAAAGTATCAGCTGCACTGACAAATACGCCAGCAACCTGTTTCAAATTTTAATAGTACACAGAGCCAACAATGCCTAATAAAATAGAACAAAAGTCATAAGATATCTCTATAGATTTTCTTCAAGAAGATGTGCTTCTTATTATTGTAGAGACAGTCTTTTTAATTTTATTAAGAAGATTTTCTTTTTAATATTTTAAATGAAAAATAAAATGATATCGCCCTCACCGAGAATCGAACTTACAATTTTCGGAATGATAAACCCAGCTGTTAACCATCAGGCCATCGCTCACTTTTGATTTCTAGCATCTAATTACTGATATGTGTATAGTTGTTAATGTTTGAAAGTAAATCTTATAAATATAATTGAGAAGATTTCTTTTTAACATTTCTAATTAGGAAAAAAAAGAGAGAGAATCGAACTTACAATTTTTCGATTGCTAAACCCAGCTGCTAACCATCCGGCCATCGTATACTGATAATTGCCAGCGTCTAACTACACCTTTGTACTAAATGTATAGTTTTTTAATAAGAATTTCTTCTTAAAACCAAAGATTTCCCTACAGTTTTTTCTTCGTTTGCACCGTTGCGACTACCCCTTTGCCCAAAAGCTGATCATGAAGACAATCTTATTAATTTTATTAGGCATTTTTGGCTCTGTGTACAGCAATGTGTAAAACAATAAGACCGAATATAAATATTCTAGCTATGTATGTTTATTTTTATGTTAGCTTTAAATCCAAAAATCATGGAAAAATTTTAAAATTAAGGTTGGCTCTTTTACCTAGCCTTGAAAGTTTTTACTTTTTGATGAAAGCATTCATCCTTTGCTTCAGTAAAATATACATAGGATTTTCGGGATTTAGTTTTCCTGATGATTTTGATGAAATCCTTTATAGGGACTAAAATGTAGAATTATGTTTAGAGGTAGCAAAGAACAGCAGATGGAACCCAAGTTTCATGAAGATACCATTCAATATACAAAAGGATTGAAAAAATCTCAGCGCGTATATCTTTTAAATGAAACGCAAGACTTTTGAGATATTTTTAAAATGCCATTTTTATGCTTGTTGTTATGTTGTTAACAGCTTTAGAAGTTCACATCACAAATTCATATGAAATAAACTTCATAAATTTCCGTTCATGGTTCTTATATTTTGCCTAAAACTGTATAAACTGAATTTTCATTTCAGCTTTTTTTTTGCTTACATATAAATTCTGTGCGTCTGGTACCTACACTGAATTGAATATTTGAAAGAAACCAAGCATGCTTACAGTAGAAGTTTGCCATAAGATGCCCGGGTAATAGCGGGCCCGGGTAATAGCATGATCGGGTCCCCGGGAATTCAGGTATTATCCGGGTAATCGGGCATTCGGGTATCATCAGCTCTAATATGAATGTGTACATTAGGGTCATTCAAATAACAAAGTTTTAGTTTTTTTGGGTCTTACCCACTACAAAGTTAGTAAATGATGAGAAAAGAAGCCTCAAAAACAGTTATCTCTGCATTTTATCCCTTACCTACTTAAAGTAGCCTTTAACCGCCTAGGCAATTTTGGCCGTCCCTTAGGGGTCGCCTTTTCGCCCTTTCCCATAATTTAATTTGGAATTCTTTTCAAAGTAAGTTTTCTTATCATTTTCGAAACCTTTTGCAAAAACATAACCTTAAAGTGAAGTTTTTAGATAAGTTTAAGAAACTTTTTTACAGTTGGGAAAAAAGGAGAAAGAATAAATTACAGCAGCTCTTCTCCGGCGCCAAGAGGCCTTACCACTTCGATTCTTTTGTTAATTATTTTTTGTATGAAACGGGACACGATGCAAGGCCTTCCCTTTTCGCTTCTGAAGCAATGGATTATACAAGCAGTTCGCTTCAAGACCTTCATACACGCCTCATTGTAAGGCTTTACCGCATCGCTCCCGAGGAATGGCTTACAGAAGGAGTTCATCCCAAGCGCTGTATAAACACCTCGCTCTAAGGCATTATGGCATCGCATCCAAAGGAATGGCTTTTAGAAGGAGTTCGCCTCAAGTACTTCATAAATGCCTCATTGCAAGGCATTACCGTTTCGCTTCCGAAGGAATAGCTTATTGAAGGAGTTCTCAAAACTTTCTCATTTCCCTCAAACATGAATGAAATAGGTTTATTGGTTAAAAAAATGTAAAAATAATTTTAGTTTAGCGCAAATCACTTATAATAAATACATACATTAATATGTATGTTATCTCATACACTAAAAACTTAAAAGTAAATAAATTGTCAGCCCAAAAATAAGTGTAATTCATATGCACTAGGCAGAATTAGTCTGCGTTCAGATATTTTCTTGCAGCTTTCAACAAATTTGGCTTTAGTCACTAATTTAGGAAATTTATGCAAAATTCACGAAAATTCTACAGATTTTTATTAAAATTTATCATGATTTTTTCAGAGCTTTTACATTTTTTTCGAAGTTTATGAAGTTTTCCATAGTATTGATAACCAATATACCAAATATAAAGTTATACTACAACGGTTATAGCTCTGGTGTTTTTGAAGTGATTAACCAATAGTTTGGATCAAAATGATTTAAAACTGATTAACCTTAACTATTTTATCAAAATTGGAAATTTGGAAAATTTTATCCAATTGGAAGAAAATGACTAGAAGCAGACTTATTTATTCCGCCTAGTGTAAGTTATATACAAACTTAAAAATGTGAAAATAAATATTAGTTCAGTGCCAAAGTAGATGTAATATATATATTAGGGTGATTCAAATCAAAAAAATTTGTGTTTTTTTCGGTCTTACCCCCTGAAACTTTAGGTATTGATGACAAAATAAGCCTTGCAAAAAATTAGCGATCTACCTTAACCCTTACGGGTGGCTGTTAGCTTTCATATGCCGTTTGCCGAAGGAGTTGCTGATGGAGTACACACTCCGTCAAGCCAACGAAAGGTGGCAACAATCCCCAAGGTGCCGGTCATCCAAACAAACCTGGCCGAAATGGGATCATAAAAGATCTAGAGGGATCATAAAAGATCTGAATGCAGTTACTTCAACAAAAATTACCGTTCAAACAACCAAAATTTGGACAACTTCAGGATAATAGCACGAGATGGTTGATTTTACCAGTGTCTTTCTTCTGTGTATATACACAAGAAACATAGCAGGTGACATACTAGATCATATTTGTATTTACCCAAACACGAAAAATCATCTGTGAATTACAAGAGAAAAAAAGAAGCAAACCAAAAATTTCAAAAAATTATTGCATAGTACCATGTACTACAATAGATCGTACTAATGGTTGCGGTGTAAGAACATCAAAATATTTAGCACAATCAGAATCATCCATTTCACAAACAACTTGAACTTCATTGTACATGAAAAATTGTTGGTCTTATAATTAGTTCGTGGTGTGTATATTTCATTATTATTTTGCGCATGTGAGACTAATGTCTCTTAAAGTACATCAACTTATGGAAATCTAAAATTTAAGATGAATTTTAATAATCGCCTTAAATTTAAGAAATAAATACATATATATATATTTGGTTTGATAGGCCTGGTGGCCACAAAATAAATTGCCTGTGTAAGTGAAAAAAAAACCACAAATATATACGTAAATAGATGGAGTAAAGAAATAGAAAAGAAAGTACCCAGTCGGGACTTTTGTAGCCTGTCTAACAAAAAAATAACTTTAAGTAAATTTATACAAATGGGTTTATAGCTAGCCCTAAAGTCATCCAGAAATCAAACAGTAAGGAAACAGGAACTGATGAAAAAAATTCTTTGACTTTGCTTCCACTTTTCGAACCTGACTTTTAGTTAACTTTAAAGTCATGCAGATACCAACCAAATGCCTTTTATTTGACTCCAAAGTCATGCAGAAATCAAACAGTAAGGAAACTTTTCGTTGACTTAGTTTAAATTTTTCTAACATGACTTTTAGTTAACTACAAAGTCATGCAGAAACAAACCAATTCATTTTTATTTCACCCTAAACTCATGCAGAAATATACTAGTTGAGAACAAACAATTTTTTAGGCTGACTAACAGCTAACTGCAAAGTCATGCAGAAAGCAACCAATTGATTTTTAGTTGACCCCAAAGTAATGCATAAACCAACCAGTCGAGAACAAAAATATTTACTTTTGGCTAGTTTTTTCTTGGCTGACTTTAAGCTAACTATAAAATAATGCAGAAACCAAACAGCTTAAACTTTACTTAATTTTTTTTTTAGCTTTTTGAGTTTTTAAAAGCGTCAACTTTCAAATTCTTTTCATAAAATATACATAATTTTTTGGGAGATCATGTCCACAATTTTAATAGGTACAAATATTTAGGACGCAATAAGGACAAAAAAAATACAAGGTAATTAGAAAGTGACCCAAAATAAATAATTTGTGCAATAACAACCAATTTTTAACAGATTTAGAAATCACAGAAGATCTCGGTCTGTCACCTCCTAGTTGAAAAGGTTGTGCCCATCACCTCAATTGCGGTTACGAAATTCTATATGATCCCGAAAATTCGTCTATCAATAAAACATGGTAGTTTAACACCTACCTTTCAAAAGTTAAGGCTGATTTACACGGGTCGATTTCCTGGTCGCTTTTTGTCTTTTCGCTGCTTTCCACCTTCAAATACAAGTGTATATCAACCGAATTGCTATCCACACGGTGGAACGACCAAAAATCGATCCGTGTAAATGAGCCTTTAGGTTCAAGTGGCTGACGCATTTTTTGTTAGCGAAAACGATGTGTAATTAAGCGTTTAATTAATATTAATGTTAATATCTACCGGATATGTATGCATTTATGCCACATTTTGTACTCAAAAATATTTAAATATACATAAACAATAAATATGGGAATGGGCCCATATAAAATTGAGTTAAGTTGTTAGTAATTTTCTCAATTTAATTTTATTTGCAAAAAATTTGCAAAAAGCTATGGAAAGAGATTCGACCATAAGCTAACTTGAAGTAGTCGGTTTTAAGCTCTGCTGAAGTGTCCAACGAAAAGCCATCTGAAAAAAGTCAACTACAAATTATCTTAATATAGTTATTTTTAATCTGCCTTAAAAAAAGGCGTTTATAGTTGATGTATATTGGAACGATTTTCCGTCATCCCTTGTCAAATTTGGTTTTGTAACAAACCGGTTTCGGCGATCTGCCATCTTCAGTGTTTGATTTCGTTTGTTTGTTACAAAACCCAATTTGACAAGGGATGACGGAAAATCGTTCCAATATACATCTAGTATCCACCCTGTCGGAAAAACACAAAATCAAATCAACGCGTTTATAGTTGGCTAAAAGTCATTCAGGAAAAGACACAACTGACTACCTCCTAGGCCATCGCTATGTAAAAATAGTCAGTCTGTTCCATACAAAGTAGTTAGTTTTTCAAACAGTGCTGGGTGCGATGTAGTCAACTTAAAATGCATTTGTGGTTAGCCAAATTCACGACTGGGTAGTGATAGGATTACTGAAAGCTGTAAGAACCAAATTAAATTGTATGTTTGTATTTTATTGTAGAAATTCAAATAAAGCCAATTTAAAGCGCTTAGTATTGCGTTCATTTTTAATATGATCAGGTAAAGAGTTCCATAATTTGATGGCACTGGCAAAAAATGTTCTAGAAGATGTAAGATACTTATACCGCGGCACAATGAGATTACACGTCCTGTTTTACCTTGAAAAGCATAAATTTACATAAAGGTATTCAGGCTGCCTGTTTTGAATTAATTGGTTTCCAAACACTAAGTTTCGGTAATTTAGAAAGTTCACAAGACTACAGTCAAGTATTTTGGCGGAAAATTGCGATATGTTATTGATATTGCTTAATATATACCTAATATGGTCCTTACATCCCAGGTATGAGTTTAGTTTAAACCCGAGGCTAGTAACCACAGATTCATAATTAATGGCAATGCCTTGCAATGATAGAGATGGCAATGATCGCACAAGCTGCCATGAATAAGTAAAGCAGATGGCTGGAATTAAATGGTGGGCGGCGAGCAGTTTATTAGTATTTTTGTTGCTATATTATATGGTTGAGGGAGTTGGCCGGGGTTGCCGGTTCGAATCCCACCTCAACCAAAGTCTTTTTATACCCAGCGCACTAGTACTAGTACTAGTACAAGGGTATATTAACTTTGTTCACCTAACGGTTGTATGTAACGGCACAAAATAATCGAGATAGATATAGAGTTCCATATATGAAAGTTCTTAGGATTAAAAGAGGAGTTGATTAAGGCATGTCCGTCCGTCTGTCCGTCTGTCCGTCCGTGTACACGATAACTTGAGTAAATTGAGATATTTGCATGAAATTTTGTACACAGCCCTGCAGTCAAATTCCGAACTACTCAGCAAACATACTAGTTCATTGACTAACCATTTTGTGGCTTATGCATACCAGTTCATTGTTGATTAGTTTTAAAACCAGTCAATGCCAAACTACTCAGCGAAAATTCTAGTTCATTGACTATACATTTTGTGGTGTATTTATACTAGTTCATTGCTGGTTAGCTTCAAACCAGTCAAGGTCAAACTACTCAGCAAACAATATAGTTCATTGACTATACATTTTGTGGTGTATTCATACTAGTTCATTTCTGATCACCTTTAAACCAGTCAATGTCGAACTACTCAGCAAACAATATAGTTCAATGACTAAACATTTTGTGGTGTATTCATACTAGTTCACTTCTGATCACCTTTAAACCAGTCAATGTCGATCTACTCAGCAAACAATATAGTTCACTGACTATACATTTTGTGGTGTATTCATACTAGTTCATTTCTGATCACCTTTAAACCAGTCAATGTCCAACTACTCAGCAAACAATATAGTTCATTGACTATACATTTTGTGGTGTATTTATACTAGTTCATTGCTGATTAGCTTCAAACCAGTCAAGGCCAAACTACTCAGCAAACAATATAGTTCATTGACTATACATTTTGTGGTGTATTCATACTAGTTCATTTCTGATCACCTTTAAACCAGTCAATGTCGAACTACTCAGCAAATAATATAGTTCATTGACCATACATTTTGTGGTGTATTCATACCAGTTAATTTCTGAATACCTTCAAACTAATCAATTCCACACTACTCAGCAGACACCTAGCTCGTTTACTATACATTTTATGGATGTTTTTATACTAGTTCTTTGCTGATTACCCTTAAACCAATAAATGCCAATCTAATCAGAAAACATACTAGTATACAACTATAATTTGCTGGGCGAAATCATACTAGTCACAAAAATCCTGGTTCGTACTAGTATACAAGTATTTATGAATCTGGGGTTGAAATTATACTACATCTTTTTCAGTTTTTATTTAGAAAGTTTTCTGAATATCAATTGTAATTTTCTGAATGTCAATTGTATTTTTCTGAATATCAAATGGAAATCCTGAATATGAATTGTAATTTTCTAAATATAAGTTGTTACTTTCTGAATATAAACTGAAAAGGTGTAGTCAGAAAAAGCCTAATCTATTTTAGAAAAATAGTAATTAGAAAAATTCCATTTCATACTACATTATTATTATAAGGCCTTATTACACCGCAACCATTAGTACGATCTATTGTAGTACATGGTACTATGCAAACATTATTTGAAATTTTTGGTTTGCTTCTTTTTTCTCTTGTAATTCACAGATGCTTTTTCGTGTTTGGCTAAATACAAATATGATGCTGATGTATATATGATCTAGTATGTCAACTGCTATATTTCTTGTGTACTTATATACACAGAAAAAAGGCACTGGTAAAATCTACAATCTCGTGCTGTTATCCTGAATTTGACCAAATTTTGGTTGTTTGAACGGTATTTTTTGTTGAAGTAACTGTATTCAGATCTTTTATGATCCCACGCCCTAAGAAGGAGAGAAATCTCCATATTAATAGGTGTTCTAACTGGGCACTGCCTTATTGGTAGGCACGCAGAAGGTGTGCCCTACCGACGATGCTGTAGGAGCTGCAAAGATGATGAGGAAGAGGAAACGGTGAAGCACCTCATCTGCAACTGCCCGGTCTTAAGCGGCGCGAGAACGCGCTTTTTGGGAGTTCCCTTCCTGGATAGCCTAAACCAGACCGCTGAACTGGACATAAAGGACTTGATGGCCTTCATAAAGTCATCTAAGTGGTTCGAGGAGGAGTAACGGTGTCGGTTTAGGAGTGTCAGTCCCGGGATACTACTATGTGGAAAATCCCAACAAAAATCAAAGCAGCACACTATAAGTTGGAAGAGAAGTTCGGCAAAAGTCTCGTTAGAGGTTATGACAACCTGTTGGTATATAACCGCCATTTTTTTACGTTGCGGCATAAACTTGAGTATATTGACAACAACAATATAAATTGACTCTAACAATGCTCCTTTAACTCGAGTGTATGGCCCAGCATGAAAGCAGTCTTACTTTGACTCTTTTTGATGTAAAAATAAGACTTACTTTTATCTATATATACATATGTGGGACCGGAACTCCGCAGTGGACGACAAACTTAACCTTGAGTAACCTTAATTTACCTTACCTAAAAATACAACACCAAAGCCCCAATTACATAAAACTTTGACAAATGCGCGCCTCGTTTTTGAGCATTTGCAAAAAATTCGCTTCGCTTTACGTTTAAAAAATTTTGAATGAAAGTGGATCCTACAAAGTTGAATACAATTGGGCCTTCACCTATATAATCAAACTTGACGAACGCGGAATTTGAAAGGACCCATTGCAAGTTGAATTCAATAATTAAATTAAAAGTACAATAAACAACATAATTTAAAAAATATAGAAAAAAAAAACTTGTGTCAACTTTACCGAGAATCGAACTAAGAGCCTTTAGCTCATTTTTGGCTGTGTATGAACTAGTATATAAACTGGTATAATGCTGATGCAGAGGCTGACTAGTATACCAATTGGTATGGTGCTGATGCAGAAGAGGACAATTGCTTTTCTTTTTCTCTTGTAACTGCTTCTTTTTTACCTTGTAATTCACAGATGCTTTTTCGTGTTTGGGTAAATACAAATAGTCGCTGCTTTCTAAAGAATAAACTGGTATATTGCTGATGTAGAGGCTGACTATGATACTGGTGCATAGACCGACTAGTATACCAACTGGAATGAATGTCAAATTCGTGGACTAGTATGACAAGTGGTACGATCTGAATGGGCATAATGATTAGTATGTCCTGCCGCATAGACTGAGCAGTATGTCAACTGGTATGATTCTGATGTATATATGAACTAGTATATCAACTGGTAATATTCTGATGCATATATGAACTAGTATGTCAAATGGTATATTTCTGATGCAAATTTGAACTAGTATGTGAACTGATATGATTATGATGCATAAGTGAACTGGTATGTGAACTGGTATGATTCTGATGCATAAATGAACTACTATATCAACTGGTATGATTCTGACGCATATATGAACTACTATGACAACTGGTATGATTCCGATGATTTTTTTAACTAGTCTGTTAATTGGTTGATTCTGATGCATATATGAACTAGTCTGTCAACTGGAATGATTCTGATGCAAATAAGAAGTAGTCTGTCAACATGTATGATTCTGATGCATATATGAACTAGTCTGCCAACTGTTATGATTCTGATGCATATATGAACTAGTCTGTTAACTGGTATGATTCTGATGCATATATGAACTAGTCTTTCAACTAGTATGATTCTGATGTATATATGAACTAGTCTGCCAACTGGTATTATTCTGATGTATATATGAACTAGTCTGCCAACTGGTACGATCCTGACGCATATACGAACTAGTATCTTAAATGGTATGATACTGATGTATATAAAAACAAGTATATCAACTGGTATATTCCTGATGCAGAGGCTGGCTAGTCAGCCAATTGGTATGGTGCTGATGCAGAGAAGGACAATTGCCATCTCGTAGGACATCGCCGTGTTAAAAATACCAGTTGCTAATATGGAAAAATTACAGAACTAGAACTAGTTGAGGCCGCCCGGCTGACTGGTATTTGATTAGTATAAAACTAGTTAAGTTGACTGCAGGGAGGTTACTTTCTGGTCAAGGTAGGTTGCTATTGAAAATGGGCGAAATCGGATGATAACCACGCCCCCTTTTTCGATATCGAAAATTTCGAAAATCACAAAAATTGATTTATCTCGGCAGCTGAAATGGCTAAAATGATATAATTTTATAGGCGAACCCCCCTGGTCATTCTCTTATGATTTTTCCATAAATTTTTTATAGTGGGCGTGGCACCGCCCACTTTTAAGGGAGGCATTTTTGAAAATTTGAATGGTCGTAACTCCTAAAATGATTACGATAGAATGATTGAATTCGGCACAAAGCATACTAGTGTCGTTGGGAGTATACCTGATGAAACTGGATAAAATCGCCTTTCAACCACGCCCACTTTCGATATCGAAAATTTCGAAAATCACACAAATTGACATATCTCGGCAGCTGAAATGGCTAAAATGATATAATTCGGTAATGTTGGCCAGACTCCAAATGTAATCCTTTTTCATATTAAAATTGTGCTCCAATTAACATTGCGATGTCCTAGGACTGGACCACCTGCTCCAACCTTCGCTTTGTTTCTGCTACTCCATGGAGTACCTACAGTCAGAGTACTTTGCAATCTACTCCAATGATGATCGACTTTCAACGATTTTTAGGATATAAATTCGTCACGCATAACCAGGCGATCATAAAAATTAGCGCAGAACTTGCAACTTCTCAGCCGTACTCAACGATGACGTAACGTTGTCAAATAAACACGCACAAACATTCATACTCCTTGAGTTAAGTATGTGTGTAAAAAGTCGCATACGCTTTTGTTCCTGTACATGGCGTGCGTAAACCCACACATGTGGTTTCTGCGCTTGTTTGAAAGCGACTGAAATTATTTTTCATCCCTAAAATATTAACCAATCACACGACGTCGTTGTGTGTAAGCACACAATATATGCAAAACCGTCTTTCAGGACAGGGTTGCCATTATTTGGGGAAATGTTTGAGCAAAATGTCGGTCGCTGCCTAAATTTTATGTATGCCTGGTACCCCAAAATCTTGCTTCTTCAAAATTCAAAGTCTTTGGTTGAGAAAGTAAATTGTGATGTTTGTAAAATTGGCATTGTGTGCGTAAACCCACACGCCTTTGGCCCATGAAAATGTACGCAACATCGATTGTCATCGTGTCAGCTGGCTTACGAACAAACATTCATACTCGTTTAGTTATTAATATTGCTTGCTTGTTTTTATGAGCGCCTAGGCAACTTAAAAAATCAGCAAAAATTACTCCATTTATTTCTATTTCCGTGGCATAGCTTCCGTTGCATAACCTCCGTTGCATTGTCATAGATTTTTTTAAATTTTACTCTCAATCAAAAACTTCATATCGCCGCCTAAGAAGTTAACTTCAAAAAAGTTAGAAAATTTGATCAACTCAATCCATATAATAAGATGTATGATGCTGTTTTTGGCCATATTTGGAGGGATAGGTTTGTGGAAAACTTTAAGATCTCAGTCAGTTATTGACGTATTTGGACGATTAGAGTATCATTTGAAAGGTATTTTCGAGACGTTGCCATTCCTTTTTGGCCCAATTCTTCACATTTTTACAGCTTTCAAATTTTCAATATTTTTATGCTTACCTTTTGTATTCCAGCTGCTTCATCATCTCAGGTGATTTTTATTAAAAAACATTTTTTCATACTCCTTTTATACATAAACAAAGATATTTTTAGCGTTTTTTTTAACACGGTTTAGCTCCAGTAAATCTTGATATTTTTTCCAAATATTTTGGAAGAGTCCTTAGAAAAGAGTGAATTTTGAAATTCCGGTGGAAACACTGCAACTTTTTTTCGCGAGACGCCTCACTGTATGTATGGTCAATCAAGTTTGTGTACTTGCTTGTGTTTGTTTTTGCTCCCTTGATGTTTCCAACAAAGCTACTCTTGTGCTCGAAATCGCGTTCTCCTACAAAAACACCAATGCAAGTGCTCATGCCTACACACACAACAGTGGCTCTATAGAGTGAATACGTGTTAGCATTTGTAGTGGTGCAACTTTCAAATTAATATGAATACTACGGCGAAATTATTGAAACTTTAATCATCATTGAAGAAAATATGAGTGAGAATGCTGTCACAAGGCAAGAAGCGAAAGGTATTCGAATTCAACTCGAGCGAATTGAAACCACATTCATGCAGATTCTTTGGCATTTTTTACTAACGAGGTTCAATGCTGTAAGTCGCAGTTTCAGAGATTTGATATCAGGATAGATGACGTGATTGATGACTATCGTGGATTCATGAAAGTAGTATCTAATACTCGAACGGAATTCGAAGTTTACGAAAATAAAGAAGAAGAAGTAGAAAGTTACAGGCTGGCCAATCACGAGATGAGGAAGTTCAATTGTCAGGTAGCGATAGTTTTCGAGTAAATACTTTCGACGTCATAATTGATCACCTCGATTGCCAATTGCGCAAATCTCTTATGATTTTTCCATAAATTTTTTATAGTGGGCGTGGCACCGCCCACTTTTAAGGGAGGCATTTTTGAAAATTTGAATGGTCGTAACTCCTAAACTGATTACGATAGAACGATGGAATTTGGTACAAAGCATACTAGCATCGATGGGAGTATACCAGATGAAATTGGATAAAATCGCCCTCCAACCACGCCCACTTTCGATATCGAAAATTTCTAAAATCACCTAAATTGAAATAATTCGATAACGGAAATCGGTAAAATGATATAATTTTATAGGTGAACCCTTCTGACCATTACATAATGATTTTTTGATAAATTTTCTAAAGTGGGCGTGGTTCCGCCCACCTTTAAGGGAGGCATTTTTGAAAATTCAACTAGTCGTAACTTTTAAACTGATTAGGGTAGAAGGATGAAATTTGGCACAAAGCATACTACTATCGTTAGGGGTATACCTGATGAAATTGGAAAAATCGCTCTCCAACCACGCCCACTTTCGATTTCGAAAATCACATAAATTGACATAATTCGGTGACGGAAATGGCTAAAATGATATATTTTGGTAGGATGAACCCCCTAGTCTCTCCATTACGATTTTTATTCCCAGCGCACCAGTGCTAGTACGAGCGTATATTAATTTTGTTCACATAACGGTAGTACGTAACGGCACAAAATAATCGAGATAGATATAGAGTTCCATATATGAAAGTTCTTAGTTTGAAAAGAGGATTTCATTCAGGCATGTCCGTCCGTCTGTCCGTCTGTGTATACGATAACTTGAGTAAAAATTTAGAGAAAATGGGCGAAATCGGATGATAACCACGCCTCTTTTGTCGATATCGACAATTTCGAAAATCACACGAAGAGACATATCTCGGTAGCTGAAATGAATAAAATGATATAATTTCATAGGTGAATCTCTCTTATCATTCTACTAGTAATACCCGGCGTGCGTTGCTACGCCAAAGAAAATCACCTGAATAAGATTTTACCATTTTTACCATTTCTCGGAAGATTTTATCAAGGTGAAACGCCAGCTACACGCTAAATATCAAGCTCATCGAGTCATAAATATGATTGTTTAGAATATATCGGGCCCTGATAAACTTCCTGGAAGAAAACTTTTCCCACACTTTAACCTAAACTTAACGCTACCTACATATCAAATTTAAAGTTAATCCAACCATCTATACGATACTTTAGAATAAGTCAGTCCGGGGTCCACTTCCCGGAAGAAAATTTATCCTATATATTAATCTAAGCATATAGCTACCTACATGCCAAGTTTCAAGCAATTCGAGTCATAAATACGATTGTTTACAGATCGGTGGTCCACTTCCCGGTAGAAAAATCATCCTATACTTTAATCTAAGCATAACGCTATCTACATACCAAATATCAAGTAAATCCAGCCATTTATACGATATTTTCGAATAGGGCGGTCCCGGGTCCACTTCCCATAAAAAAAAATTTACAGAAACACTCTCCAGGCTCCTACTAATCTATCCCCAAAATTTCAACAAAATCGGCCGAGTAGTTTTGGAGTCCATAAGCCACATACATACATACATCCAATTTGCAAAAACCCCTTCAAGGATTAAGTTATGTAAGTTAAAGAAAATCTATTCTGGTCGCAAAGTTTTAGAAATCCTTTTATTCAAATACAAGGATCTCCATGTTTTGATGCTATATAGAAATTCTTTATTTCCCTTGAGAGAACTGGGCTCGGAGCTTCGAGAAATTTTAAATTCGGACCTATGTAATGAAAAGGTGTTAATTATAGGAGATTTCAATTTATGTTTAAAGACTTCCCATAGCCTTATAGAGAATCTTCTAAGGGAAAAAGGTTTTAGTTCACTGCTTGGATCAGAATGTTCCACCACACCCGTAGGTACACAAATCGATTGGGCATTTTCCAATATGGGCCCAGCCAACGCTACGGGGATCACTTACTACTACTATTTTCAACTAAGTGCGTAAGAATAATAATAGCATAGTAATATCATATATTTTTTTAATTTCGTATACTTAGGTATGTATCGGCCAATTTATTAACAAAGATTTAAAATTACAACACACCTCAACGGTAAGGAATTAAGCGTTAGAGCGAAATTAAGGTTTATTTTAGATTGCGAATCTGTTCATTTGTTTTTTGTTTTTGTTAAACCATCAGAAACTACTCCAGTTTCGTGATAATTCAATATTTAGCAAGGCTAGACCGAGTCGTAAATTTAAAACTTTGTCAACAAATTAGGCCTAAGTATATTAGAAGTAAGAAATGAATTCACTAGAAATAAGATTTTGAGGGCAGTCGAACAATGTACATATACAGTAGCATAAATAAATATAAATTTTATAAACTAACTAATAAATTTATTGAGTTCGTTTTTCCCAAGCTATAATATACATATATAAAAAATATAAACATTTTAGGTACTACAGTTGACAAAATATTGTCACATGGAAACTACGTTTAATGAGATTTGTAAATAAGCAACTCAAAATTAATTGTATTGCATTGAACTGAATACATCTCAAGTAAAACACTTCCTTAATAGCAATTTCCAAGCCGCGCTATAATATATTATGGAGACACATGAATAATGTAATGTCAGTTTTCGCGAAATTTATCGCTTATTAAAATATAATTGAAAATTTCCTCAATTGATTCTTTCCTTACGCTGGGTATTTAATGTTCGGTTTACCCGAACTTAGACTTCCTTACTTGTTAATTTTATTTATGTTATTATTTTTATATTCCATCAAGTCTCATGGACTGTGTTTGGTTCTTTTTAATTATTGGTATGTACCATCAAGTCTAGTGGACTGTGTTTTGGTATTGACACTCTGTATGTATTAATTGGGGCGAGCACTTTGGCTCAGAGAATGCATCGTTGGCTATTCTCACTTCCTTGGAAAACCCCTCAAAATTGTTGGTGGTGAGCACTTGGGCTCTGAGGCATTGGCGGCTATTGGCTTACCCCATTTTGCTTGTGAAAAACCACTTGTGTTTTGTTACACCTTATATTTATTATTTGGTGGTGAGCACTTGGGCTCTGAGGCATTGGCGGCTATTGGCTTACCCCATTTTGCTTGTGAAAAACCACATTTTGTGACTGCGACTATAAGCTATGTATTCCGAATATTCCATTAATTGTCTGCGAATTACAATAATATGTAATGCAGATGAAATAAACGAAACCATGTTATGTCGCTTAAACAGTTACGTTTAAATTAAGTTTATTATTATTTGCCCATAAAGATATACTTTCCAGATCGTCATTCATTCTGAAAACCAGGTCCTCTGATAGGCCAACCGGACGAGACAAATATGTATACCTGAGCGTCGTCTGCATACATATGTATTGATACACTCTTGCAACAATGGGTCATATCGTTTATGAACATTGAGAACAAAGTTGGACCAAGTATAGATCCCTGTGGTACCCCCGAATCCTGACGTTCATCTCAGAACAACTGCTATCAGTCACTACTTTCTGCCACCGATTTCGTAGATAGCTTTCTAACAATTTCACAGAAATTCAAAAGCGTTAGAATGGTTAGATCACCTCTGTCATAAGCTGGGCGGATATCGTCAATAATTTTAAGCAAGGCAGTATTACAGCTATGTGAGGCTCTGTAACCAGACTGATTTTCATTCATAAGTTTATTGGTATTTTGATAAAACCGGCAGAATGCTTATTGGACGAAAATCAGTTGATAAAGTTGCCGACGGTTTCTTAGCAACTGGAATAATATGTATGTACGAGACCAATTTCGTTTGATTTTATAATTGAAAAAAGAAAAAAAATCTAGTTGCCATTTCCCAAAAATTGAAAAAATTATTCCAGTAGCGTCGCATATAAAAAAATTTTGAATTAACAAAAAAAAATAATTTTCGATGTGTATATGTATGTGATTAATTTCGTCACCAAATATTGTAGGATTGAAAAAATATCTAGTAGCCTTTTCTCAAAAAGTGAAATTATTTTCGTAGCGTCCCAAATAAAAAAGTTCAAATTTTTTTATAAAAAATTCCCGTTGAGGATTGTAGGATTGAAAACAAGCTGGTACTCAATTTTAAAACAATTTAAAAAGTTTATGGTTTTCTTCTCAAAATTTATAAAAACATTATAGCGAACATATGGTTCACGTCGAAGATAGAGTTGAGTTTATTACCCTACATCGGAAGACTGTTCCAAAACTTACCAATCATGTGGTTGCTGCAACAGCGGCCAAACCCACAGAAGAAAATGTCATATCGTAAGAGATAAAAGGTGGTAACTGCTGGGCAGTTAAATTTTTTTTTGAGAATATTTTATGACAGATACACACTTCGCGAATTTCATGACCACAGCCGAAGTCCACTACGTTTCTCAACGAAAGTTTCTAAGGTATTTTTATGTGGCATTATACTCGACCTACCCTACCATATGGTAGCTGTTATATGACTGTTGGAAAATCTTTATTTTTAACACTAAAAATAATAGTACAACAAAAATACCGAAGCAATGTAATAGTAAGTTGAGTGGATAGGGGCAGTAGCCCCACTTACGCCCCTTCTGTGCACACCAGGCATTTTTATTTCAATTGAGTTTTTGTTTTTGTAGCAACTTATTATTTTTCATGTAAATTTTGTGCGCCTGATGCAAAACTTGAAAAAAAATTTGTTTCGAAAAAGTATCAGCTGCACTGACAAATACGCCAGCAACCTGTTTCAAATTTTAATACTACAGCAATGTGTAAAACAATAAGACCGAATATAAATATTCTAGCTATGTATGTTTAGTTTTATGTTAGCTTTAAATCCAAAAAATTATGGAAAAATTTTAAAATTAAGGTTGGCTCTTTTACCTAGCCTTGAAAGTTTTTACTTTTTGGGGTGAAAGCATTCATCCTTTGCTTCAGTAAAATATTCATAGGATTTTCGGGATTTAGTTTTCCTGATGATTTTGACTAAATACTTTATAGGGATTAAAATGTAGAATTATGTTTAGAGGTAGCAAAGAACAGCAGATAGAACCCAAGTTCATGAAGATACCATTCAATATACAAAAGGATTGAAAAAATCACAGCGCGTATCTCTTTTAAATGAAACGCAAGACTTTTGAGATATTTTTAAAATGCCATTTTTACGCTTGTTGTTATGTTGTTAACAGCTTTAGAAGTTCACATCACAAATTCATATGAAATAAACTTCATAAATTTCCATTCATGGTTCTTATATTTTGCCTAAAACTGTATAAACTGAATTTTCATTTCAGCTTTTTTTATTTGCTTACATATAAATTCTGTGCGTCGGGTACACTGAATTGAATATTTGAAAGAAACCAAGCATGCTTACAGTAGAAGTTTGCCATAAGATGCCCGGGTAATAGCGGGCACGGGTAATAGCATGCCCGGGTCCCCGGGAATTCGGGTATTATCCGGGTATCCGGGTAATCGGGCATTCGGGTATCATCAGCTCTAATATGTATGTGTACATTAGGGTGATTCAAATAAAAAAGTTTTAGTTTTTTGGGTCTTACCCACTACAAAGTTAGTAAATGATGAGAAAAGAAGCCTCAAAAACAGTTATCTCTGCATTTTATCCCTTACCTACTTAAAATAGCCTTTAACCGCCTAGGCAATTTTGACCGTCCCTTAGGGGTCGCCTTTTCGCCCTTTCCCATAATTTTTTTTACGGGAAAAATGGAATTATTTTCAAACTGAGTTTTCTTATCATTTTCGAAACCTTTTGCAAAAACATAACCTTAAAGTGGAGTTTTTAGATAAGTTTAAGAAACTTTTTTACAGTTGGGAAAAAAAGGAGAAAGAATAAATTACAGCAGCTCTTCTCCGGCGCCAAGAGGCCTTACCACTTCGATTCTTTTGATAATTATTTTTTGTATGAAACGGGACACGATGCAAGGCCTTCCCTTTTCGCTTCTGAAGCAATGGATTATACAAGCAGTTCGCTTCAAGACCTTCATACACGTTCTTAAAACCTATGCGTAAAGCCACGTCTGTAGATGTTTGTAAATTTTTGGAAAAAGAGGTGTTTCACATCTTTGGGGTTCCGGAGTACATGCACTCCGATAACGGAAAACAATTTGTCTCCGACATGTTTGCAAAATTTTTAGATAGGTATGGAGTTAAACATATAAGAATGATCGCACAAGCTGCCATGAATAAGTAAAGCAGATGACTGGAGTTAAATGGTGGGCGGCGAGCAGTTTATTATTATTGTTGTTGCTATATTATATGGTTGAGGGAGTTGGCCGGGGTTGCCGGTTCGAATCCCACCTCAACCAAAGTCTTTTTAATTTTATTTATTTTATTATTTTTATATTCCATCAAGTCTCATGGACTGTGTTTGGTTCTTTTTAATTATTGGTATGTACCATCAAGTCTAGTGGACTGTGTTTTGGTATTGACACTCTGTATGTATTAATTGGGGCGAGCACTTTGGCTCTGAGAATGCATCGTTGGCTATTCTCACTTCCTTAGAAAATCCCTCAAAATTGTTGGTGGTGAGCACTTGGGCTCTGAGGCATTGGCGGCTATTGGCTTACCCCATTTTGCTTGTGAAAAACCACATTTTGTGACTGCGACTATAAGCTATGTATTCCGAATATTCCATTAATTGTCTGCGAATTACAATAATATGTAATGCAGATGAAATAAACGAAACCATGTTATGTCGCTTAAACAGTTGCGTTTAAATTAAGTTTATGATTATTTGCCCATAAAGATATACTTTCCAGATCGTCATTCATTCTGAAAACCAGGTCCTCTGATAGGCCAACCGGACGAGACAAATATACCTGAGCGTCGTCTGCATACATATGTATTGATACACTCTTGCAACAATGGGTCATATCGTTTATGAACATTGAGAACAAAAATGGACCAAGTATAGATCCCTGTGGTAACCCCGAATCCTGACGTTCATCTCAGAACAACTGCTATCAGTCACTACTTTCTGCCACCGATTTCGTAGATAGCTTTCTAGCAATTTCACATCACTATTGGAAAATCCAAAACAGTTATCAATCTTCAACAAAAGAATATAATGATCCACCGTATCGAAAGCTTTGGAGAAATTCAAAAGCGTTAGAATGGTTAGATCACCTCTGTCATAAGCTGGGCGGATATCTTCAATAATTTTAAGCAAGGCAGTATTACAGCTATGTGAGGCTCTGTAACCAGACTGATTTTCATTCATATGTTTATTGGTATTTTGATAAAACCGGCCGAATGCTTATTGGACGAAAATCAGTTGATAAAGTTACCGACGGTTTCTTAGCAACCGGAACAATATGTATGTACGAGATCAATTTCGTTTGATTTTATAATTAAAAAAAGAAAAAAAAAATCGAGTTGCCTTTTCTCAAAAATTGAAAAAATTATCCAGTAGCGTCGCACATAAAAAAATTTTGAATTAACTAAAAAAAAAATAATTTTCGATGTGTATATGAATTTCATTAATTTCGTCACCAAACATTGTAGGATTGAAAAAATATCTAGTAGTCTTTTCTCAAAAACTGAAATTATTTTCGTAGCGTCCCAAATAAAAAAGTTCTAATTTTTTTATAAAAAATTCCCGTTGAGGATTGTAGGATTGAAAAAAAGCTGGTACTCAATTTTAAAACGATTTAAAAAGTTTATGGTTTTCTCCTAAAAATTTATAAAAACATTATTATAGCGAACATATGGTTTACGTCGAAGAAAAAGTTGAGTTTATTACCCTACATCGGAAGACTGTTCCAAAACTTACCCATCATGTGGTTGCTGCAA
This sequence comes from Campiglossa producta, assembly GCA_964058755.1. Lineage (NCBI taxonomy): Eukaryota > Metazoa > Arthropoda > Insecta > Diptera > Tephritidae > Campiglossa > Campiglossa producta. The sequence continues at coordinate 53,689,595 of CAXKVI010000004.1, read as the reverse complement.
CAGCGGCCAAACCCACAGAAGAAAATGTCATATCGTAAGAGATAAAAGGTGGTACCTGCTGGGCTGTTAAATTTTTTTTTGAGAATATTTTATGACAGATACACACGTCGCGAATTTCATGATCACAGCCGAAGTCCACTACGTTTCTCAACGAAAGTTTCTAAGGTATTTTTATGTGGTATTATACTCGGCCTACCCTACCATATGGTAGCTTTTATATTACTGTTGGAAAATCTTTATTTTTAACACTAAAAATAATAGTACAACAAAAATACCGATGCAGTTGAGTGGATAGGGGCAGTAGCCCCACGTACGCCCCCTTCTGTACACACCAGTTTGAAGCAGACATTTTTATTTCAATTTAGTTTTTGTTTTTGTAGAAACTTATTATTTTTCATGTAAATTTTGTGCGCCTGATACAAAACTTGAAAAAAAACTTGTTTCGAAAAAGTATCAGCTGCACTGACAAATACGCCAGCAACCTGTTTCAAATTTTAATACTACAGCAATGTGTAAAACAATAAGACCGAATATAAATATTCTAGCTATGTATGTTTATTTTTATGTTAGCTTTAAATCCAAAAATTATGGAAAAATTTTAAAATTAAGGTTGGCTCTTTTACCTAGCCTTGAAAGTTTTTACTTTTTGGGGTGAAAGCATTCATCCTTTGCTTCAGTAAAATATACATAGGATTTTCGGGATTTAGTTTTCCTGATGATTTTGACTAAATCCTTTATAGGGATTAAAATGTAAAATTATGTTTAGAGGTAGCAAAGAACAGCAGATAGGACCCAAGTTTCATGAAGATACCATTCAATATACAAAAGGATTGAAAAAATCACAGCGCGTATCTCTTTTAAATGAAACGCAAGACTTTTGAGATATTTTTAAAATGCCATTTTTACGCTTGTTGTTATGTTGTTAACAGCTTTAGAAGTTCACATCACAAATTCATATGAAATAAACTTCATAAATTTCCGTTCATGGTTCTTATATTTTGCCTAAAACTGTATAAACTGAATTTTCATTTCAGCTTTTTTTATTTGCTTACATATAAATTCTGTGCGTCTGGTACACTGAATTGAATATTTGAAAGAAACCAAGCATGCTTACAGTAGAAGTTTGCCATAAGATGCCCGGGTAATAGCATGCCCGGGTCCCCGGGAATTCGGGTATTATCCAGGTATCCGGTTAATCGGGCATTCGGGTATCATCAGCTCTAATATGTATGTGTACATTAGGGTGATTCAAATAAAAAAGTTTTAGTTTTTTTGGGTCTTACCCACTACAAAGTTAGTAAATGATGGGAAAAGAAGCCTCAAAAACAGTTATCTCTGCATTTTATCCCTTACCTACTTAAAATAGCCTTTAACCGCCTAGGCAATTTTGACCGTCCCTTAGGGGTCCCCTTTTCGCCCTTTCCCATAATTTTTTTTACGGGAAAAATGGAATTGTTTTCAAAGTGAGTTTTCTTATCATTTTCGAAACCTTTTGCAAAAACATAACCTTAAAGTGGAGTTTTTAGATAAGTTCAAGAAACTTTTTTACAGTTGGGAAAAAAAGGAGAAAGAATAAATTACAGCAGCTCTTCTCCGGCGCCAAGAGGCCTTACCACTTCGATTCTTTTGATAATTATTTTTTGTATGAAACGGGACACGATGCAAGGCCTTCCCTTTTCGCTTCTGAAGCAATGGATTATACACGTTCTTAAAACCTATGCGTAAAGCCACGTCTGTAGATGTTTGTAAATTTTTGGAAAAACGGATAACGGAAAACAATTTGTCTCCGACATGTTTGCAAAATTTTTAGATAGGTATGGAGTTAAACATATAAGAACAGCTTTTTATTCCCCGCAAGGGAATGCGGCGGAAAGAGTTAACCGCTCAGTGCTGCAAATAGTGAGGTCCTTCCTTAAGGACAACCAAAAGAACTGGGATAGGTGTATCTGCGATGCGGCTTTTGCCCTTCGCAGCGCGATACATACTTCGATTAACTGCTCCCCATACTATGCCAACATGGGGCATCATACGAAATTTGCCGCAAATTGGGGGCAGTTAAAGATACAGATTTAGAGATAGAGGCCAGAGCCGATAGGTTACAGAGCATTAGAGACTCAATAATGAAGGAGCTCAAACTAGCACCTGAGCGGAGTAAAAAGTTTTATAACACTAGGAGCAAAGATGTGAAATTCCAAACCGGACAAGTGGTATACCGCCGAAACTTCAAGCAGAGTTCGAAGATTGAAAACTACAACGCTAAGCTCGCCCCAAAGCAAGTTAAGTGTGTAGTCCCTAAAGCGATAGGAAATTCGGTGTACGAACTAGGCGATATGAATGGAAAGAAAATCGGCGTATACCACGCTAAAGATATTTTTGTTGCATGAATCTGTGCTACATGTAATTTTGTATGTTGCATGTAGCTTATGTAGGAGTGTTGCATGTTCTATGTCGTAAAGTCTTGACTTGACGGTACATAAGCATGTTGACAATTATTTATACTTTTTTTTTTTACCCCCGTAATTATATTTGTATTTATCTATTTATTATTTATTTATTTAACTTTTTTATGTTATTATTTATTTTTTATTTTTTTGCCCTATTATTGACTAATTTATATATTTATTGACACCCTTATATCAACTTGCAAAACCGTGATATAGATATGGATACTCACCTGTGATTTAGGCTTAGATACTTACCTGTGATATAGTTTTAAGTGAACCTGCATGCCATTCTAGCCGTTTAGGTATAGGGTAAACTGTGATATAGGTTCCTAGTAGAAATAATTGTGAGTGCTGCCCATAAAATAAATACTCGTTTCCTTGAACTAATGTAATGAATAAGTAACGGGATAGCCCGGCTTTAGGTCGCGGGTCGAAGCCACATGTTGGGCACACCAAAACCAAAATAAGACAGACTGCGCTCTGAATCTTTTTACGGACACGCCCCATGTTGCATGCAACATCTGCGGCATCCGAGCCTGTCTGTGGGTTAATGGAACATTGCAAAAGTCCGAACACCGCTGTATCTGTGTGTTAACAGCAACGGAGTTCCCCTTTTATGTGTTAGTAATGTTATGAGTGTCAAATACATGTATCCAGGTGTCTGAATATGTATCTGTTAGTATGGGTGAAATTTGTGTCGTGAAAGTGTATATCTCTCGTGTCTCGCCTAATCTGTTAGATGTATGAGTGTCCTTCGTGGTTAAGTGAAATTGTGAAAGCGAACATTTTTTTGCCTCTGGGGTACGATCGCCAAACGGAGCTAGGCGATGATTCAAATGCAAAGTTGAGTCGAGCGTGTGTGAAGCCTTTACCCGTGTGTGACAAAGTTTAAATTCTTATTCGATTCCTAAAATAAGTAAGCAAGAAGTGAAGGGCACCCTCGTTAACGAGCCTTTAAGATACCGGTAACCATACAGTACAGGGTACAGTACCGGAACTGCTGCTGGATTAGGTGAGTTTGTCTGGACCCCAGAAACTATATGGGGGTGGCAGGTGAACGTGTGTTTAGAGAAAAAAAGGAGTAAGAAATTTCATAAATCGTAAATAAACCAAGGTATTAAACCGATTAAAATAAAGTTCCGGTTTCGGTTACGGTTTGGTAACGTGTTTCGGTTTCGGTTCCGGTTTCGCTCTTCAACATTTATTTCGGTTTCGGTTACGGTTTCGTTCCGGTTTCGGTTTCCAAATAAAAACACCAACACAAAAAAATTGTGCTACTACAAAACTCAAATATGTACCTAAATGCAAAATAAGTCTGAATTTTTATAACTTTACTCCGGTTTTCATGAAGAATTTTCTCCAATATATGGTAATAAATATTACTTTCGCTATTTATGGAAAAGTTTTTTCTTTAATATAAGTATGTATGTTATAACTTAGTGGTCATTAATTTGAAAATCTTTGAAAATTTGGTGGACTTTTGACCGATAAGTTAAAAAAATTAACTCTACTTTTTATATTAGAAAAATGTTAAAATGGAACGTTAATATGATGACGCTTTCTGAGACGGCCACTAAACATTTTTTTTTTCGGTTGTCGTAAATTTTTTCGATGGCTTCATTCGCCTATAGTTCAGTTCTTTCGAAATTTTGATATTGAGGTCAAAAAGTGTCTTGCTTAATCATCTTTCATGAAAATTATTCAGGGTAGCCTCTTTTAAAATAAAATAGGTATGTGTCCACAAAAAAATTCAAAACCGTTTGGAACCGGTTCCGGGTTTTGAAACGGTTTCGGTTTCGTTCTTTTTCAGAAAAAAATAACGGTTACGGTTTCGGTTTCGGTTTCAGTCCTTGAAATAAACAAAAGATTGATAACGTTGCATTCGGAGTGTGCATAATCAAATTATGAAATCGGCGATCTGGGAAAGTTGAAGTTCGTTCACCTACGCCCCAGTCTCTGCCATTTGGGTTGTTTCGAAGCCCTAAGAAAGTTTTTTTACACCCCCTGCAGGAAAAAGCCAGTAAGCCCAAAATTTCATGGTACTACCGCCACCACAATACCATACCATTCTGGAGCACACCTACTATTGGAAGAGGTCAAAGGGTGTCATAAGCTTTGCACCGGGCTCAACGTCCAAAGGCAACAAAGTGCCTCGACACGTTCCTGCCACAGGCACCATAACAAGCATACATACATAACGAGATACCGACCAGAGGGGAGAACGAGAAGAAGGAGAAAAACGTGCCGCCGTTGCTGCTTTATACCTTTTTTTCTTATTATTAGATTTGTAAACGAAATTATTTTCCCCTTTTTTCTTAAGTTTTTATTGCATCTCATTATAATTCCTTAAACCTTTTTTTTTTGTTAGCTAGATCACCAAGTATTATTTCCTTGGTGAAAGTTTTTGCCACCCTAATACTAAGTTCAGTGATTCGTTTTTATTTACGCTTATATCGCCTTAATACCATTTTTTTGCATTTGAATATTATAGCTTGAAAGCCTTTTTTCTTTTAATCCGTCCTACTCTAATGTCAATCTTAGTTAAAGTCATTGCTTTTTTTGGATCAAACTGGTTTCTCCCTACGTTTATCATTTACCTTCTTGTATCCTCGATTCCGCGTAGTTCCAAGTTTTTATTCTTGCTTAGTTACCCGTTATAATTATCAAAACATTATTTTTATTGCGCCTTTCCTTTTCGTTGGAAGGCTGACATAGTTAGTTTTTTTGTTTTTGGTTCTCTTAATCTTTCAGTTAGCTATATTCATTTTTTTATTTTATTTTGATACCATTTTTGCAGTTCCTGTTAAAACGTTTTATTTTTTTGCACTTTTCATCCAAAAGTTATTATTCCCTGTTTTCCCACACCATTTTGCATTAACCAGATTTGTTGTTATAAGTTTTTTTAAATACATATTATTGGTTTTTTACATCCAACTCGAAATGTGCTCTATTTTTGTTTTCCTTTTGAGTTTTATAAGCAGTCAAACTTTTGCCTTCCTTCCCTCACACCGTCCCTTTTATTCCTAAAATCCTCTTAAACCCACTCTTGCTTTCTTTCGCACATTTCCATTGACCACTTCCCCACACCCCCCTTCCGCTTCACCTTCGTTTGTTTCAGGCAAAAGTTTGAAGTTTGAAAAGTTTGCAGCACTTGATCGCTTTTGTTCGATTTTTTTTTATTAAACTTTAGTTACGCTTATATCATTTTGCACATGTTTTTTTTTTTATTAATTAATTTTTCAATTTTTTTGTCGTGCAAAGTATCCATTCTTATTGGTTACCAGTAGCATTCAGAGCCACCTTCTGTGTCTTTGATCCGGACGGCGACCGCGCGTCCGAATGACTTCCAGCCCAGAGTTGGTTGACTGGCCCACCTACGCACGAGTATTTTTATAATTTCCAACATAGGAATTTTTACGATATACGTGTGTTAAGCCTCTCTTACAGCAACCCTCTCACCGCAGACGCCTATGTCAACGGATAGATCGGTAAGTGCTAATTCTTAAGGTTTATTTACCAAAATAAAATTTACACTTTTCATACGTATATATATATGCTAATATTGGAAGCTAGGTGGGTAGAGAAGTTATCGGCGCAGTGGTCGACCGATAAATCAGAGTTTTGTTCTTTTATTGCAAAGCTTTTTTTTATACTTTCGTCTTAACTAATTTTCATCTGATTGAATTTTATTTCGAGGGTGATTTTTTATAATTACGGTGGATTGTCATGAAAACCATTTTTTTCTCCTTTTAGTTAATTACTGGTTCATTCGGCGATTGAATTTGGATTATTTTTTAGTAAATAAGCCCATAGTGGTAGTTGTTTAAGTTATATTTTTTTTTAGTCTCATATCTGTAAGATACATTTCTTTGTGAATTGATACCTACATTTAGATTTTTTTCCTCATATTTTTAGTTGTAAGTTAAGAAGAATTGATTTTTTTGTTCGCTTGGGTTTTTGATTACTTAGACTTAAGCTTGGGTGTTGAATTTTTACCTTTAATTACTCTTTTCATTCCCGGTTTTATTAATAAAAATAAGTTTGTAAATTTGCGTAACGAAACTTTAGTCGTTTTACTCATTAATTTTTTTTTCTTTTGCATGGGGTGAATTACAAACTACCATGCCCTGCTAGATTACCTTGCAATTGGTGTGGGTGATGCACTGGTGCATTGGAGGGGACGTGAATGTGAGGCCACTAGGACAGACTAGACAGGTTAGGGATGTAGGACGATAACTGACGGACAGACATGTGTCACGACAAGGGGACTCCACTCGGTGAGCGGAGTCCAAGGTCGTTTAGGTTTTCTGAACGAAAGGGGAGGGACGACTCCACCTGACACGGACAGGCCTCCGTCTTTCACTGCTTTCCTTTATCTAGTTTCTCTCCTATGTAGAGATAATCAGCGAGATTATGGAGCGCAAACAACAGCCACTGGAAGGATTCGACGACTTCTACGCCGAGGTTCATAATTTGACTTTCCGGCTCCGGAAAAGTATCCCGGAGAAGGAGCTGGTAGGGATAATTAGGGGGAACCTGAAGCCCTACTTAGCGAATTTGACGTTCGCATCGAAGATCGACACGTTGGCTGAGCTGAAGTTAGCGAGTTAGGGTATCCCGAATCGACACCTGCGGATGAGGAAGTAAAGCAGGCTCCCGTAGACGCGATCTCAAATAATTTTCAGCGTAAAGCCCCGTTCCAGCAGCAAACATCCACAATTCAAGGGAATTCGGCACAGCCGAAGTCGAATTTCAACTCCAATCCCACCACCAATTCGTTTTGTGCGTCCCCTTATCATTTAATATTATGTTATGCGTGTGGAATGCCTGTTGATTATTTTGTCAAGAATCCGGCCGAGCTTAAGAAAGAAAATCATTGTAAGTACCCGTTCCATAACATGATCTGTTTTGCATTTGGTAAGGATACGTCTTTTTGTGTTTTTAAACCGGGGGATCTCGCCAGGCGAAAGACCACCCGGACTTCAATCAAACGTCACAATTTTAAAAAGAGAAAGTCCAACCCAGGGTGCAAATTTTAAAGAGAGTTATCGGGGCTACGCATAGAGAAAGCGGTGTTTTAGTAGGGACAGTGCAATATAAGGGAAGAAAGTCGTGCCAAAAAGCCTACACCAGCGGAAGATGGAATACGATGAACACAGGATATTTGCGAAAGAAATTTTAAAGGAAAAGAGGAGTTACTATAAAATTAAGAAGATGCGCGAAAAGCGAAAAATGATGAAAAGAATTCATCACAAGATAGTGTCAACTATCGTAACTCTTAAGGGAGATAACCGTTTCTTCGCAAAAACTAAGATTGGAGGCAAGGATGTTCTAGCTTTATTAGATTCGGGGGCTGGCGCGAATTGTTTAGGGAAAAGTTTTGAGAATTTGATAGACGGCAGAGAAGATAGCATCATTAAGTTGGCCAACCAAAACATTAGAACGGCAAACGGCGGTGAAACGCCAGTGGTAGGTGCTATCACTCTGCCCGTCTTGTGGGAAGGAGAAGTCAAAAACCTAGAGTTTTTAATCGTGCCAGGCCTGCAACAAGAAGTTTATTTCGGGGTAGACTTTTGGCAGGCTTTCGACCTGGATGTTGTAAGTCGAGGAACGATGGTGCGTGCTGCCCACACTGCCGTTGCAGAATTGGTACCCGCTGAGGGCGATTTATCGTTCGATGCCGTGCAACATGTCCTGACGAAATAGCAAAATGTTGCTTTAGAAAGGGTCAAAGCGCAGTACCCATCTTTTGCTGTTAGGGAAAACCAACGTGGAGGAACACGTGATTGAGGTCTCGGATGAGAATCTCCCAGTGAAACAGAGACACTATCCGATATCACCAGCGATCCAAAAACTCGTTTTTGCAGAGCTAGACCGCATGCTGGGTCTAGGGCTGATTGAGGAGAGCAACAGTAGCTGGAGCTCTCCCGTATCGTGATAAAGGGTGAAAAGAAGCGTCTCTGCCTCGAGGCGAGGAAAGTGAATGAGCGAACTATTAAGGACGCCTATCCACTTCCGAACATCGATGGGATTCTCAGCCGACTCCAAAACACGAGGTTCATTTCGGCCATCGACCTACAGTGCCAGGGCGTCCCCTGTACCATTACACAGTCACGCATCGCTTCCGAGGAATGGCTTACAGATGGAGTTCATCCCAAGCGCTGTATAATCGCTCTAAGGCATTACGGCATCGCATCCAAGGGAATGGCTTTTAGAAGGAGTTCGCCTCAAATACTTCATAAACGCCTCATTGCAAGGCATTACCGTTTCGCTTCCGAAGGAATAGCTGAAGGAGTTCTCAAAACTTTCTCATTTCCCTCAAACATGAATGAAATACGTTTATTGGTTAAAAAAACGTAAAAATAATTTTAGTTTAGCGCAAATCACTTATAATAAATACATACATTAATATGTATGTTATCTCATACACTAAAAACTTAAACATATTTGATGACAAATTAATAGCCTTGTTGATTAATAGAATAGTTGATGATTTTGTTGAGCTGAAGGCCAGTTGAAATAAAAAACCACAATTTGTATTTTTGTGTGTTATATTTATATATTTCGACTTCATTCTGAAGTCATCATCAGAACTAAGGGTATAAACAATATTTTAACATATATACATTCATACATATATATCACAATGCGACTTACTCGTTTGGATGTGGTCCATCGACTAATTTAAGCACGACAAAATAATTACAGCGAAGAGAGAAAAATATGACAAAAAGTAAACAATTAAAAGTACCGCAAAAGTAAACAATTTAAGAACCCCGTAACCATAAACAAACATTTTTACAACAATAAAACACCTGTAACAAGACTTAGCTTTATGTGTGTACATATGTACATCCCATCCCTCATGTCGTTTGTTGTTTGTAGCAAAAAACCGGAAAAGAGTCGCCGAGTCTATTTTCCTGATTATCGTGCATTTTGTTGCTTTAAAACCAGATTCCTGTATGCATAGGCACAGTGGTCCGTATCTGACCGAAAATTAATTCTTTTATTATTAGGGGTGTTCAAAATATGCAGCTTTTCTAAAGTATATCGTTTGTGGTAATGTTTTTCTTTCTCCAGGATTGATACACTTTCGAAATCAGGATAGTGTCCTGTATCCTTACAGTGGGATAACAAGGCGGTCTTGTTTTCCGAAAAATTATTTCTTTATTTTATATTGCTTTTATGGGCAGAAATCCTTGTCTTCAATTTAAGTTTTGTTGTCCCCACGTATACTTTCTCGCATACGTGAGACCCGTCGCCGTTACATGAAATTTTATAAACCACATCAGATTTCTCCACTTTTGTTATTTTGTCCTTAGTGTTATTGTAAACTTGTCTCAATGTATTATTATATGTGAACGCGATTTGGTATTTATCCCTGTCGTATAAGTTGGAACACCTGATCCTCTCGGATATTCCTGGAACGTAGGTCATAGATTTATATATTTTGTCAGCTGGATCTAACTTGTTTTTCGTTTCGGTGTAATTCGCGACGTGGTTATGGATAAATTTATTCACTAATTCTTTGGGAAAGTCATTTTGTTCCAGAGTTTTTTTGATAATTTCGATATTTTTCGGATGAAAATTTGTGTCGCTGATTGTTAATACTCTTCGTATATAATTTTTCGCTGTATTTAAAATGGTTCTTTTCTCATGTTTTGAGTAATAATTTATTAGTCTCCCGGACGCTGTTGGCTTTTTGTACCAATCGATAAATAATTTATTGTTTTTCTTAATTGCAAGAGTGTCAAGATATGGAAGTGAGCCATCCTTTTCTATCTCTATTGTGAACCTTATGTTCTTATGGTACGTATTAAGCATTTGCAATAGATTTTCTATTTCGTCTGTTATGACTACAGCAAACAAGTCATCTACATATTTTGTCAGCAGACGTGGTTTTTCAGTAGATTTTGTTTCAAATTGGGTCAATAGCTCTTCCATCACTATATCAGCAATGACTGGTGAGGCTGGCGACCCCATGGGCATTCCTGAGCATTGTTCATATACTTTTTCGTTGTATTTAAAGTATCTATTATCTTTTATACAGAATTTTAATATGTATATTTAAGAATAACTCTTTGGTCAGTAGTGTATGTTCTTTGATGTTGTTCCATTTGGAGGATATAATCTCAATGGCCAAATCTACGGGAATACTTGGGAATAATGAAACCACGTCGAAAGACACCAAACTCTCATCATCATAAACGTATGTTCCGTTTACCTTATCTCTGAACTCTGAAGAGTCTTTCACGTTGTATTTCGACGATTTTGTTAGATTTTTAAAAATTCGGACAACATATTTACACAAGTTATAGGCCGGGGAACTAATGGAGGAGCAAATTGGACGTAGAGGTATACCTTCTTTATGTACTTTAGGTAAACCATAGATTCGGGGTGGGTTTGCACTTTTGCAGGTCAGAAAATTCCTTTCTTTAGTATCAATGCACTTGCTATCAAACATCTTTTTCACAAGATCATTGTTCTTTTCTTGCAGTTTACTGGTAGGGTCCCTTTTTATTACTCTATAGGCAGAAATATCATTAAGTATACCTTGCATCTTCCTTGTATATTCTGTTCTATCCATAATTACCGTGCTGTTGCCTTTATCGGCATTAAGAACTAAAACCTGTTTATTATTTTTAAGAAACATCTTTGTAGAATGAAGTGTATCACATAAGAATTTGTCTCGCGCTGACACTGTGTTTTTATGTAAATGTTCATTTATTAGTGAAGTTAAATTATTCCTTTCAATTTCTTGCTTTTCTTTATCTGGTACCGTTTGTATTATATTTTCCCCATCAGCTATAAATTGGAAAAGCGGTAATTTTTCTCTTTCCAGTGGCATAACATATTTTGGACCTAGAGATAGGAGCCACTGAATATCTTTTGGGATATCTAAAGAAGTTGTATTGTGGAACCATTCTGGTACCACCCTAATATTAAGTTTTTCCTTTTCTTTTTCTTTAAGTTTATCATACTTGTTCATTTGTATTTGTTTAATTTTCGTACTGAGACTTTGTAAGAGATGGTTCTCACTTTGAAAAAATGCCGACGAATGATGAGTGTCAAGAATATTTTTGATACGCATCTCCAGGCCACATATCTCTTTGCTCTTTTTTCTACTGAGCTCATGCTTAATACGTATTATAATATTTAAAAGTTTCATTTGCGCCTTTTCGATATACGCGGATATAATATTGGTAAACTTACGTGGTATTTTATTGTTATCGGTGTTGTTGTAAATAGTGTCCGTGATGTTTTTTGTTGCGTTCTTGATGAAATTGGGGGTAAAACCGTTTCTGTTACATCTTTCTAAAAATTTTGTCGACTCTGTTAGTCTTGTGGTTTGACGTGTGATTTGTTGGTATCGCTTAATATATTGCTTAGTCCGAGTATCATATTTATCTTTTATGCTTTGTACACTTTGTGTGTACTGTTGCTTTTTCGGTGTGCTCTCCGTTTAAACATATTTGATGACAAATTAATAGCCTTGTTGATTAATAGAATAGTTGATGATTTTGTTGAGCTGAAGGCCAGTTGAAATAAAAAACCACAATTTGTATTTTTGTGTGTTTTATTTATATTGATATTTCGACTTCATTTTGAAGTCATCATCAGAACTAAGAGTATAAACAATATTTTAACATATATACATTCATACATATATATCACAATGCGACTTACTCGCTTGGATGTGGTCCATCGACTAATTTAAGCACGACAAAATAATTACAGCGAAGAGAGAAAAATATGACAAAAAGTAAACAATTAAAAGTACCGCAAAAGTAAACAATTTAAGAACCCCGTAAACATAAACAAACATTTTTACAACAATAAAACACCTGTAACAACACTTAGCTTTATGTGTGTACATATGTACATCCCATCCCTCATGTCGTTTGTTGTTTGTAGCAAAAAACCGGAAAAGAGTCGCCGACTCTATTTTCCTGAGTACCGTGCATTTTGTTGCTTTAAAATCAGATTCCTGTATGCATAGGCACAGTGGTCCGTATCTGACCGAAAATTAATTCTTTTATTATTAGGGGTGTTCAAAATATGCAGAATTTCTAAAATATATCGTTTGTGGTAATGTTTTTCTTTCTCCAGGATTGATACACTTTCGAAATCAGGATAGTGTCCTGTATCCTTACAGTGGGATAACAAGGCGGTCTTGTTTTCCGAAAAATTATTTCTTTATTTTATATTGCTTTTATGGGCAGAAATCCTTGTCTTCAATTTAAGTTTTGTTGTCCCCACGTATACTTTCTCACATAAGTGAGACCCGTCGCCGTTACATGGAATTTTATAAACCACATCAGATTTCTCCAGTTTTGTTATTTTGTCCTTAGTGTTATTGTAAACTTGTCTCAATGTATTATTATATGTGAACGCGATTTGGTATTTATCCCTGTCGTATAAGTTGGAACACCTGATCCTCTCGGATATTCCTGGAACGTAGGTCATAGATTTATATATTTTGACAGCTGGATCTAACTTGTTTTTCGTTTCGGTGTAATTCGCGACGTGGTTATGGATTAATTTATTCACTAATTCTTTGGGAAAGTCATTTTGTTCCAGAGTTTTTTTGATAATTTCGATATTTTTCGGATGAAAATTTGTGTCGCTGATTGTTAATACTCTTCGTATATAATTTTTCGCTGTATTTAAAATGGTTCTTTTCTCATGTTTTGAGTAATAAATTATTAGTCTCCCGGACGCTGTTGGCTTTTTGTACCAATCGATAAATAATTTATTGTTTTTCTTAATTGCAAGAGTGTCAAGAAATGGAAGTGAGCCATCCTTTTCTATCTCTATTGTTAACCTTATGTTCTTATGGTACGTATTAAGCATTTGCAATAGATTTTCTATTTCGTCTGTTTTGACTACAGCAAACAAGTCATCTACATATTTTGTCAGCAGACGTGGCTTTTCAGTAGATTTTGTTTCAAATTGGGTCAATAGCTCTTCCATCACTATATCAGCAATGACTGGTGAGGCTGGCGACCCCATGGGCATTCCTGAGCATTGTTCATATACTTTTTCGTTGTATTTAAAGTATCTATTATCTTTTATACAGAATTTTAATATATTTAAGAATAACTCTTTGGTCAGTAGTGTATGTTCTTTGATGTTGTTTCATTTGGAGGATATAATCTCAATGGCCAAATCTACGGGAATACTTGGGAATAATGAAACCACATAGAAAGACACCAAACTCTCATCATCATAAACGTACGTTCCGTTTACCTTATCTCTGAACTCTGCAGAGTCTTTCACGTTTTATTTCGACGATTTTGTTAGATTTTTAAGAATTCGGACAACATATTTACACAAGTTATAGGCCGGGGAACTAATGGAGGAGCAAATTGGACGTAGAGGTATACCTTCTTTATGTACTTTAGGTAAACCATAGATTCGGGGGGGGTTTCACTTTTGCAGGTCAGAAAATTGCTTTCTTTAGTATCAATGCACTTGCTATCAAACATCTTTTTCACAAGATCATTGTTCTTTTCTTGCAGTTTACTGGTAGGGTCCCTTTTTATTACTCTATAGGCAGAAATATCATTAAGTATACCTTGCATCTTCCTTGTATATTCTGTTCTATCCATAATTACCGTGCTGTTGCCTTTATCGGCATTAAGAACTAAAACCTGTTTATTATTTTTAAGAAACATCTTTGTAGAATGAAGCGTATCACATAAGAATTTGTCTCGCGCTGACACTGTGTTTTTATGTAAATGTTCATTTATTAGTGATGTTAAATTATTCCTTTCAATTTCTTGCTTTTCTTTATCTGGTACCGTTTGTATTATATTTTCCCCATCAGCTTTAAATTGGAAAAGCGGGAATTTTTCTCTTTCCAGTGGCATAACATATTTTGGACCTAGAGATAGGAGCCACTGAATATCTTTTGGGATATCTAGCCTCAACGACGATCCAAAAAACTCATTGTAAATTCTGCATTTAACATCTACTATCGGAATGTTAGAGGTTTGAACACTAAATTAACTGATTTCTATTTAAAAACTATCAATTGCGACTATAATATTATTGTTTTTACTGAAACATGGTTGAAACCGCATGTCTTTGACTCTGAAATTTTTTGTGACGAGTTCCAGACATATAGAAACGATCGCTTAAACAGAACCGGGGGCGGCGACCTGGTGGCTGTACATTCTTCAATACCATCTGAAGAAGTGAATATACCCCTTATTGATGACATCGAGTTTAAGTGTATTAGAGTTCTTCTAAATAAATGCCATATTTACTTGGCTGTTTGTTATATTCCACCTTCGTCTGATCTATCAGTGTATATGCACCACATTTCGTTGATAAAAGCTGTAAATTCTATGATTAGGCCTATTGACTCCATGATTGTTTTAGGTGACTTTAACCTACCACACATTTCATGGAGCACTATTGACAACAATATTGTACCAGTTTCAACCAAATTGAGTAACAATGAGTTTCTGGATGAGATGATCAACCTTTGTCTAAACCAGATTAATGTTATCCAGAATAAGTTTGGAAAAACTTTAGATTTAGCCTTCGTTGATGACTTGTCTAAATTTTTTATAAACCGTTGTGATCCCCTTGTTCTGCCCGAAGACGTTTACCATCCCTCTCTTAATATTGTTTACGAAATCATTGATAACGAACCTGATGTTATTAAAAAACCATCTGGCTCTAATACAAGATTTGATTTTTCTAAAGCCAGCTTTAAAAAGTTAAATTTTGAACTATCTAAATTTATTTGGCCTCGATATCAAGATGACATTGAGAATAACCTTTTACATTTCAACAATACAATTTATAGCCTTTTTGAAAAATATGTACCTAAACGTAACTATTTTTGTGATGTACCAACACAAGCTTGGTTCACTAAAGAGCTAAAAACTTTGAAAAATAAGAAGTCTCGAATTTTTAAATTATACAAGAAAACTGGTTCACGCTCAGATTATCTTAAGTACACTATTTTGCGTCATAAATATTTAGAATTAAACAAAAAATGTTACAACGATTACTTATTTAAAACTAAACAGAACATTATTTCCAATCCTAAGTCATTTTATGGTTTCGTAAACTCTAAACGCAGAGTAAAAGGGTTTCCTTCAACAATGAAATTTAATGATAACATATCCAGCGACGATCTAGTGATTGCTGATTTCCTTGCTCAATTTTTCAAGTCTAATTACTCTTCTGAAACTAATTCATCACAAATTGTATGCCCATATCGTCCACATTCATGTAACTCAATTTATGTTCCTAGTATAGATCCAGGAGATGTTTTGTCACATTTAAAATCCTTAAAGGAGTCAACCAAGTTTGGCCCTGATTTAATACCGACATGTTTTCTTAAAAAGTGTGCAGAACACATATACCTGCCCCTGACCGATTTGTTCAATCTTTCTCTACAGCGCGGCGTTTTCCCGGCTTCATGGAAAGAGTCTTTTCTTATACCTCTTTATAAAGAATACCTCTTTATAATCGCGGAATAGCGAAGCTCTCTGCTATTCCTAAAATTTTTGAAGCTATCGTCACCAATCACCTTTCATTTTCTATATCAACACTGATTGCCAACTCCCAGCACGGTTTCTGTAAGGGTAAATCGACCACAACTAATTTACTTGAATTCACTACACATGTCTCGAATGGGTTTAGGGATAATCTCCACACCGACGTTATATACACCGACTTTAGTACCGACTTTGACAAGGTTAGCCACTGTTTACTTATTCATAAACTTGCCCTTGTTGGCTTTCAACCCGCTCTCATCCGTTGGATATCCTCCTATCTCCGTGGTAGAACGCAAAGAGTTACCTTTAATAATGCAATTTCAAATGTCATCGATGTCTCCTCTGGTGTTCCTCAGGGTAGCCATCTAGGCCCGGTTCTGTTTTTGCTTTTTATCAATGATATCTGTACAACAATAAAGTTTTCGAATATCTTGATGTATGCTGATGATGTTAAACTTTTCAAGTCATATGCATCGATTGAAGAACGTTCTTTGCTTCAAATTGATTTAGACCACTTAGTAACTTGGTGCAACGTTAACAATATGCCGCTCAATCTGAAAAAATGTAAGTTCATGTGTTTTTCACGTAGGGATCTACAGCCAGCTTCTTATGCAATCAACAACCACAATCTTGAACATGTTAATGTTTTTGTTGACTTGGGGGTGACAATGAACCCCAAGCTTAGTTTTAGTCCTCATATTGAGGCAACAGTTAATAAGGCTAGAGGTGTTTTAGCTTTTGTGAAAAGGTGGTCAAAGGAATTTAATGACCCTTATGTTACGAAGACTCTTTTTACTACACTAGTTAGACCTATATTAGAATATTGCTCAGTTATATGGAATCCGCGTTACCACCTTTATATTGATAGGCTAGAATCAATTCAAAAACAGTTCTTACTCTTTGCATTGAGAAATCTACAATGGGATTCAACGTATAACCTTCCACCTTATACTAATCGTTTGAAACTTATCAATCTCCCAACCCTTGCAAGTCGTAGGGAAATGCTAGGTGCATTATTCATGACTAAACTGACTCTCTAACTAAACTCTCATTCAGGCACATTTGATATTTCGGACTCGCTTTTTATGATCAAAATAACTGTTCTATTATCTCTTATCACTTGATTTCTACGTTGTATTAATTTATTGCAATTCCCTATTCATTTATGTATATCACTCAGCTGATGAATTCCTTTCTGTAGCTGAGCATTTTGAGAACTCGACGCTTAACAAACCTCCGCCTTTCAAACACTCGGCAAATTAATCCGCGCGTTATGCGGATGCGCCCCTCGTGTCGGTTGGGCGGGATGGTGGGTAAAATCCGTTGGGCATAATAATAATAATAATAATAATAATAATAATAAGTTGTATTGTGGAACCATTCTGGTACCACCCTAATATTAAGTTTTTCCTTTTCTTTTTCTTTAAGTTTATCATACTTGTTCATTTGTATTTGTTTAATTTTCGTACTGAGACTTTGTAAGAGATGGTTCTCACTTTGAAAAAATGCCGACGAATGATGAGTGTCAAGAATATTTTTGATACGCATCTCCAGACCACATATCTCTTTGCTCTTTTTTCTACTGAGCTCATGCTTAATACGTATTATAATATTTAAAAGTTTCATTTGCGCCTTTTCGATATACGCGGATATAATATTGGTAAACTTACGTGGTATTTTATTGTTATCGGTGTTGTTGTAAATAGTGTCCGTGATGTTTTTTGTTGCGTTCTTGATGAAATTGGGAGTAAAACCGTTTCTGTTACATCTTTCTAAAAATTTTGTCGACTCTGTTAGTCTTGTGGTTTGACGTGTGATTTGTTGGTATCGCTTAATATATTGCTTAGTCCGAGTATCATATTTATCTTTTATGCTTTGTACACTTTGTGTGTACTGTTGCTTTTTCGGTGTGCTCTCCGTTTAAACATATTTGTTGACAAATTAATAGCCTTGTTGATTAATAGAATAGTTGATGATTTTGTTGAGCTGAAGGCCAGTTGAAATAAAAAACCACAATTTGTATTTTTGTGTGTTTTATTTATATTGATATTTCGACTTCATTCTGAAGTCATCATCAGAACTAAGGGTATAAACATTATTTTAACATATATACATTCATACATATATATCACAATGCGACTTACTCGTTTGGATGTGGTCCATCGACTAATTTAAGCACGACAAAATAATTACAGCGAAGAGAGAAAAATATGACAAAAAGTAAACAATTAAAAGTACCGCAAAAGTAAACAATTTAAGAACCCCGTAAACATAAACAAACATTTTTACAACAATAAAACACCTGTAACAAGACTTAGCTGCATTTTGTTGCTTTAAAATCAGATTCCTGTATGCATAGGCACAGTGGTCCGTATCTGACCGAAAATTAATTCTTTTATTATTAGGGGTGTTCAAAATATGCAGAATTTCTAAAGTATATCGTTTGTGGTAATGTTTTTCTTTCTCCAGGATTGATACACTTTCGAAATCAGGATAGTGTCCTGTATCCTTACAGTGGGATAACAAGGCGGTCTTGTTTTCCGAAAAATTATTTCTTTATTTTATATTGCTTTTATGGGCAGAAATCCTTGTCTTCAATTTAAGTTTTGTTGTCCCCACGTATACTTTCTCGCATACGTGAGACCCGTCGCCGTTACATGGAATTTTATAAACCACATCAGATTTCTCCAGTTTTGTTATTTTGTCCTTAGTGTTATTGTAAACTTGTCTCAATGTATTATTATATGTGAACGCGATTTGGTATTTATCCCTGTCGTATAAGTTGGAACACCTGATCCTCTCGGATATTCCTGGAACGTAGGTCATAGATTTATATATATTATCAGCTGGATCTAACTTGTTTTTCGTTTCGGTGTAATTCGCGACGTGGTTATGGATTAATTTATTCACAAATTCTTTGGGAAAGTCATTTTGTTCCAGAGTTTTTTTGATAATTTCGATATTTTTCGGATGAAAATTTGTGTCGCTGATTGTTAATACTCTTCGTATATAATTTTTCGCTGTATTTAAAATGGTTCTTTTCTCATGTTTTGAGTAATAATTTATTAGTTTCCCGGACCATCATCATCATTTATTGGCGCTTAACTGCCTAAGCGATTTTGGCCGTTTCGTATCAAAGCACGCCAGTCATTCCTTTTTAGCGATAACGGACGCCAATTGGAAACCCCAAGGGAGTTCAAGTCATCCTCCACCTGTTGTTTCCTTCTCAGTCGAGGCCTCCCCCTTCCTCTGCTGCCGAATTCAGGCGACGATAGGAAAACCTTCTGTGCTGGAGCTTCTTTGTCCATTCGCATAACATGGCCCAGCCAGCGGAGTCTTTGGGCTTTAATTCGCTGGACTATGGTCAGATCTGCGTAGAGCTCGTACAGCTCATCGTTAAATTTCCTTCTATACTCGCCGTTGGCATCACGGGAAGGACCATAAATCTTCCGGAGAACTTTTCTCTCAAATACTCCAAGGGCCATCTCATCTTCTCTTGACATTGTCCATGAATCTGAGCCATACATCAGGACAGGTATGATGAGAGACTTATAGAGCGTGATCTTTGTTCTTCGAGAGAGGACTTTACTTCTCAATTGCCTACTCAGTCCAAAGTAGCACTTGTTGGCAAGAGTGATTCTCCGCTGGATTTCTAGACTGATATTATTTTCGGTGTTGATACTGGTTCCCAAATAGACGAAGTCCCTCACAGTTTCAAATTTGTAACTATCAACAGTGACATGGCTGCCAAGGCGCAGGTGCGCCGATTCTTTCTTTGATGACAGCAAATACTTCGTCTTGTCCTCGTTCACGGCAAGACCCACTTTTTTCGCTTCCTTATCCAGTCCACAGAAGGCAGCGCTTACGGCGCGGTTGTTAAGGCCAATGATATCAATATCATCGGCATACGCCAGCAATTGCACGCTCTTGTACAAGATTGTACCATTGCGGTTTAGCTCTGCTGCTCGAATAATCTTCTCCAGCATCAGATTGAAGAAATCGCACGAAAGGGAGTCGCCCTGTCTGAAGCCTCGTTTGGTTTCAAATGGCTCAGAGAGGTCCTTCCCGATTCTGACGGAGCTGTTGGTATTGCTCAACGTCATTTGACAAAGCCGTATAAGCTTTGCAGGGAAGTCAAATTCAGACATGGCGGCATACAGGCAACTCCTTTTTACGCTGTCAAAAGCGGCTTTAAAATCGACAAAGAGATGGTGAGTGTCGATTCTCTTATCATGGGTCTTCTCCAGGATTTGGCGTATCGTGAAAATCTGGTCGATGGTAGACTTACCAGGTCTAAAGCCACACTGATAAGGTCCAATCAGTTTGTCTACGATGGGCTTCAGCCTTTCATACAACACGCTAGAAAGAACCTTATATGCGATATTAAGAAGACTAATTCCGCGGTAGTTGGTGCGGTTAGCGGGATCGCCTTTCTTGTGGATTGGGCAAAGCACACTTAAATTCCAATCCGGAGGCATGCATTCGTCTGACCATATTCTGCATAATTGCTGATGCATGCTTTTTACCAGCTCTTCGCCTCCGCGTTTGAACAGCTCGGCGGGTAGTCCGTCTTTTCCAGGCGCTTTGTTGTTTTTGAGCCGGGATATAGCTATCCTCACTTCATCATAGTCAGGTGGTGGGACGACTTTTCCATCGTCAGGGATTGGGGTATCGGGTTCGACGTCTCCCTCGCAATTTAGCAGTGAGGAGAAGTGCTCCCTCCATAATTTAAGTACACTTTGAACGTCGGTTACCAGGTCGCCATTATTGTCCTTACAGGAGCTTGCCCCGGTCTTAAAACCTTCCGTCATCCGCCGGATCTTTTCATAGAATTTTCGGGCATCATTCCTGCCAGCCAGCATCTCAAGCTCTCCCGGACGCTGTTGGCTTTTTGTACCAATCGATAAATAATTTATTGTTTTTCTTAATTGCAAGAGTGTCAAGATATGGAAGTGAGCCATCCTTTTCTATCTCTATTGTGAACCTTATGTTCTTATGGTACGTATTAAGCATTTGCAACAGATTTTCTATTTCGTCTGTTTTGACTACAGCAAACAAGTCATCTACATATTTTGTCAGCAGACGTGGCTTTTCAGTAGATTTTGTTTCAAATTGGGTCAATAGCTCTTCCATCACTATATCAGCTATGACTGGTGAGGCTGGCGACCCCATGGGCTTTCCTGAGCATTATGTTTTTCGTTGTTTTTAAAGTATCTATTATCTTTTATACAGAATATTAATATATTTAAGAATAACTCTTTGGTCAGTAGTGTATGTTCTTTGAAGTTGTTCCATTTGGAGGATATAATCTCAATGGCCAAATCTACGGGAATACTTGGGAATAATGAAACCACATAGAAAGACACCAAACTCTCATCATCATAAACGTTTGTTCCGTTTACCTTATCTCTGAACCCTGCAGAGTCTTTCACGTTGTATTTCGACGATTTTGTTAGATTTTTAAGAATTCGGACAACATATTTACACAAGTTATAGGCCGGGAACTAATGGAGGAGCAAATTGGACGTAGAGGTATACCTTCTTTGTGTACTTTAGGTAAACCACAGATTCGGGGTGGGTTTGCACTTTTGCAGGTCAGAGAATTCCTTTCTTTAGTATCAATGCACTTGCTATCAAACATCTTTTTCACAAGATCATTGTCCTTTTCTTGCAGTTTACTGGTAGGGTCCCTTCTTAGTACTCTATAGGCAGAAATATCATTAAGTATACCTTGCATCTTCCTTGCATATTCTGTTCTATCCATAATTACCGTGCTGTTGCCTTTATCGGCATTAAGAACTAAAACCTGTCTATTATTTTTAAGAAACATCTTTGTAGAATGAAGTGTATCACATAAGAATTTGTCTCGCGCTGACACTGTGTTTTTATGTAAATGTTCATTTATTAGTGAAGTTAAATTATTACTTTCAATTTCTTGCTTTTCTTTATCTGGTACCGTTTGTATTATATTTTCCCCATCAGCTATAAATTGGAAAATCGGGAATTTTTCTCTTTCCAGTGGCATAACATATTTTGGACCTAGAGACAGGAGCCACTGAATATCTTTTGGGATATCTAAAGAAGTTGTATTGTGGAACCATTTCCGCCTTGTTATTCCACTGTAAGGATACAGGACACTATCCTGATTTCGAAAGTGTATCAATCCTGGAGAAAGAAAAACAATACCACAAACGATATACTTTAGAAATGCTGCATATTTTGAACAGCCCTAATAATAAAAGAATTAATTTTCGGTCAGATACGGACCACTGTGCCTATGCATACAGGAATCTGATTTTAAAGCAACAAAATGCACGGTACTCAGCAAAATAGAATCGGCGACTCTTTTCCGGTTTTTTTGCTACAAACAACAAACGACATGAGGGATGGGATGTACATATGTACACACATAAAGCTAAGTCTTGTTACAGGTGTTTTATTGTTGTAAAAATGTTTGTTTATGTTTACGGGGTTCTTAAATTGTTTACTTTTGCGGTACTTTTAATTGTTTGCTTTTTGTCATATTTTTCTCTCTTCGCTGTAATTATTTTGTCGTGCTTAAATTAGTCGATGGACCACATCCAAACGAGTAAGTCGCATTGTGATATATATGTATGAATGTATATATGTTAAAATATTGTTTATACCCTTAGTTCTGATGATGACTTCAGAATGAAGTCGAAATATCAATATAAATAAAACACACAAAAATACAAATTGTGGTTTTTTATTTCAACTGGCCTTCAGCTCAACAAAATCATCAACTATTCTATTAATCAACAAGGCTATTAATTTGTCATCAAATATGTTTAAACGGAGAGCACACCGAAAAAGCTACAGTACACACAAAGTGTACAAAGCATAAAAGATAAATATGATACTCGGACTAAGCAATATATTAAGCGATACCAACAAATCACACGTCAAACCACAAGACTAACAGAGTCGACAAAATTTTTAGAAAGATGTAACAGAAACGGTTTTACCCCCAATTTCATCAAGAACGCAACAAAAAACATCACGGAAACTATTTACAACAACACCGATAACAATAAAATACCACGTAAGTTTACCAATATTATATCCGCGTATATCGAAAAGGCGCAAATGAAACTTTTAAATATTATAATACGTATTAAGCATGAGCTCAGTAGAAAAAAGAGCAAAGAGATATGCGGCCTGGAGATGCGTATCAAAAATATTCTTGACACTCATCACTGCCACTGGAAAGAGAAAAATTCCCGCTTTTCCAATTTATAGCTGATGGGGAAAATATAATACAAACGGTACCAGATAAAGAAAAGCAAGAAATTGAAAGGAATAATTTAACTTCACTAATAAATGAACATTTACATAAAAACACAGTGTCAGCGCGAGACAAATTCTTATGTGATACACTTCATTCTACAAAGATGTTTCTTAAAAATAATAAACAGGTTTTAGTTCTTAATGCCGATAAAGGCAACAGCACGGTAATTATGGATAGAACAGAATATACAAGGAAGATGCAAGGTATACTTAATGATATTTCTGCCTATAGAGTACTAAAAAGGGATCCTACCAGTAAACTGCAAGAAAAGGACAATGATCTTGTGAAAAAGATGTTTGATAGCAAGTGCATTGATACTAAAGAAAGGAATATTCTGACCTGCAAAAGTGCAAACCCACCCCGAATCTGTGGTTTACCTAAAGTACACAACGAAGGTATACCTCTACGTCCAATTTGCTCCTCCATTAGTTCCCCGGCCTATAACTTGTGTAAATATGTTGTCCGAATTCTTAAAAATCTAACAAAATCGTCGAAATACTACGTGAAAGACTCTGCAGGGTTCAGAGATAAGGTAAACGGAACATACGTTTATGATGATGAGAGTTTGGTGTCTTTCTATGTGGTTTCATTATTCCCAAGTATTCCCGTAGATTTGGACATTGAGATTATATCCTCCAAATGGAACAACATCAAAGAACATACACTACTGACCAAAGAGTTATTCTTAAATATATTAATATTCTGTATAAAAGATAATAGATACTTTAAAAACAACGCAAAACACAATGCTCAGGAAAGCCCATGGGGTCGCCAGCCTCACCAGTCATAGCTGTTATAGTGATGGAAGAGCTATTGACCCAATTTGAAACAAAATCTACTGAAAAGCCACGTCTGCTGACAAAATATGTAGATGACTTGTTTGCTGTAGTCAAAACAGACGAAATAGAAAATCTATTGCAAATGCTTAATACGTACCATAAGAACATAAGGTTCACAATAGAGATAGAAAAGGATGGCTCACTTCCATATCTTAACACTCTTGCAATTAAGAAAAACAATAAATTATTTATCGATTGGTACAAAAAGCCAACAGCGTCCGGGAGACTAATAAATTATTACTCAAAACATGAGAAAAGAACCATTTTAAATACAGCGAAAAATTATATACGAAGAGTATTAACAATCAGCGACACAAATTTTCATCCGAAAAATATCGAAATTATCAAAAAAACTCTGGAACAAAATGACTTTCCCAAAGAATTTGTGAATAAATTAATCCATAACCAAGTCGCGAATTACACCGAAACGAAAAACAAGTTAGATCCAGCTGATAATATATATAAATCTATGACCTACGTTCCAGGAATATCCGAGAGGATCAGGTGTTCCAACTTATACGACAGGGATAAATACCAAATCGCGTTCACATATAATAATACATTGAGACAAGTTTAAAATAACACTAAGGACAAAATAACAAAACTGGAGAAATCTGGTGTGGTTTATAAAATTCCATGTAACGGCGACGGGTCTCACGTATGCGAGAAAGTATACTTGGGGACAACAAAACTTAAATTGAAGACAAGGATTTCTGCCCATAAAAGCAATATAAAATAAAGAAATAATTTTTCGGAAAACAAGACCGCCTTGTTATCCCACTGTAAGGATACAGGACACTATCCTGATTTCGAAAGTGTATCAATCCTGGAGAAAGAAAAACATTACCACAAACGATATACTTCAGAAATTCTGCATATTTTGAACACCCCTAATAATAAAATAATTAATTTTCGGTCAGATACGGACCACTGTGCCTATGCATACAGGAATCCGATTTTAAAGCAACAAAATGCACGGTACTCAGGAAAATAGAGTCGGCGACTCTTTTCCGGGTTTTTGCTACAAACAACAAACGACATGAGGGATAGGATGTACATATGTACATACATAAAGCTAAGTCTTGTTACAGGTGTTTTATTGTTGTAAAAATGTTTGTTTATGTTTACGGGGTTCTTAAATTGTTTACTTTTGCGGTACTTTTAATTGTTTACTTTTTGTCATATTTTTCTCTCTTCGCTGTAATTATTTTGTCGTGCTTAAATTAGTCGATGGACCACATCCAAACGAGTAAGTCGCATTGTGATATATATGTATGAATGTATATATGTTAAAATATTGTTTATACCCTTAGTTCTGATGATGACTTCAGAATGAAGTCGAAATATCAATATAAATAAAACACACAAAAATACAAATTGTGGTTTTTTATTTCAACTGGCCTTCAGCTCAACAAAATCATCAACTATTCTATTAATCAACAAGGCTATTAATTTGTCTTCAAATATGTTTAAACGGAGAGCACACCGAAAAAGCAACAGTACACACAAAGTGTACAAAGCATAAAAGATAAATATGATACTCGGACTAAGCAATATATTAAGCGATACCAACAAATCACACGTCAAAGCACAAGACTAACAGAGTCGACAAAATTTTTAGAAAGATGTAACAGAAACGGTTTTACTCCCAATTTCATCAAGAACGCAACAAAAAACATCACGGACACTATTTACAACAACACCGATAACAATAAAATACCACGTAAGTTTACCAATATTATATCCGCGTATATCGAAAAGGCGCAAATGAAACTTTTAAATATTATAATACGTATTAAGCATGAGCTCAGTAGAAAAAAGAACAAAGAGATAAGTGGCCTGGAGATGCGTATCAAAAATATTCTTGACACTCATCATTCGTCGGCATTTTTTCAAAGTGAGAACCATCTCTTACAAAGTCTCAGTACGAAAATTAAACAAATACAAATGAACAAGTATGATAAACTTAAAGAAAAAGAAAAGGAAAAACTTAATATTAGGGTGGTACCAGAATGGTTCCACAATACAACTTCTTTAGATATCCCAAAAGATATTCAGTGGCTCCTATCTCTAGGTCCAAAATATGTTATGCCACTGGAAAGAGAAAAATTCCCGCTTTTCCAATTTATAGCTGATGGGGAAAATATAATACAAACGGTACCAGATAAAGAAAAGCAAGAAATTGAAAGGAATAATTTAACTTCACTAATAAATGAACATTTACATAAAAACACAGTGTCAGCGCGAGACAAATTCTTATGTGATACACTTCATTCTACAAAGATGTTTCTTAAAAATAATAAACAGGTTTTAGTTCTTAATGCCGATAAAGGCAACAGCACGGTAATTATGGATAGAACAGAATATACAAGGAAGATGCAAGGTATACTTAATGATATTTCTGCCTATAGAGTACTAAAAAGGGACCCTACCAGTAAACTGCAAGAAAAGGACAATGATCTTGTGAAAAAGATGTTTGATAGCAAGTGCATTGATACTAAAGAAAGGAATTTTCTGACCTGCAAAAGTGCAAACCCACCCCGAATCTGTGGTTTACCTAAAGTACACAAAGAAGGTATACCTCTACGTCCAATTTTCTCCTCCATTAGTTCCCCGGCCTATAACTTGTGTAAATATGTTGTCCGAATTCTTAAAAATCTAACAAAATCGTCGAAATACAACGTGAAAGACTCTGCAGGGTTCAGAGATAAGGTAAACGGAACATACGTTTATGATGATGAGAGTTTGGTGTCTTTCTATGTGGTTTCATTATTCCCAAGTATTCCCGTAGATTTGGCCATTGAGATTATATCCTCCAAATGGAACAACATCAAAGAACATACACTACTGACCAAAGAGTTATTCTTAAATATATTAATATTCTGTATAAAAGATAATAGATACTTTAAAAACAACGAAAAACACAATGCTCAGGAAAGCCCATGGGGTCGCCAGCCTCACCAGTCATAGCTGATATTGTGATGGAAGAGCTATTGACCCAATTTGAAACAAAATCTACTGAAAAGCCACGTCTGCTGACAAAATATGTAGATGACTTGTTTGCTGTAGTCAAAACAGACGAAATAGAAAATCTGTTGCAAATGCTTAATACTTACCATAAGAACATAAGGTTCACAATAGAGATAGAAAAGGATGGCTCACTTCCATATCTTGACACTCTTGCAATTAAGAAAAACAATAAATTATTTATCGATTGGTACAAAAAGCCAACAGCGTCCGGGAGACTAATAAATTATTACTCAAAACATGAGAAAAGAACCATTTTAAATACAGCGAAAAATTATATACGAAGAGTATTAACAATCAGCGACACAAATTTTCATCCGAAAAATATCGAAATTATCAAAAAAACTCTGGAACAAAATGACTTTCCCAAAGAATTAGTGAATAAATTAATCCATAACCACGTCGCGAATTACACCGAAACGAAAAACAAGTTAGATCCAGCTGATAATATATATAAATCTATGACCTACGTTCCAGGAATATCCGAGAGGATCAGGTGTTCCAACTTATACGACAGGGATAAATACCAAATCGCGTTCACATATAATAATACATTGAGACAAGTTTAAAATAACACTAAGGACAAAATAACAAAACTGGAGAAATCTGATGTGGTTTATAAAATTCCATGTAACGGCGACGGGTCTCACGTATGCGAGAAAGTATACGTGGGGACAACAAAACTTAAATTGAAGACAAGGATTTCTGCCCATAAAAGCAATATAAAATAAAGAAATAATTTTTCGGAAAACAAGACCGCCTTGTTACCCCACTGTAAGGATACAGGACACTATCCTGATTTCGAAAGTGTATCAATCCTGGAGAAAGAAAAACAATACCACAAACGATATACTTTAGAAATTCTGCATATTTTGAACACCCCTAATAATAAAAGAATTAATTTTCGGTCAGATACGGACCACTGTGCCTATGCATACAGGAATCCGATTTTAAAGCAACAAAACGCACGGTACTCAGGAAAATCGAGTCGGCGACTCTTTTCTGGTTTTTTGCTACAAACAACAAACGACATGAGGGATAGGATGTACATATGTACACACATAAAGCTAAGTCTTGTTACAGGTGTTTTATTGTTGTAAAAATGTTTGTTTATGTTTACGGGGTTCTTAAATTGTTTACTTTTGCGGTACTTTTAATTGTTTACTTTTTGTCATATTTATCTCTCTTCGCTGTAATTATTTTGTCGTGCTTAAATTAGTCGATGGACCACATCCAAACGAGTAAGTCGCATTGTGATATATATGTATGAATGTATATATGTTAAAATATTGTTTATGCCCTTAGTTCTGATGATGACTTCAGAATGAAGTCGAAATATCAATATAAATAAAACACACAAAAATACAAATTGTGGTTTTTTATTTCAACTGGCCTTCAGCTCAACAAAATCATCAACTATTCGAAAAACTTAAAAGTAAATAAATTGTCAGCCCAAAAATAAGTATAATTCGTATGCACTAGGCAGAATTAGTCTGCGTTCAGATATTTTCTTGCAGCTTTCAACAAATTTGGCTTTAGTCACTAATTTAGGAAATTTATGCAAAATTCACGAAAATTCTACAGATTTTATTAAAATTTATCATGATTTTTTCAGAGCTTTTACATTTTTTCGAAGTTTATGAAGTTTTCCATAGTATTGATAACCAATATACCAAATATAAAGTTATACTACAACGGTTATAGCTCTGGTGTTTTTGAAGCGATTAACCAATAGTTTGGATCAAAATCATTTAAAACTGATTAACCTTAACTATTTTATCAAAATTGGAAATTTGGAAAATTTTATCCAATTGGAAGAAAATGACTAGAAGCAGACTTATTTATTCCGCCTAGTGTAAGTTATATAACAAACTTAAAAATGTGAAAATAAATATTAGTTCAGTGCCAAAGTAGATGTAATATATATATTAGGGTGATTCAAATTAAAAAAAAATTGTTTTTTTTTCGGTCTTACCCCCTGAAACTTTAGGTATTGATGACAAAATAAGCCTTGCAAAAAAATAGCGATCTACCTTACACCTTAGGGGTGGCTATTAGCTTGAATATGTCGTTTGCCGAAGGAGTTGCTGATGGAGTACACACTCCGTCAAGCCAACGAAAGGTGGCAACAATCCCCAAGGTGCCGGACATCCAAACAAACCTGGCCGAAATGGGATCATAAAAGATCTAGAGGGATCATAAAAGATCTGAATGCAGTTACTTCAACAAAATTACCGTTCAAACAACAAATTTGGTCAACTTCAGGATAACAGCACGAGATTGTTGATTTTACAAGTTCCTTTTTACCAGTGCCTTTCTTCTGTGTATATACACAAGAAATATAGCAGTTGACATACTAGATCATATTTGTATTTACCCACACACGAAAAAGCATCTGTGAATTACAAGAGAAGAAAAGAAGCAAACCAAAAATTTCAATTAATGTTTGCATAGTACCATGTACTACAATAGATCGTACTAATGGTTGCGGTGTAATAAGGCCTTATAATAATAATGTAGTATGAAATGGAATTTTTCTAATTAGTATTTTTCTAAAATAGATTAGACTTTTTCTGACTACACCTTTTTCAGTTTATATTCAGAAAGTAACAATTTATATTCAGAAAATTACAGTTCATATTCAGAATTTCCATATGATATTCAGAAAAATACAATTAATATTCAGAAAACTTTCTGAATATAAACTGAAAAAGGTGTAGTATGATTTCAACATACATACTTGCATACTAGTACGAACCAGGATTTTTCTGACTAGTATGATTTCGCCCAGCAAATTATAATTTTATACTAGTATGTTTTCTGATTAGATAGTCATTGATTGGTTTAAGGGTAATCAGCAAAGAACTAGTATAAAAACATCCATAAAATGTACAGTAAACGAGCTAGGTTTCTGCTGAGTAGTTTGGCATTCACTGGCTTAAAGCTAATCAGAAATGAACTGGTATGAATACACCACAAAATGTACAGTCAATGAACTACATTGTTTGCCGAGTAGTTTGGCATTGACTGGCTTAAAGGTAATCAGAAATGAACTAGTATGAATACCCCACAAAATGTATAGTCAATGAACTAGAGTTTTCGCTGAGTAGTTTGGCATTGAATGGTTTAAAGCTAATCAACAATGAACTGGTATGCATATGCCACAAAATGCATAGTCAATGAACTATATTGTTTGCTGAGTAGTTCGACATTGACTGGTTTAAAGGTGATCAGAAATGAACTAGTATGAATACATCACAAAATGTATAGTCAATGAATTATATTGTTTGCTGAGTAGTTTGGCCTTGACTGGTTTGAAGCTAATCAGCATTGAACTAGTATAAATACACCACAAAATGTATAGTCAATGTACTATATTGATTGCTGAGTAGTTGGACATTGACTGGTTTAAAGGTCATCAGAAATGAACTAGTATGAATACACCATAAAATGTATAGTCAGTGAACTATATTGTTTGCTGAGTAGTTGGGCATCGACTGGTTTAAAGGTGATCAGAAGTGAACTAGTATGAATACACCACAAAATGTATAGTCAATTACCTATATTGCTTGCTGAGTAGTTTGGCATTGACTGGGTTAACGCTAATCAGCAATGAACTAGTATGCATACGCCACAAAATATATAGTCAATGAACTAGAATTTTCGCTGAGTATTTTGGCATTGACTTGTTTTAAAACCAATCAACAATGAACTGGTATGCATATGCCACAAAATGGTTAGTCAATGAACTAGTATGCTTGCTGAATAGTTCGGAATTTGACTGCAGGGTTATAATCCAGTCATTAGTTTGGTAGCTTAAAACTTTGCCATGCCGATTTTTTTTAAACTTCGTTTACTGGTAACTTAAGCGAAGATCTGCGTTCGTGAAATTTGTTGTGAACTTGCTCCAAAACTTTACTGGGCCTGCGAATTACCCTTTGAAAAATTTGCATAAAATTTTCGAAACCGTAGGCTGAAAAGCTTGACAATATACCCATGTCTTCTACACATTTACTTAAATGGAGTAGGCTGTGGCCATTGAAAGGTCAAGGTTGTCAACATTGAAAGGTTTTTCTTTTACCTATGTATGTTCCAATCAAAAACACATCAAGTTTTGGAATATTGACAACTCTTCCAAGTATAGGCCACATAGTTTCTGAGCTACTTTTATAAAGTGGCAGTCCATCCAAACCTATGTTGAGAACTATTGCGCCACACTCAAGCAACGCACATGGTGGTATTTTTTCAACTGCTTTTCTAGCTCTAAGTTCAAATATTTTCCAGGTGCTGCAGTTTAATAACGGGTTTCATCTGGCACAACTTATCCCTCGGAATTAAAGATGCCGAAGATGAAAAATTTCAGTTGGTGGATTGAAAGCGCGGTAAACTTTTATTAATCTTGTATTGAGACTCTCTGGCTGTCTGTCTGCATCTATGTCAAAAATATTTTGTTCACAGAAAACTGTATTCTCACTCACACTTTCGGTATTCATTAATTCAATTAATATTTTCTCACCACACAAATGAATATATTAATTTTTATAAATACGCGTGTTATCGCCACAAAAATTTTACTTATAATGAAAATTGTAACAAATGACGCGACCCTTCCAGCTTGTGCAGTTATAACTTATACTTGCATAGTTGAGACAAACAAAGCGCATAATGACTGTTTTATGCTTGACACCTTACCACCTCGCTTCTCGAGAAGCGGCAAAAGATTCGCTCTCTGTGAAGCGCTGCGCGAAGGTGCATAGCTCTACCTGAGAAGCTATTCGGTAATGCATTCTGAAGGGAAGCGCTTGACAATTTTCCAACTGGGTATGTATGTCCGCAGTCCAGGCGGAGGCTCACGAGGGCCTTAGTTTGGTCCGTTGTGATACCACGAAAAGAGCCCTAATTTCCCTTTCTGTAGATCGACCTAACCCAGCAGAACGGTCGCATCCCCCAAAAAGTTTTGTAAGAAACCTTCTGAGATATGGCCGCTCCGCTGGGACGGGTCGAGGCAGGAGGCCCTAAAACACACAAAAACCTTGAAGGATCCGTCCGTCCGTCACCCCCATACAAAGTACAACGTATACGTTGCAACTCTATATGGTGATGACATACAGACGGATCCCCCAAGGTTCCATGTGTTTAGGGCCGGAGTTCATACACCCATGAAGCTTAACCAGCGCGTTTGTCTGATGTAGCGCAGAATATTATCTATATTTGCAGATTCTAGCTCCGCGAGGCATCCAAAGGAGTGTTTGCGGAGACATCGGTACCTGGTTTTCGACAGAGCGGGACAGTGGCATAGACAGTGTTCTACACTTTCTATCTCCTCCTCGTCCCTGCAGCTGCGGCAGAAGTCATTTGTATACAGGCCCATGAGAGCGCCATGGGTTCCCATAAGACAGTGTCCTGTAAGAAGGCCCACTAGTGGGCTAATGAATAGGCGATTCAGATGAATTACCGATTGCGACCTTTTTTCGTTAAGTTTTGGGCCAAATTTGCCTGGACGTTCTGCTCCGTCGGCTCCATGGCCCATCTTGCGTCGGCTTGTTCTATGAACCGGGAACGCAGCCAGTGCTTGCATGTATTTAGAGGGGGGCTCACCCAGCTGCCGGAGGTGATTGTATGTTGACAGGTGCCCTTCCTTGCTAGCTCATCGGCAGCGCAGTTACCCGATACAAAACTATGGCCTGGGACCCATATTATACTCAGGCTGCACTTATCGGCTAGCTTATTTAGAGCTTCCCTGCACTTAGTGCACTAGTGACGACGTCTTACTACTTTGCAGGGATTTTATGGCAGCTTGGCTGTCGGAAAAGATGGAGATAGAGTTAGTCACTGGCAAGTTAGTCAGATAGCGAGCAGCTTCCCAGATAGCTATAAGCTCAGCCTGCAGTGGTCTTCCCTCCTATTCGAGGTGACAAAAGTTGGCTTGTCCAAAGAGTTACAGATACAGAGGTGGTTATTTATAATAAAATCAAACAGAGACTCACCCCTTGTATTTGTGTCGGTTGAGCCCCATGCGAGGTGGTGCGCGGGGGGTCGGCTCCAATGAGTATCGGAAGCCCCTTGAGTTGGGCCTCCTTTACCGCCTTGCTGAGCCTATCCTGTGCAGAGATGGGGCGATCGTGCGCAAAGTATGCGGAGATCAGCCAGAGGGCATAGTCCTGCAGCTCGGGGCTGATACAGGTAAAGTCATCATCGCTGAAAGGAGATAGTAGAAAATAAGAAAGAGTTTTTCTGATAAGAATACATGATCTGAGTCTAGCTTTTGCAGGTGGCGTCACGAGCTGGTACTCATCGGTATTCAGCCCACAGACCCTGGTACCGACGACCCATGGCTCTTGGACTAGAACGACCGCCTCCGACGTTTTGTAGAGACGTAAGATTAGGGCAGCGGAGGCTGCCTTAGAGTGATGTAGGTTAATTTGCAGGACCCGGACCATTAGGACCGTTCTGAAAACTCAGCATCGATGTCCATCTCCCCCTGCTCCGTCCCGCCCGATGCCACCTCAACGATTGTATCGTCGAAGCCAACATCTGACTGGTCGGATTCCAGGAGGAGGTGTTCGTCCATGCTGGTAAAGAACCGCCCTGCCAGCTCAGATACCGAGAGTGTATCACTCTCGGACTCTGGAGAACTACGTGCCAGTTCGATATCGGCCTCATGTACACTCGAGGTGTTGCATGGGGTCGTGAGGTTTGCTGCGGTGGAGGTGGGTACACTCAAGGTGCTGCCCACCTCCTGAGTGAGAATTGCTGCGGTGGAGGTGGGTACACTCGAGGCACTGCCCACCTCCTCCAAATTCATCGGAACCGACTCGATGGAGGTTGCTGCTGCCTCAAAGTCAAGCGTAACAGGTGCACTCAAGGTGTTTCCTGCCATCACATCACTCTGAAGCTCGGGCTTCGCCTCCATCTCTTCCGGCTCCTCTCTCTGGGTACCATCCCGCTTGACTTTCAATGTGATGGAGTAGAAGCCGTAGCTTAAGACTCCATCACATTTAGCAAGCCACACGCGGAATATCCTCCAATCGCTTGAAGGTAGTCCCGGGTTGCTTTGCGCGATGGTGCCCAGAACCTCGCCAGGCTCCGCCAGCTCGTCTGGGACCCAGGCCGAAACTGACCGCATCCAGCTTAGCCCCGGGCCACAGCTCCCCCACCGAAGCTATGGCGAGTGTGTACAGACGGCAAGAGCGCTCGTCTGCGCAGGAAACTAGTTTAATCCTGCCCTAATACTAGCCGGCATCGCGGATTATGGGAGCAGCACCCGGGTTCTTGTCCATTATGTCCTTGAACTGCCTGAGAAGGCCGTTCAGGACATCCTTCCAATTGTCCGGGGTAATGTTCCTATCCGGATGGCCGCGGTTCAAAACCGCCAGCGTGATGTTGCCCTTGGCAAGCTCGTTGAACGGTTTTGTTAGGGCAGGTGGGGGAGGGGCAGAGGTTATGGGCCTATGCCTTTTAGGAACGCTCGAGGCGTTTACTATCGACCGCTGCCTCTTAAGGGCTGGCCCATTCGACCCGGTTGGCGCCGTGAAGGCAGGATTGGTTGCGGTGGTTGCGGTGTTTGCGGTGTTACGCAATGATTTTTCCGCAATGATTTTCCTGGCCCAGGCCAGAGAGCTTTTTTGCTCTGCCGTCAGCTTATCGCTGGGAGACTTGCCCGGGCTCTCTACGATTTTGGCGGCATTGCGTGGATTCCGCTGATTGCGGACTGAGAGGGGGAGTCGTTTGCTAGCTAATTGTCTGGGGTAATGTTCCCATCCGGATGGTCGCGGTTCAAAACCGCCAGCGTGATGTTGCCCTTGGCAACCTCGTTGAACGGTTTTGTTAGGGCAGGTGGGGGAGGGGCAGAGGTTATGGGCCTATGCGATTTAGGAACGCTCGAGGCGTTTACTATCGACCGCTGCCTCTTAAGGGCTGGCCCATTTGACCCGGTTGGCGCCGTGTAGGCAGGATTGGTTGCGGTGGTTACGGTGTTATGCAATGATTTTTCCGCAATGATTATCCTGGCCCAGGCCAGAGAACTTTTTTGCTCTGCCGTCAGCTTATCGCTGGGATATTTGCCCAGTCTCTCTACGATTTTGGCGGCATTGCGTAGATTCCGCTGATTGCGGATTGAGAGGGGGACTCGTTTGCTAGCCTTAGGACACTCTAGGGGTTCAGCCGGCTTGCCACGAGTTTCTTTTGCATGGGCGGGGGCAGTCACTCTGTCCGTGGAGGACCCAGTGTTGCTTTCCGCCACATGCTGAGCAGAGGTGCCCGTAAGACGGGCCACCTGCGTTTGCTCAGCCGGGAGTAGCTTTCCCTCAGTGGGGCTGGCTTTGCCGCCTGCTACAGGTTCGGACTTGCCCTCCGGGGGGGTTTGACCGTGCAGGCCTGATCGGCGCCGCGTTAGCGGTTCCCGATTGTGGTAGGGGTTTGCAGGTATTGGCCTTTTTAACGCCTGTGCCAGAGGCAGCATCTTTACCCGTGCAGGGCTCCGAGGCTTGGTTTTTGTTCATGTAAAAAATTTGATAACTGGTTCGTAGGCTGCCTACTGAGATGAGACCGTTCGGCAGCCTGAAAGTATGTGAAAGGATATGAAACGGTCGACTACGGCGGAGCCCCATGCCGCAGCAAGTCACCGCTACTCCCGGAGGTGGACCGATATCCGAGAGGCTCCGTAAGAATACAGTCGGATACCCCTGACTGCAAACCATCCAATGGGCACGGAATCGCATAGCACCCTGGATTAGGGGGCCACCATTTCATCTGGGTGTGGCCCGGTTCCCACCTTGAGGCCACGTTCATGAACCATTTCCATATGCCAGAGCTATTAAAGAGCTAAGGCACCAATGGCACTGATTTCTGAACTTAGCTAGCACTCCCCTGCGTAGGGGTTTCTGTAGTGTCTTTTACCAGCCGGCACCCTCTGGGAGGGTTCAGCCCAAGGATTTCTGCCAGCCTCCAACTGGGTAACCATTTAAAAATGTTTATATTTTGTATATGTTACTTGCAATAATACAAAACTCAGTCATTCAACATCAAAAAAAATGGAAAAGGCTTATGTAAATGTGTTCCTATCTAAACATAGAGGAAACCCTTTTTTCTGCTGGGACCCTTTCTTTGGACCATTTTCGAAATTTTTCAGCGGCAAAACTGCCAAAAAGCATCTGTGAATTATAAGAGAAACAAGTAAGGAAAGCTGTCTTCGGCTGTGCTGAAGGCTATATACCTTTCATGAATAAGCGTCACGATTTTCACTGTTGGATCCCCTGTACAGCCTGTATGATTTCAACTTTAGCACATACCGAAATTATCGGAAATATCGATTATATGGGGGCGATGTGTTATATTTCTGATTTTTAACATCGACATTCCACATTCTAAAAGAGCAATAGTTACGAAATTTCACGTTCCTACCTATATAATTGCAGGAGTTAGCTACCGAAATCCGTTTATCGGAACTATCGATTGTATGGGGGCTATGTGAAATATTTATCCCATCTCGATGATTTTCAACATCGATATTTCACATATAAAAATAGCAATTCTTACAAAAGTTCACGTTCCCACCTATTTAATTACAGGAGTTATAGCCCTAAATCCGTTTATCGGAAAAATCGATTGTATGGGGGCTATGTGAAATATTTATCCCATCTCGATGATTTTCAACAACGATATTTCACATATAAAAATAGCAATTTCACGTTCCTACCTTTTTAATTACAGGAGTTATAACCCAAATTCCGTTTATCGGAACAATCGATTGTATGGGAGCTATATGCAATATCGGAAAATTCTAGTTGTATACTAGTATGAAATGAATACTTCCTGACTAGTATGAATTCAGCCAGAAAATTCTAGTTGTAAACTAATATTACCGCGGAGACGGGTTGTGCGCTGGGTTTGGGACCCGCCACGTAAAAAACTGAATTCCAATGAAAAGAAAAAAACCAAAGCCCCGGATGAGAACCCCATTTAATGTTGACGACCCGGCAAAACGAATTAGGAACTATGAGAAGGATATTAGGGCATGTACCTGGAATGTCCGGACCCTTTCCAGAGAAGGTACCGATGCCCGACTGGTTGATATCCTCGCTAACGCAAAGGCTGACATCACCGCCCTGCAGGAAATGCGATGGACGGGACAAGGAAAGACGACCATTGGACCTTGTGACGTATACTACAGTGGCCAGACACGCAGCAAATCGCGTGGTGTAGGATTCGTGGTGGGAAAGAGACTTCGCCGCCAAATACTAGCGTTCACCCCTGTGGCCGAGCGTCTCGCTGAGATCCGCATCAAGGCGAGGTTTTTCAATATAACATTTATCTGCGCCTATGCGCCGACTGAGGAGACGGACGACGCAGAGAAGGACTCCTTCTGCAATAAACTTGAACAGACTTATGATCCAGCATGATATCAAAATCGTTCTCGGCGACTTTATTGCCAAGGTGGGCAAGGAAGGAGTCTTTGGTCCTACAGTTGGAAAATTTTGTCGCCACCATTGACTTCGCCGCTGCTCGCAATATGGTCATCAGTAGTACCAGGTTCCAGCATAAACGAATATACCAAGCCAACTGGCTGTCACCTGATCAAAGGACGAGAAACCAGATTGATCATGTCATGATAGACGGCAGACACAGCTCCACCGTTCTGGACGTGCGTAGCCTACGTGGTCCAAGTCCCATACTAGTCCAAAAAAGCATTGAAGCTGGACTAGTATGATTTCAACCAGAATTTTCATGACTTACCCTTTATTTTATCATTTGCTCTTTATTTTCATGTATATTCTTAAGAAAGCAGCGACTATTTGTATTTACCCTATCACGAAAAAGCATCTGTGAATTATAAGAGAAAAAAGAGGCAAACGAAACGAATGAATTTTGTATTTTTTAACTGGTATGAGTTCATCCAGAAAAAGTTAGTTGTATACTAGTATGAAATGGATATTTCCGGACTAGTATGAATTCAGCCAGGAAATTCTAGTTGTATACTAGTATGAGATGTATTTTTCCTGACTAGTATGAGTTCTGCCAGAAAATTATAGTTGTATACTAGTATTTTTCTGACTAGTTTGAGGTTTCGCTGCAGGGTAAGTGATTTCCCAACGGCTTACAATCAAGACCAATTGTGTACGGTTTGAAGTAAGCATAAAGATTTTAATGAATATTTAAAGCTGTATAAATTAAACATTTTCCGATTGGGATACATATATAAAAATTTCAAATCTTTCATAATACAATAATAGACTTGTCAAACTCCAAAGGAATTCTAGCTAAAGCAAACTTGGATAAAACGGCACACCCGTTATCTAATTGGGTGACTAGATTATTTTACAAAAGGATCCTCATCATAAGCACGATAGTATATATTTAAGTGCATTTAAAAAAAGTAGAAGGGCACAATGCAACAATTTCTGATGAAACACAAAATAAATTAGTCCATAAGTAATAGTAGCTTAGTTAAAGTAACGCATATTAAAACATGCTATGTTATATACATACTCTAGAGTGGTTCACATATATGGACTTTCTAAAACGCTTCTTGAAATATTGTTCCTTGTGACAAAAAAAGAGGCTGCTATTTTTTTATTACAAAAACAAAGGTTGTTTAGAGGTCGCGCACTCTTTTTTATAAAAAAAATTAGATGCTTGCAATTTTCATTTTATTTCAATATGCTTAAGTACAGCAAAAATTTGGTTTTTTGTCAGCTATTAAATTTATTAAGTACATTTACAGGTTTATTAATTATTCCATCAATTTATTGACTTATACCTTCTCGATGACATATTTAATTTTAATTAATCTTCACAAAGAATTTAAAAATCTATTAGAGCCAAATACGCTTTATAGTTTTTTTTTTCAAGAAGATGTGCTTCACATTATTGTAGAGAAAATCTTATTAATGTTTTCAAAGCAAAATCACATATTATTAAGAAGATTTTCTTTCTAATATTTCAAATGAAAAATAAAATTACATTGCCTTCACCGAGAATCGGACTTACAATTTTCGAAATGATAAACCCAGCTGTTTACCATCAGGCCATCGCTTACTTTTGCCTGCCGGCGTCTAATTACTGATATCTGTATAGTTATTAATGTTTTTAAAGGGAAATTACTAAGGTGACCAGACGTCCTCCTTTGAGGAGGATTGTCCTCCAAAAATGCGGCTTGTCCTCAGAAAAAAGTGTGACCTCCTTTGTCCTCCTTTTTGACAATTTTGTCCTCCTTTTTTGATGATTTCGTCCTCCTTTTGCGGCGTTATAGTTAAAATGTTGTTCAAAAATTCGTACTTCTTTGTTTATGGAATATTTGGGAAGTTGACTAAATTATGCCGGCCGTGGCAATTTTCTCGTTTTTTTTGAGCCAGGACCCCGGACCCTACATTAAAAATGTATAGCATTTAACCCTTGTTCGAAATTCGTGCCACTTTTGACTCTTTCTTACTCTCAACGACATTTCGGATAAAAGCATTTTTGATCCATTAGTGATATTAGTGATCAAATCAAACAAGAATGTAGGTGCTAGAATCCGCAGAATAATTATACTTCTTTTCTAATCTTGGCTTGCGTCATAATGACGCTTAACCGCCTAGGCGATTTGGGCCGTTTCGTATCAAAGCACGCCAGTCATTCCTTTTTAGCGATAACTGACGCCAATTGGAAACCCCAAGGGAGTTCAAGTCATCCTCCACCTGTTGTTTCCATCTCAGTCGAGGTCTCCCCCTTCCTCTGCTGCCGAATTCGGGTGTCGATAGGAAAACTTTCTGTGCTGGTGCTTCTTTGTCCATTCGCATAACATGACCCAGCCAGCGGAGCCTTTGGGCTTTAATCCGCTGAACTATGATCAGGTCTGCGTAAAGGTCGTACAGCTCATCGTTAAATTTCCTTCGATACTCGCCGTTGGCATCACGGGAAGGACCATAAATCTACCGGAGAACTTTTTTCTCAAAATACTCCAAAAGCCATCTCATCTTCTCTTGACACTGTCCAATTCCGAGCCGTACATCAGGACTGGTATGATGAGAGACTTATAGAGCGTGATCTTTGTTTGTCGAGAGAGGACTTTACTTCTCAATTGCCTACTTAGTCCAAATAACACTTGTTGGCAAGGGTGATTCTCCGTTGGATTTCTAGACTGATATTATTTTCGGTGTTAATGCTGGTTCCCAAATAGACGAAGTCTCTCACCGTTTCAAACTTGTAGCTATCAACGGTGACTTGGCTGCCAAGGCGCAGGTGCGCCGATTCTTTCTTTGATGACAGCAGATACTTCGTCTTGTCCTCGTTCACCGCAAGACCCACTTTTTTCGCTTCCTTATCCAACCCAGAGAAAGCAGCGCTTACGGCGCGGCTGTTAAGACCAATGATATCAATATCATCGGCATACGCCAGCAATTGCACGCTCTTGTAAAAGATTGTGCCATTGCGGTTTAGCTCTGCTGCTCGAATTATCTTCTCCAGCATCAGGTTAAAGAAATCGCACGAAAGGGAGTCGCCCTGTCTGAAGCCTCGTTTGGTTTCAAATGGCTCAGAGAGGTCCTTCCCGATTCTGACGGAGCTGTTGGTTTTGCTCAACGTCATTTGGCGAAGCCATATAAGCTTTGCAGGCAACTTAAATTCAGACATGGCGGCATACAGGCAACTCCTTTTTGCGCTGTCAAAAGCGGCTTTAAAATCGACAAAGAGATGGTGAGTGTCGATTCTTTTATCATGGGTCTTCTCCAGGATTTGGCGTATCGTGAAAATCTGGTCGATGGTAGACTTACCAGGTTTAAAGCCACACTGATAAGGTCCAATCAGTTTGTCTACGATGGGCTTCAGTCTTTCACGCAATACGCTAGAAAGAACCTTATATGCGATATTAAGAAGACTGATTCCGCGGTAGTTGGTGGGGTTAGCGGGATCGCCTTTCTTGTGGATAGGGCAGAGCACACTTAAATTCCAATCTGGAGGCATGCACTCATCTGACCATATTCTGCATAAGAGCTGATGCATGCTTCTTACCAGCTCTTCGCCTCTCTTATTGTCCTTACAGGAACTTGCCCCGGTCTTTAAACCTTCCGTCATCCGCCGGATCTTTTCATAGAATTTTCGGGCATCATTCCTGTCGGGCAGCATCTCAAGCTCCTCACACTCACGCCTTTCGGCGTCACGTTTCTTTTTTCTGAAAAGGCGCCTCTCTTCCTTCCTCGCCTCACTATAGCGTTGTCATACACTGCGGGTTGCGCCCGTTCGCAACGTCTCCCGGTATGAAGCGTCCTTTTTGTCCGAGGCAGTGCTACATACGATATTTGGACCACGTAGGCTACGCACGTCCCGAACGGTGGAGCTGTGTCTGCCGTCGATCATGACATGATCAATCTGGTTTCTAGTTCTTTGATCAGGGGACAGCTATGTGGCTTGGTGTATTCGCTTATGCTGGAACCTGGTACTACTGATGACCATATTGCGAGCAGCGGCGAAGTCAATCAATCTAGTGCCGTTGGGGGATGTTATATCATATATAAGGAGTGTAATGGGGTGTGGCTGTTGTGCGACCTTGCCCAATCCCGACTCTTCCGTCCTCGTTCGTACACTCTGGGCAACGTGAGCTATCTAGGCTCGCGGCAGAAAGAGAGGGAGCTCCGGTGGGGCCACTCTGACATACTTGGTTTTAGGGCTCACCGAGGTCTTTTGCGCAGCGTCTGTTCACCATGAGGTGCGGCTGCAAGCGGGCGTCTGTCTTAAAGCAAGCGGCTCGCTATATAAATGATCGCCTTTCTTGTGGATAGGGCAGAGCACACTTAAATTCCAATCTGGAGGCATGCACTCATCTGACCATATTCTGCATAAGGGCTGATGCATGCTTCTTACCAGCTCTTCGCCTCTCTTATTGTCCTTACAGGAACTTGCCCCGGTCTTTAAACCTTCCGTCATCCGCCGGATCTTTTCATAGAATTTTCGGGCATCATTCCTGTCAGGCAGCATCTCAAGCTCCTCACACTCACGCCTTTCGGCGTAAAAAACTTAATACCAATGAAAACTAATGTACCAATTAGATTTTTTTTACACTAGGAAATTCTGGAATTCAAGTCTGCCGCGACATAGGCGACGGAGGTGAGAAGTGAGGGGAAGAGTACACTTGAGTTCGTATCATCAACTCGTTTCAAGTTTTTCTTACTATCTCCTCCACTCCTCCTTATACGCCCGTATTTTGCTTCATAACTATTTTCAAGAAAAATTTGCAAATGTAAACGCGAATGGAAAAAACAAAAGAGAACGCAAGAAGAAATCAAAAATTTCCTAATTTCCTTTTTCGCATCTTTCACGTGTAAATAAATATAGGTTAGGTTCAAGTGGCTGCCGCAGAGGCATACCTAGGCCAGTATTAAAAGGCCCGTTGTGATACCACCAACACTAGAAAAGTCAGTTCCAGGACCCTGGAAAATCCCGGTATTATCGGCATTCTCCACATAGCAGAATCCCGGGACTGACGTTCCTAAACCGACACCGTTACTCTCCTCGAACTATTTAGATTACTTAATGAAGGCCATCAGGTCCTTTATGTCCAGCTCCGTGACCTGGTGTAGGCTAACCAGGAAGGGAACTCCCAAAAAGCCCATTCTCGCACCACTTAAAGCCGGGCAGTTGCAGATGAGGTGCTCCACCGTTTCCTCCTCCTCATCATCCTTACAACTCCTGCAGCATCGTCGGTACACTCAGAGAAAAATAGAATTCTAAAATTAAGTCCGACCGGAATTAAATTTATCTTTTTCCATTCTTAAAATGTCAAGAAGTTTTCGTACTTAAATATTCTTAGAATAAGAATTTTTCGTTCTTGTTTTAGAAATTGAGATGCAAAAAGCTTCAAATAAGAATAAAGTACTTATATTAAGAATTTTATTCTTACAACAA
Organism: Campiglossa producta; assembly: GCA_964058755.1. Taxonomy (NCBI): domain Eukaryota; kingdom Metazoa; phylum Arthropoda; class Insecta; order Diptera; family Tephritidae; genus Campiglossa; species Campiglossa producta. The sequence continues at coordinate 53,646,577 of CAXKVI010000004.1, read as the reverse complement.
AACCATTACATACTCAAATCAATAAATAAGATGCAAAAAGCTTGAAATAGGAATAAAGTACTTAAATTAAGAAAATGTGTTCTTAAAACAAAACTATTACATACTCAAATCAATAAATTAGAAACGTGTCATTTAGAACAAACGATGGCACTATGCCTCCACCCTGCAAGCCAATTCCAGAAATCTCCATCTCGTAAATGCTAAAATATGCTAAAATGCTTAAGCAAATGAACTCTCAGAATTTCAGGAGATGACGCTTATTTGCGATTCTGATCCACAATCCGCCTAACTATGATAATAGTGCGTTATCTGCACTATAGATGGCGCGCAGGCATCACTGCAAGATGTCAATTTAGTTGTGATCCTTTACAACTCAGAAAAAGCCAGAAGTAAACCGAAGCATCCGAAGTTACTAGCTACTAATCCCTTACTTTTCAGCGTTACTCTACTTTTTTAATTACAAAATAAATTCCATTTTCGGTAAAAAGATTTGTGTTTGTTTATTAATATCGGTTAAGAACAGATTTTAAATTGTTATATAACCTTAATTTAATTATTTATTGAGTTTTTCTCTATAAAATTGTTATACGGAAACAAAAAATGTTTTTTAGTTATAACTTTTAAATGATAAATAATATTACTTTTGTGACTCCGGATTATGATTTCTGGGAATGAAACTCGTCTTTTGATTCTTCTCCCGTCTTTTTGCGACGTGTTTTTTGCAGTTTTAGGGCCACTTGCATAAAAGCCGATAACGCCTAATCGGTGATTAACTTGACAGCTAACCATAAAAAATACGTCAATTAAACTCCGGCCCTTAGTAGGATAGAAAAAAATACAATTTCCAAAATTATGGGCAAATACATAAGAGTTGAATTTTGTGAAGTGAGCCACTTTTTTTCGAAGTTGTACTATCTTTCTGAAACTTTTTTGTATGGTTCAAAACAACAAGAAAAAAATACCTTTGGGCCAGTTTTTCGAAATTCGAATTATTTTCAAAGTTATAGCTATCAACACTTTTCGAAATTCCTCACTTTTTGATGAATTTCTCACGATTGGTTAAACCGATTTTGCTAATTTTTTAAATATATATAAAAGATAGTATCTTCTACCAAACGACGATTATAATTTTTGGAAAAATTCGGAAAAATTGTAGGTGGCTCACTCCACAAAATTCAACTCATAATTAAATATCAATTTTTCTTATAAATTACACATATTTATTGTTTTTGAGTAATTTTAGGGCCTAAAACCACATAGTTCTACCCTTTTTCCTATTTTTTTTTTTGGGTTTTAGCAACAACATTTTTTCGTCGCCAAAATTTGCCAGCTTTTGGAAAAAATTGGAGATTTTAGGAGATGGCTAAAATTGCAAAATCGCAAATTTAGCTTAGTAGCTGTCAAAAACAACTGAGCTACGTTATCTGATTCATTTTGCGTTCATCGCTTAAATATGCCAAAAAATTAAGCTAAGATGGAGATTTATAGAGATTTGCTTTTACTGGAATCGCAAAAGTCGCTAAAATTTGGCAAAGTGAATTTAGAGATTTTAGGAGATGGTAATTAAGCATTAGCGAAAACTGGAATTCATGTACTGGTTAAGCGTTCTTACCTTATAAGAATTTTGTACTTCGTATAAGAATATTCGGTATTACCGTACTTTCGTGACCAAAATTCTTGATTTGGGCTAGATTTAAGTACAAAATTCTTGTTTTTTCTCTGAGTGTAGGGCACACCTAGTCTTTGTGCGAGCCTGCCAATGAGGCAGTGCCCAGTTAATACGCCTATTAATATGGAGATTTCTCTTCTCCTTAGGGCATAAATTAGTCTGGATCTTTTATGATCCCATTTCGGCCAGGTTTCTTTGGATATCCGGCATCCTGGAGATTGCAGCCATCTTTCGTTGGCTTGGCGGAGTGTGTACTCTTTCAGCATTAGCTTGCATGTGGAAAACGGCATACCTAAGCGCTCTTTATCCCGAAGAACCTGATTGGTCGTGCCCTGCCTCGCACGTTCGTCTGCCCTACAATTTCCCTCAATGTCCCTATGCCCCGGGACCCATGTGAGGTGCACTTGGTTCTGTTGAGCCATCTCTTGTAGAGATCGACTACAGCTGAGCGTCAGTTCAGAAATGAACGAGTAAGAGCTAAGGGGTTTGATGGCCGCTTGGCTGTCACTGAAAATAAAAATATCCTGTGTGATAGTGTGTTGGCCTAACCAAGCCGCGGCGTCCATGATTGCTGAAACTGCTGGGAATGTTTATTTTAAAACCGCTATCTCCGACTGTTGTGGTCGCACAACGATCTGTGCTCAGCGGAAGAAAGCTATCTAATCTAATCTTGGCTTGCGTCATAATGACGCTTAACCGCCGGCGATTTTGGCCGTTTCGTATCAAAGCACGCCAGTCATTCCTTTTTAGCGATAACTGACGACAATTGGAAACCCCAAGGGAGTTCAAGTCATCCTCCACCTGTTGTTTCCATCTCAGTCGAGGTCTCCCCCTTCATTTGCTGCCTAATTCGGGTGTCGATAGGAAAACTTTCTGTGCTGGTGCTTCTTTGTCCATTCGCATAACATGACACAGCCAGCGGAGCCTTTGGGCTTTAATGCGCTGGTCTGCGTAAAGCTCGTACAGCTCATCGTTAAATTTCCTTCGATACTCGCCGTTGGCATCACGGGAAGGACCATAAATCTTCCGGAGAACTTTTCTCTCAAATGCTCCAAGGGCCATCTCATCTTCTCTTGACACTGTCCATGATTCCGAGCCGTACATCAGGACTGGTATTATGAGAGACTTATAGAGCGTGATCTTTATTTGTCGAGAGAGGACTTTACTTCTCAATTGCCCACTTAGTCCAAATAACACTTGTTGGCAAGGGTGATTCTCCGTTGGATTTCTAGACTGATATTATTTTCGGTGTTAATGCTGGTTCCCAAATAGACGAAGTCTCTCACCGTTTCAAACTTGTAGCTATCAACGGTGACTTGGTTGCCAAGGCGCAGGTGCAGCGATTATTTCTTTGATGACAGCAGATACTTCGTCTTGTCCTCGTTCACCGCAAGACCCACTTTTTTCGCTTCCTTATCCAACCCAGAGAAAGCAGCGCTTACGGCGCGGTTGTTAAGGCCAATGATATCAATATCATCGGCATACGCCAGCAATTGCACGCTCCTGTAGAAGATTGTGCCATTGCGGTTTAGCTCTGCTGCTCGAATTATCTTCTCCAGCATCAGGTTGAAGAAATCGCACGAAAGGGAGTCGCCCTGTCTGAAGCCTCGTTTGGTTCCAAATGGCTCAGAGAGGTCCTTCCCGATTCTGACGAAGCTGTTGGTATTGCTCAGCGTCATTTGGCAAAGCCGTATAAGCTTTGCAGGGAAGTCAAACTCAGACATGGCGGTATACAGGCAACTCCTTTTTTCGCTGTCAAAAGCGGCTTTAAAATCGACAAAGAGGTGGTGTGTATCGATTCTTTTATCATGGGTCTTCTCCAGGATTTGGCGTATCGTGAAAATCTGTTCGATGGTAGACTTACCAGGTCTAAAGCCACACTGATAAGGTCCAATCAGTTTGTCCACGATGGGCTTCAGTCTTTCACACAATGCGCTAGAAAGAACCTTATATGCGATATTAAGAAGACTGATTCCGCGGTAGTTGGTGGGGTTAGCGGGATCGCCTTTCTTGTGGATTGGGCAGAGCACACTTAAATTCCAATCTGGAGGCATGCTTTTTACCAGCTCTTCGCCTCCGTGTTTGAACAGCTCGGCGGGTAGTCCGTCTTTTCCAGGCGCTTTGTTGTTTTTGAGCCGGGATATAGCTATCCTCACTTCTTCATAGTCAGGTGGTGGGACAACCTTTCCATCGTCAGGGATTGGGGTATCGGGTTCAACGTCTCCCTCGCAGTTTAGCAGTGAGGAGACGTGCTCCCTCCATAATTTAAGTACACTCTGTACGTCGGTTACCAGGTCGCCATTATTGTCCTTACAGGAACTTGCCCCGGTCTTTAAACCTTCCGTCATCCGCCGGATCTTTTCATAGAATTTTCGGGCATCGTTCATCACGTTTCTTTTTTCTGAAAAGGCGTCTCTCTTCCTTCTTCGCCTCACGATAGCGTTGCCATACACTGCGGGTTGCGCCCGTTCGCAACGTCTCCCTGTATGCAGCGTCCGTTTTGTCCGAGGCTGTGGTGCATTCCTCATCGTACCAATTGTTCTTGCGGGCTCGCCGAAACCCTATAGTGGCTTCAGCGGCGGTACGTAATGAGTGAGAGATATGCTTCCATTGCTCGGTTACATCGTTAGGTCGAGGATGAGGTCGAGCATGATTGGTCGAATGATTGCAGTGTAGATCCATTTGCATATTTTGGGGCTAAGCCCCCATTTCTTTCCAATGGCTCTTTTGCACGTGTAGAGTGCAATACACGCTTTCATCTGGCGCTGAAGAACATTCTCCTTCCAGGTTAGTTTCCTATCCGGAACTGTGCCCAAGAACTTGGCTTTGTCAGCCAAGTTCAGGTGCATGTCATTCAGTTTTGGTAGTATTAGAAGTGGTATCTTATAGCGGTTGGTGAAAAGGACAAAGGAAACCTCTTGCAGTGCTAATTGCATCAAGTCGCACAGGGTTTGTGGGAATTTGCCCCTATATACTATAGCTAAGTCGTCTGCATATGCCACTACCTTCCCGCCCCCCAGCTTGTGTCTCGCAGCATCGAGTTGACAGTGAGGTTCCATAGAAGCGGGGAGAGAACACCACCCTGAGGCGTTCCCCTTGTGACATAGCGTGATAAATCAACCGAGCCCAGTGAAGAAACTATTCGTCTACCCTTAGTAGTTGATCAATAAGTCCAATAAGAGATTTGGTTATGCCCAGACTTGTTAAAGCGGTGTTTATAGCATCAGGGCTTATGTTGTTGAAGGCTCCTTCAATATCTAAAAAGGCCACAAGACAGTACTCCTTTTCATACTGCGATTTTTCAATAACAGAAACTAGGCTGTGAAGCGCAGTTTCTGTAGATTTCCCTTTGGTGTATGCATGCTGATAGCTAAAGATAAGGTTGCTATCAATAGTAGAGGAGAGGTAGTCATTTATTATCCTCCCGAAGGTTTTCAGCACAAAGGATGAGAGACTGATCGGCCTATAGTCCTTGGGCTCGTAGTGAGATGCTTCCTCGCCTTTGGAATAAACACTACCGTGGCACTGCTCCAGGAGCGCGGAATGTAGCTAAGAGCCAGGCAGGCTGTATAGAGAAATACCAGCCATTTGGCTGATGTCTCCAGCGTGTTTATGAGTTGTGCGGGAATAATCCCGTCAGGCCCGGCAGCCTTGAACGGTTCGAAGCTTTTAACCGCTCATCTGACCTTTTCCTCCGTGATGGGTATGTATACAGCCAGGTTTGTTGTAGGAGCTAAGGGTTCCTCATGCAAGTTCCCTTGGAAGTGCGTATTCAAGAGCAGCTCTAGGGTTTCCCCCTCCGTGCTGGTCCAGGATCCGTCAGGTTTGCGCAAATAGCGACCCCAGTGCAGAAATTTCTCCACGATAATCTCTGCGCCTGCCTCAGAGCTTTTTTGTAGGCCCTAAGTTTAACTTTATTTTCGAGCCATTGATTCTCCGTGCCAAGGCTCTTGGCCTTATTAAATTGTGTCCTACACGATTTGCGGAGCGAGTCCAGGTCGTAGGACCACCAATGCGGCCTATGTTTACCGCGTGGTTTTGGCACTGGGCAATCCTGCTCTAGGGCATTCGAGAGCGCCGTTGTAAAGGTCTTTACCAGATCCTCCAACTCCCCTACTGATGAGGGAACCATTGTGTAGCTGCCAGTTAGTGTTACGTGGGTTGCGTTTCATAACCAGCTGCTCAATATCGCGGGTTAATTCACTGTTCAGTACTTCACTGTACAATACTTCAAAATAAACTGATTCAAGTGCGTTGTCTTTGCGCGGTTTATACACCCTAGCAGACAGCAGCTTCATAACCTAGAAATGTCTACGCATTTTTGGGTTGTTCGTGCAACAGTGTTCTCGAAACGTTTATCTATCGTCATCTCATCTTTGTGCCACATTCGCAAATATGCAAGCTGCCTCTCCCTCTCTCGCTCTCGCGTCATGTACCTAAACAGCTGTAGTTGTCGTACTGACGCTAGTGGTGGAAATACGCTAGAGTTGGGAGATGGGCGATTCTAGAGAACATTCGCCACACTGCCCCCCACCTAAGTCTCATCGTCCCGATCAGACACATTTCCCGATCCAAACGTTGCTAGCCTTTCCAGGTGAACCACCTTCATTCTGTTTCGTGGTCTTCCAACAGTTTATATGCGGTAGACAACATAATTTATCTGCTTCATGACTTTATATGGGCCTTCCCAGTTACATTGCAGTTTTGGGGACAAACCTTTCTTACGTTGTGGGTTGTATAACAGAATTAAGTCTCCTTCTTTAAAACCTTCAGAGTTGTATGCTTTGTCGTATCTGGCTTTCATCTTATCACTAATGATCTTTGTCCGTTGTCTTACGAGGCCATGTATTTCTCTCATCTCTTCTTCCAAGATGCTAGTGGATTTCCTGGCATTTATTCCTTTATCAGCATTTATCCCAAACTTCAAGTCAGCTGGCAACCGAAGATCATTCCCAAAAATTACTTTTGCCGGAGTTTGACCCATTGTTTCATGTATTGCCGAGCGATATGCCATCAGGAACAAGGAGATGTGCGTGCCCCAATCTTTCTGGAACTTATCCACTACTTTCCTCATGTGCTCTTCCAAGGTTCGATTGCAACGTTCCACCATGCCATCTGACTGAGGATGCAGTGCAGTTGTACGCGTTTTCCGAATACCCAATGTCTTGCACATTTCTTGGAATACAACCGATTCGAAATTCCTGCCTTGGTCAGAATGTAACTCCATCGGTACACCAAACCTCGCTACCCAATTGTTAATGAACACCTCTGCTGTATTGGTTTCTGCCTCTTGATTTGGAATCGGGTAAACTTCTGGCCATTTGCTGAAATAGTCCGTAATAACTAGTACGTATTTGTTTCCGAGTTTGCTAGTAGGAAATGGACAAGCTACATCCATGGCAATCCTCTCAAACGGTGCACCGGTATTGTACTGCTTCATCTGTCCATGGCTTCTCGACTTCGGACCCTTTGCTCTGAGGCACACCTCACAGTTGGCAATCCACTCCGCAATCGAATGCCGGCAACCAACCCAAAAGAATCTCTGCTTGACTTTCTCCAATATTTTTGTGACTCCTAGATGACCTCCACTTGGATCGTTATGTAGCTCATTCAAAACATCAGAGATTTTCTTCCTTGGGACAACTACCAGCTTCCGAGCGCATTGACCGTCTTCGCTTTCCCATACTCTATGTAAGCAACCGGATACCAATTTCAAACTGTTCCACTGTGCCCAATATGACTTGGCAACAGGACTCTCATTTTGTTCCATCCCCTGCATCACACGTACCAGATCTGGATCCTCTAGCTGTAACTTTCTTAGTTGATCCATCTTCCATTCGTCCCTAGATGTTATAGTCATCAGCCGTGCATCTATAACATCTTCCTTGGTCGCCGGGACATTGCATCAGCATAACCGTGGTTGCTGTCGTTGCGATGCTCTATGGAAAAGTCATAACTTTGTAGTCGCTCTATCCACCGTGCCAATTGACCTTCCGGATTACGGAACTGCAAAAGCCATTTCAACGCTGCATGGTCTGTCCTGACGTGGAATCGCTGTCCATAGAGATACTTGTGGAAATGTTTGATGTACTCCACCAATGCCAGTAGTTCTCTTCGTGTTATACAATAGTTCCTTTCGGGCTTTCCAATTGTGCGGCTATAGTATGCCACTACCTTCTCCTGCCCATCGACAATCTGTGACAAAACTCCTCCAATCTCATTACCACTTGCATCTGTATCCAGAATAAACGTTGAACCTGGGATTGGTTACGCTAACATTGGGGCAGTACACAGCCGTTCCTTCAAGGTTTTGGAAAGCCACTTCATGTTCCTTCTTCCAATCAAATGACATATTCTTTCTGGTCAACTCATGAAGGCTACTGGCTACGTTGGCGAAATTCCCTACAAATCGGCAATAATACGCATGAGCCCCCATTTTTTTCCAATGGCTCTTTTGCACGTGTAGAGTGCAATACACGTTTTCTTCTGGCGCCGAAGAACATTCTCCTTCCAGGCTGTTTTCCTATCAAGAACTGGGCCTACGAACTGTGCTGTCAGCCAAGTTCAGGCGCACGCCATTCAGTATTGGTAGGTTTAACGGTGGTATCTTATAGCGGTTGGTGAATAGGACCAGTTCGACTTTTCCCGGGTTGATGCACAGTCCGCAGCGCGAGCACCATGAGGAAACCTCTCGCAGTGCTACTTGCATCAAGTCGCACAGGGTTTGAGGGAATTTGCCCCTATATACTATAGCTAAGTCGTCTGCATATGCCACTTCCTTCCCGCCAACCCAGCGTGTATCTCGCAGCAGCGAGTTGACAGTGAGGTTCCATAGAAGCGGGGAGAGAACACCACCCTGCGGCGTTCCCCTTGTGACATAGCGTGATACGTCAACCGAGCCCAGTGATGAAACTATTCGTCTACCCCTTAGTAGTTGATCCAATAAGAGACCTGCTTATGCCCACCTTTGTTAAGGCGGTGTTTATAGCATCAGGGCTTATGTTGTTGAAGGCTCCTTCAATATTTAAAAAGGCCACAAGACAGTAATCCTTTTCATACAGCGATTTTTCAATAACAGAAACTAGGCTGTGAAGCGCAGTTTCTGTAGATTTCCCTTTGGTGTATGCATGCTGATAGCTAAAGATAAGGTTGCTATCAATAGTAGAGGAGAGGTAGTCATTTATTATCCTCCCGAAGGTTTTCAGCACAAAGTATGAGAGACTGATCGGCCTATAGTCCTTGGGCTCGTAGTGAGATGCTTCCTCGCCTTTGGAATAAACACTACCGTGGCACTGCTCCAGGAGCGCGGAATGTAGCTAAGAGCCAGGCAGGCTGTATAGAGAAATACCAGCCATTTGGCTGATGTCTCCAGCGTGTTTATGAGTTGTGCGGGAATAATCCCGTCTGGCCCGGCAGCCTTGAACGGTTCGAAGCTTTCAACCGCTCATCTGACCTTTTCCTCCGTGATGGGTATGTATACAGCCAGGTTTGTTGTAGGAGCTAAGGGTTCCTCATGCAAGTTCCCTTGGAAGTGCGTATTCAAGAGCAGCTCTAGGGTTTCCCCCTCCGTGCTGGTCCAGGATCCGTGAGGTTTGCGCAAATAGCGACCCCAGTGCAGAAATTTCTCCACGATAATCTCTGCGCCTGCCTCAGAGCTTTTTTGTAGGCCCTAAGTTTAACTTTATTTTCGAGCCATTGATTCTCCGTGCCAAGGCTCTTGGCCTTATTAAATTGTGTCCTACACGATTTGCGGAGCGAGTCCAGGTCGTAGGACCACGAATGCGGCCTATGTTTACCGCGTGGCACTGAGCAATCCTGCTCTAGGGCATTCGAGAGCGCCGTTGTAAAGGTCTTTACCAGATCCTCCAACTCCCCTACTGATGAGGGGACCTGTGGGGCAGTGCTGGTAGGTCCCTAGATAGTATTTAATTATGTAGCTGCCAGTTAGTGTTACGTGGGTTGCGTTTCATAACCAGATGCTCAATATCGCGGGTTAATTCACTGTTCAGTACTTCACTGTACAATACTTCAAAATAAACTGATTCAAGTGCGTTGTCTTTGCGCGGTTTATACACCCTAGCAGACAGCAGCTTCATAACCTAGAAATGTCTACGCATTTTTGGGTTGTTCGTGCAACAGTGTTCTCGAAACGTTTATCTATCGTCCTCCTCTTTGTGCCACATTCGCAAATATGCAAGCTGCCTCTCCCTCTCTCGCTCTCGCGTCATATACCTAAACAGCTGTAGTTGTCGTACTGACGCTAGTGGTGGAAATACGCTAGAGTTGGGAGATGGGCGGTTCTAGAGAACATTCGCCACACTGCGCCCCACCTAAGTCTGATCGTCCCGATCAGACACATTTCCCGATCCAAACGTTGCTAGCCTTTCCAGGTGAACCACCTTCATTTTGTTTCGTGGTCTTCCAACAGTTTATATGCGGTAGACAACATCATTTATCTGCTTCATGACTTTATATGGGCCTTCCCAGTTACATTGCAGTTTTGGGGACAAACCTTTCTTACGTTGTGGGTTGTATAACAGCATTAAGTCTCCTTCTTTAAAACCTTCCGAGTTGTATGCTTTGTCGTATCTGGCTTTCATCTTATCACTAATGATCTTTGTCCGTTGTCTTACGAGGCCATGTATTTCTCTCATCTCTTCTTCCAAGATGCTAGTGGATTTCCTGGCATTTATTCCTTTATCAGCATTTATCCCAAACTTCAAGTCAGCTGGCAACCGAAGATCATTCCCAAAAATTACTTTTGTCGGAGTTTGACCCATTGTTTCATGTATTGCCGAGCGATATGCCATCAGGAACAAGGAGATGTGCGTGCCCCAATCTTTCTGGAACTTATCCACTACTTTCCTCATGTGCTCTTCCAAGGTTCGATTGCAACGTTCCACCATGCCATCTGACTGAGGATGCAGTGCAGTTGTACGCGTTTTCCGAATACCCAATGTCTTGCACATTTCTTGGAATACAACCGATTCGAAATTCCTGCCTTGGTCAGAATGTAACTCCATCGGTACACCAAACCTCGCTACCCAATTGTTAATGAACACCTCTGCTGTATTGGTTTCTGCCTCTTGATTTGGAATCGGGTAAACTTCTGGCCATTTGCTGAAATAGTCCATAATAACTAGTACGTATTTGTTTCCGAGTTTGCTAGTAGGAAATGGACAAGCTACATCCATGGCAATCCTCTCAAACGGTGCACCGGTATTGTACTGCTTCATCTGTCCATGGTTTCTCGACTTCGGACCCTTTGCTCTGAGGCACACCTCACAGTTGGCAATCCACTCCGCAATCGAATGCCGGCAACCAACCCAAAAGAATCTCTGCTTGACTTTCTGCAATGTTTTTGTGACTCCTAGATGACCTCCACTTGGATCGTTATGTAGCTCATTCAAAACATCAGAGATTTTCTTCCTTGGGACAACTACCAGCTTCCGAGCGCATTGACCGTCTTCGCTTTCCCATACTCTATGTAAGCAACCGGATACCAATTTCAAACTGTTCCACTGTGCCCAATATGACTTGGCAACAGGACTCTCATTTTGTTCCATCCCCTGCATCACACGTACCAGATCTGGATCCTCTAGCTGTAACTTTCTTAGTTGATCCATCTTCCATTCGTCCCTAGATGTTATAGTCATCAGCCGTGCATCTATAACATCTTCCTTGGTCGCCGGGACATTGCATCAGCATTACCGTGGTTGCTGTCTTTGCGATGCTCTATGGAAAAGTCATAACTTTGTAGTCGCTCTATCCACCGTGCCAATTGACCTTCCGGATTACGGAACTGCAAAAGCCATTTCAACGCTGCATGGTCTGTCCTGACGTGGAATCGCTGTCCATAGAGATACTTGTGGAAATGTTTGATGTACTCCACCAATGCCAGTAGTTCTCTTCATGTTACACAATAGTTCCTTTCGGGCTTTCCAATTGTGCGGCTATAGTATGTCACTACCTTCTCCTGCCCATCGACAATCTGTGACAAAACTCCTCCAATCTCATAACCACTTGCATCTGTATCCAGAATAAACGTTGAACCTGGGATTGGTTACGCTAACATTGGGGCAGTGCACAGCCGTTCCTTCAAGGTTTTGGAAAGCCACTTCTTGTTCCTTCTTCCAATCAAATGACATATTCTTTCTGGTCAACTCATGAAGGCTACTGGCTACGCTGGCGAAATTCCCTACAAATCGGCAATAATACGCATAAGCCCCCATTTTTTTCCAATGGCTCTTTTGCACGTGTAGAGTGCAATACACGTTTTCTTCTGGCGCTGAAGAACATTCTCCTTCCAGGCTGTTTTCCTATCAAGAACTGGGCCTACGAACTGTGCTGTCAGCCAAGTTCAGGCGCACGCCATTCAGTATTGGTAGGTTTAACGGTGGTATCTTATAGCGGTTGGTGAATAGGACCAGTTCGACTTTTCCCGGGTTGATGCACAGTCCGCAGCGCGAGCACCATGAGGAAACCTCTCGCAGTGCTACTTGCATCAAGTCGCACAGGGTTTGTGGGAATTTGCCCCTATATACTATAGCTAAGTCGTCTGCATATGCCACTTCCTTCCCGCCAACCCAGCGTGTATCTCGCAGCAGCGAGTAGACAGTGAGGTTCCATAGAAGCGGGGAGAGAACACCTCCCTGCGGCGTTCCCCTTGTGACATAGCGTGATACGTCAACCGAGCCCAGTGATGAAACTATTCGTCTACCCCTTAGTAGTTGATCCAATAAGAGACCTGCTTATGCCCACCCTTGTTAAGGCGGTGTTTATAGCATCAGGGCTTATGTTGTTGAAGGCTCCTTCAATATCTAAAAAGGCCACAAGACAGTAATCCTTTTCATACAGCGATTTTTCAATAACAGAAACTAGGCTGTGAAGCGCAGTTTCTGTAGATTTCCCTTTGGTGTATGCATGCTGATAGCTAAAGATAAGGTTGCTATCAATAGTAGAGGAGAGGTAGTCATTTATTATCCTCCCGAAGGTTTTCAGCACAAGTATAGAGAAATACCAGCCATTTGGCTGATGTCTCCAGCGTGTTTATGAGTTGTGCGGGAATAATCCCGTCTGGCCCGGCAGCCTTGAACGGTTCGAAGCTTTTAACCGCTCATCTGACCTTTTCCTCCGTGATGGGTATGTATACAGCCAGGTTTGTTGTAGGAGCTAAGGGTTCCTCATGCAAGTTCCCTTGGAAGTGCGTATTCAAGAGCAGCTCTAGGGTTTCCCCCTCCGTGCTGGTCCAGGATCCGTCAGGTTTGCGCAAATAGCGACCCCAGTGCAGAAATTTCTCCACGATAATCTCTGCGCCTGCCTCAGAGCTTTTTTGTAGGCCCTAAGTTTAATTTTATTTTCGAGCCATTGATTCTCCGTGCCAAGGCTCTTGGCCTTATTAAATTGTGTCCTACACGATTTGCGGTGCGAGTCCAGGTCGTAGGACCACCAATGCGGCCTATGTTTACCGCGTGGTTTTGGCACTGGGCAATCCTGCTCTAGGGCATTCGAGAGCGCGGTTGTAAAGGTCTTTACCAGATCCTCCAACTCCCCTACTGATGAGGGGACCTGTGGGGCAGTGCTGGTAGGTCCCTAGATAGTATTTCATTGTGTAGTGCCAGTTAGTGTTACGTGGGTTGCGTTTCATAACCAGCTGCTCAATATCGCGGGTTAATTCACTGTTCAGTACTTCACTGAACAATACTTCAAAATAAAATGATTCAAGTGCGTTGTCTTTGCGCGGTTTATACACCCTAGCAGACAGCAGCTTCATAACCTAGAAATGTCTACGCATTTTTGCGTTGTTCGTGCAACAGTGTTCTCGAAACGTTTATCTATCGTCATCTCCTCTTTGTGCCACATTCGCAAATATGCAAGCTGCCTCTCTCGCTCTCGCGTCATGTACCTAAACAGCTGTAGTTGTCGTACTGACGCTAGTGGTGGAAATACGCTAGAGTTGGGAGATGGGAGATTCTAGAGAACATTCGCCACACTGCCCCCCACGTAAGTCTGATCGTCCCGATCAGACACATTTCCCGATCCAAACGTTGCTAGCCTTTCCAGGTGAACCACCTTCATTTTGTTTCGTGGTCTTCCAACAGTTTATATGCGGTAGACAACATAATTTATCTGCTTCATGACTTTATATGGGCCTTCCCAGTAACATTGCAGTTTTGGGGACAAACCTTTCTTACGTTGTGGGTTGTATAACAGCATTAAGTCTCCTTCTTTAAAACCTTCCGAGTTGTATGCTTTGTCGTATCTGGCTTTCATCTTATCACTAATGATCTTTGTCCGTTGTCTTACGAGGCCATGTATTTCTCTCATCTCTTCTTCCAAGATGCTAGTGGATTTCCTGGCATTTATTCCTTTATCAGCATTTATCCCAAACTTCAAGTCAGCTGGCAACCGAAGATCATTCCCAAAAATTACTTTTGCCGGAGTTTGACCCATTGTTTCATGTATTGCCGAGCGATATGCCATCAGGAACAAGGAGATGTGCGTGCCCCAATCTTTCTGGAACTTATCCACTACTTTCCTCATGTGCTCTTCCAAGGTTCGATTGCAACGTTCCACCATGCCATCTGACTGAGGATGCAGTGCAGTTGTACGCGTTTTCCGAATACCCAATGTCTTGCACATTTCTTGGAATACAACCGATTCGAAATTCCTGCCTTGGTCAGAATGTAACTCCATCGGTACACCAAACCTCGCTACCCAATTGTTAATGAACACCTCTGCTGTATTGGTTTTTGCCTCTTGATTTGGAATCGGGTAAACTTCTGGCCATTTGCTGAAATAGTCCATAATAACTAGTACGTATTTGTTTCCGAGTTTGCTAGTAGGAAATGGACAAGCTACATCCATGGCAATCCTCTCAAACGGTGCACCGGTATTGTACTGCTTCATCTGTCCATGGCTTCTCGACTTCGGACCCTTTGCTCTGAGGCACACCTCACAGTTGGCAATCCACTCCGCAATCGAATGCCGGCAACCAACCCAAAAGAATCTCTGCTTGACTTTCTCCAATGTTTTTGTGACTCCTAGATGACCTCCACTTGGATCGTTATGTAGCTCATTCAAAACATCAGAGATTTTCTTCCTTGGGACAACTACCAGCTTCCGAGCGCATTGACCGTCTTCGCTTTCCCATACTCTATGTAAGCAACCGGATACCAATTTCAAACTGTTCCACTGTGCCCAATATGACTTGGCAACAGGACTCTCATTTTGTTCCATCCCCTGCATCACACGTACCAGATCTGGATCCTCTAGCTGTAACTTTCTTAGTTGATCCATCTTCCATTCGTCCGTAGATGTTATAGTCATCAGCCGTGCATCTATAACATCTTCCTTGGTCGCCGGGACATTGCATCAGCATTACCGTGATTGCTGTCTTTGCGATGCTCTATGGAAAAGTCATAACTTCCGAATTACGGAACTGCAAAAGCCATTTCAACGCTACATGGTCTGTCCTGACGTGGAATCGCTGTCCATAGAGATACTTGTGGAAATGTTTGATGTACTCCACCAATGCCAGTAGTTCTCTTCGTGTTACACAATAGTTCCTTTCGGGCTTTCCAATTGTGCGGCTATAGTATGCCACTACCTTCTCCTGCCCATCGACAATCTGTGACAAAACTCCTCCAATCTCATAACCACTTGCATCTGTATCCAGAATAAACGTTGAACCTGGGATTGGTTACGCTAACATTGGGGCAGTGCACAGCCGTTCCTTCAAGGTTTTGGAAAGCCACTTCATGTTCCTTCTTCCAATCAAATGACATATTCTTTCTGGTCAACTCATGAAGGCTACTGGCTACGCTGGCGAAATTCCCTACAAATCGGCAATAATACGTGCGCAGTCCAAGTAAACTTCGTAACTAATGCAAATCGTTGGGTCTTAGCCAATCCTTTACTGCTTCGATCTTCTCTTCTGCCGTGCAAATTCCCTCCGTAGTAACCTTGTGACCCAAGCAACTTACTTCCTTCTTGAACAATCCACACTTTTTGGGACTTAATTTCAGCCCGGCGCCAGCTATCCTTTGGAAAACTTCCTCTAAGTTCTTAAGGTGTTCCTCAAAGCTTTTTCCCAACACGATGATGTCGTCCAGGTACACCAAACATGTTTTCCAATGCAGTCCGTTCAATTCTTAATCCATGAGTCTCTCAAAAGTAGCTGGAGCGTTACATAGTCCAAAGGGCATTACCGTAAATTGTCACAGCCCCTCTCCAACGCTGAAGGCTGTCTTTTCCTTATCCTCATCTTTAACCTCCACTTGCCAATAGCCGCTTTTCAAGTCAAGTGTAGAAAACCATTTCGTACCAGATAGTGAGTCCAGAGTATCGTCAATTCTCGGTAATGGATAGCTGGCCTTTTTCGTTACGTCGTTCAGCTTCCGGTAATCCACGCAGAACCGCATTTTCCCATCCTTTTTCTTCACTAGCACTACCGGTGAGCTCCATGGACTAGCTGATGGTTCGATCACACCGCTCTCACTCATTTCCTGTATAATTTCTCTTTCCACTTGGCGTTTGGCCAAGGGAACACTTCGAGGAGCTTGGCGGATTGGCCTCGCATCACCGGTATCAATTTGATGCTTCACAACATTGGTTCTACCTGGCTTGGAACCATCCTTGTCAAATATGCTCGAAGTTGTTTCGCCTTGTTCTGGTGGTCTTTGTCGAGCTCCTCTGTCCATGCCATGATATCATCCGAAAGAGCGATATTGCTGGTAGAAATATTTCCGTGGAGCTATTCACAATTTATAACCACCTCCACTTCCTGACATTGTCCCAATATAGCTTCCTTGATCGGCGATCGGAACTCATTTAGTACTCTTACCGGTATACGTCCATCTTGTTTTGTCATAGCCAGTGTTTTTCCTACTAATATATGCGCCTTTGATTTGTTTGCTGTCTCTACCACCCACAATTTGTTTGTCCCGTAATCTCCATCAATCCTTGCCCAAACGATCGCCTCCGACTTCGGTGGAGTTTGTTGGTTTTCTTCCATGAGGACCCGCTTACTGATGTACTTGTTCCCGTAACCAAAATTTAGTGGCACATCCATGTTCTTATAGCTCATTGTCCTGTTTTGCATGTCGATCTTGACGCCTTGGTTGCTTAAGAAATCCAAACCAACTATGATCTCATCAACAATATCTGCCACTATTAAATTATGCAGTACGGTGGCATTCCCAATCGCGGTTTCACATGTTACTTCTCCTTGGACTTGGGTGTAATCACCGGTCGCCGTACGCAGCTTTGCTCCATGTAATGGCCTCACTTCTTTGTTGACCAAAAAAAAAAAAAACTAATGGCGGCGATATACCAACAGGTTATCATAACCTCTAACGAGATTTTTAGCCGAGCTTCTCTTTCCAACTTGTGGTGTGTTGCTTTTGAGTTTTTTCTACAAGTTTGTTGACCAAATCGGATCGAATAATGGAATGAGATGCGTCCGTATGAACAGTCAGTAAACGCTCCGTTCCGTCCACGAGTCCTCCAACAGTAACATTACTCGACTTCCTTCCGATCTGTGAGACAGAGATTATGGGGCATCCAATTGCGGGAGCCAGCCTACGCCCCTTGCGTCTGACTCTCTTTAGTCTAACGGTTGGTTGGATGGGGAGACTTGCTCATCTCCTTCAGCGTTGCGCTTTCGTCCGCTTGCATTACTGGAATTTTTGGAGCCAGATCCAGGTCCACAATGCACGTTAGTGCAATATGACCAGATTTTCCGCACTTGAAGCACTTAATAGCTTGCTTCCCGTTTAATGCTTCTAGGATTTTGTCAATTTTCTCGGCCCAGTCTGGCGTATCCACTTCCACACGGTGAGCTTTGTACGTTGGTTTACTCAAAAGCGAGGCTGTTTCTTGTGTTAGAGCATGTGATACCGTCTCGCAATTATCAGCCCCAAGTATTTGGTTCTGGTAGATAGAGTTAGCTGCTGGCCTTTCAGCATCGGTAGTTCGAACGTAGGTGGCTTATACTTCCTCGTGAAGAGAAGAAGCTCCGTTTTGTCCGCATTTAGCCCTAGGCCACACTCTTGTGCCCACCTGCTTAGCTTTGCCAACCTTCTTTCCATGATCTCGCTCATCACCGAAGGGAAGGGACCCGAAACAAGGATCGCCACGTCGTCGGCGTACGCCACAACCTTTACTCCATTCATCACCATCATTTATTGGCGCTTAACCGCCTAAGCGATTTTGGCCGTTGCGTATCAAAGCACGCCAGTCATTCCTTTTTAGCGATAACTGACGCCCATTGGAAACCCCAAGGGAGTTCAAGTCATCCTCCACCTGTTGTTTCCATCTCAGTCAAGGCCTCCCCCTTCCTCTGCTGCCGAATTCAGGCGACGATAGGAAAACCTTCTTTTCTGGAGCTTCTTTGTCCATTCGCATAACATGGTCCAGCCAGCAGAGTCTTTGGGCTTTAATTCGCTGGACTATGGTCAGATCTGCGTAGAGCTCGTACAGCTCATCGTTAAATTTCCTTCGATACTCGCCGTTGGCATCACGGGAAGGACCATAAATCTTCCGGAGAACTTTTCTCTCAAATACTCCAAGGGCCATCTCATCTTCTCTTGACATTGTCCATGAATCTGAGCCATACATCAGGACAGGTATGATGAGAGACTTATAGAGCGTGATCTTTGTTCTTCGAGAGAGGACTTTACTTCTCAATTGCCTACTCAGTCCAAAGTAGCACTTGTTGGCAAGAGTGATTCTCCGCTGGATTTCTAGACTGATATTATTTTCGGTGTTAATACTGGTTCCCAAATAGACGAAGTCCCTCACAGTTTCAAATTTGTAACTATCAACAGTGACATGGCGCGGTTGTTAAGGCCAATGATATCAATATCATCGGCATACGCCAGCAATTGCACGCTCTTGTAAAAGATTGTACCATTGCGGTTTAGCTCTGCTGCTCGAATTATCTTCTCCAGCATCAGATTGAAGAAATCGCACGAAAGGGAGTCGCCCTGTCTGAAGCCTCGTTTGGTTTCAAATGGCTCAGAGAGGTCCTTCCCGATTCTGACGGAGCTGTTGGTATTGCTCAACGTCATTTGGCAAAGCCGTATAAGCTTTGCAGGGAAGTCAAATTCAGACATGGCGGCATACAGGCAACTCCTTTTTGCGCTGTCAAAAGCGGCTTTGAAATCGACAAAGAGATGGTGTGTGTCGATTCTTTTATCATGGGTCTTCTCCAGGATTTGGCGTATCGTGAAAATCTGGTCGATGGTAGACTTACCAGGTCTAAACACACTGATAAGGTCCAATCAGTTTGTCTACGATGGGCTTCAGCCTTTCACACAGCACGCTAGAAAGAAACTTATACGCAATATTAAGAAGACTAATTCCGCGGTAGTTGGTGCGGTTAGCGGGATCGCCTTTCTTGTGGATTGGGCAAAGCACACTTAAATTCCAATCCGGAGGCATGCATTCGTCTGACCATATTCTGCATAAGAGCTGATGCATGCTTTTTACCAGCTCTTCGCCTCCGTGTTTGAACAGCTCGGCGGGTAGTCCGTCTTTTCCAGGCGCTTTGTTGTTTTTGAGCCGGGATATAGCTATCCTCACTTCATCATAGTCAGGTGGTGGGACGACTTTTCCATCGTCAGGGATTGGAGTATCGGGTTCGACGTCTCCCTCGCAATTTAGCAGTGAGGAGAAGTGCTCCCTCCATAATTTAAGTACACTTTGTTCGTCGGTTACCAGGTCGCCATTATTGTCCTTACAGGAGCTTGCCCCGGTCTTAAAACCTTCCGTCATCCGCCGGATCTTTTCATAGAATTTTCGGGCATCATTCCTGTCAGGCAGCATCTCAAGCTCCTCACACTCACGCCTTTCGGCTTCACGTTTCTTTTTTCTGAAAAGGCGCCTCTCTTCCTTCCTCGCCTCACTATAGCGTTGCCATACACTGCGGGTTGCGCCCGTTCGCAACGTTTCCCTGTATGCAGCGTCCTTTTTGTCCGAGGCAGTGCTACATTGGGTGTGGTTGCTGTGTGACCTTGCCCAATCCCGACTCTTGCGTCCTCGTTGGTACACTCTGGGCAACGTGAGCTATTCTAGGCTCGCGGCAGAAAGAGAGAGAGCCCCGGTGGGGCCACTCTGACATACTTGGTTTAAGGGCTCACCAAGGTCTTTTGCGCAGCGTCTGTTCACCATGAGGTGCGGCTGCAAGCGGTCGTCTGTCTTGAAGCAAGCGGCTCGCTATATAAATGTGTAAAAATATTTTCAAAACAAAAAAAACCCGAAACGGGTTGTGCGCTGGGTTTGGGACCCGCCACGTAAAAAATCTAGTCCAATGAAAAAATCGAAAAAGCCTCGGATGAGAACCCCCTTTAATGTTGACGACCCGGCAAAACGAAGTAAGGACAATGAGAAGGATATTAGGGCATGTACGTGGAATGTCCGGACCCTTTCTAGGGAGCGTACCGCTGCCCGACTGGTTGATGTCCTCGCGAGCGCAAAGGCTGACATCACCGCCCTGCAGGAAATGCGATGGACGGGGCAAGGAAAGACGGTCATCGGTCCTTGTGACGTATACTACAGTGGCCAGACACGTGGCAAAGCGCGTGGTGTAGGATTTGTGGTGGGAAAGAGACTTCGCCGCCAGGTACTAGCGTTCACTCCTGTGGGCGAGCGTCTCGCGGCGATCCGCATCAAGGCGAGGTTTTTCAACATAACATTTATCTGCGCCTATGCGCCGACTGAGGAGACGGACGACGCAGAGAAGGAATACTTCTACGATAAACTTGAACAAGCCTATGATCGCTGCCCCCTGCATGATATCAAAATCGTGCTCGGCAACTTTAATGCCAAGGTGGGCAAGGAAGGAGTCTTTGGTCCTACAGTTGGAAAATTCAGTCTCCACGATATAACATCCCCCAACGGCACTAGGTTGATTGACTTCGCCGCTTCCTGCTATATGGTCATCAATAGTACCAGGTTCCAGCATAAGCGAATACACCAAGCTACCTGGCTGTCCCCTGATCAAAGAACAAGAAACCAGATTGATCATGTCATGATCGACGGCAGACACAGCTCCACCGTTCTAGACGTGCGTACCCTACGCGGTCCCAATATCGACTCGGACCATTATCTTGTTGCAGCCAAGATACGCACACGCCTCTGTACAGCGAAGAAAGTACGCACAGTAACGGAAGGAAAGTTTGACGTCGAGAAGCTGCGCGTGACACAGACAGCTGATAATTTCTCCACTCGACTCTCACACCTGCTATCGGAGAGCAATCCTCGACCTAACGATGTAACCGAGCAATGGAAGCATATCTCTCACTCATTAAGTACCGCCGCTGAAGCCACTATAGGGTTTCGGCGAGCCCGCAAGAACAATTGGTACGATGAGGAATGCACCACAGCCTCGGACAAAAAGGACGCTGCATACAGGGAGACGTTGCGAACGGGCGCAACCCGCAGTGTATGGCAACGCTATCGTGAGGCGAAGAAGGAAGAGAGACGCCTTTTCAGAAAAAAGAAACGTGATGAACGATGTCCGAAAATTCTATGAAAAGATCCGGCGGATGACGGAAGGTTTAAAGACCGGGGCAAGTTCCTGTAAGGACAATAATGGCGACCTGGTAACCGACGTACAGAGTGTACTTAAATTATGGAGGGAGCACTTCTCCTCACTGCTAAACTGCGAGGGAGACGTTGAACCCGATACCCCAATCCCTGACGATGGAAAGGTTGTCCCACCACCTGACTATGAAGAAGTGAGGATAGCTATATCCCGGCTCAAAAACAACAAAGCGCCTAGAAAAGACGGACTACCCGCCGAGCTGTTCAAACACGGAGGCGAAGAGCTGGTAAAAAGCATGCATCAGCTCTTATGCAGAATATGGTCAGACGAGTGCATGCCTCCAGATTGGAATTTATGTGTGCTCTGCCCAATCCACAAGAAAGGCGATCCCGCTAACCCCACCAACTACCGCGGAATCAGTCTTCTTAATATCGCATATAAGGTTCTTTCTAGCGTATTGCGTGAAAGACTGAACCCCATCGTGGACAAACTGATTGGACCTTATCAGTGTGGCTTTAGACCTGGTAAGTCTACCATCGACCAGATTTTCACGATACGCCAAATCCTGGAGAAGACCCATGATAAAAGAATCGATACACACCACCTCTTTGTCGATTTTAAAGCCGCTTTTGGCAGCGCAAAAGGGAGTTGCCTGTATACCGCCATGTCTGAGTTTGACTTCCCTGCAAAGCTTATACGGCTTTGCCAAATGACGCTGAGCAATACCAACAGCTTCGTCAGAATCGGGAAGGACCTCTCTGAGCCACTTGGAACCAAACGAGGCTTCAGACAGGGCGACTCCCTTTCGTGCGATTTCTTCAACCTGATGCTGGAGAAGATAATTCGAGCAGCAGAGCTAAACCGCAATGGCACAATCTTCTACAGGAGCGTGAATTGCTGGCGTATGCCGATGATATTGATATCATTGGCCTTAACAACCGCGCCGTAAGCGCTGCCTTCTCTGGGCTGGATAAAGAAGCGAAAAAAGTGGGTCTTGCGGTGAACGAGGACAAGACGAAGTACCTACTGTCATCAAAGAGAGAATCGGCGCACCTGCGCCTTGGCAACCAAGTCACCGTTGATGGCTACAAGTTGGAAACGGTGAGAGATTTCGTCTATTTGGGAACCAGCATTAACACCGAAAATAATATCAGTCTAGAAATCCAACGGAGAATCACTCTTGCCAACAAGTGCTACTTTGGACTGAGTAGGCAATTGAGAAGTAAAGTCCTCTCTCGAAGAACAAAGATCACGCTCTATAAGTCTCTCATCATACCAGTCCTGATGTACGGCTCGGAATCATGGACAGTATCCAGAGAAGATGAGATGGCCCTTGGAGTATTTGAGAGAAAAGTTCTCCGGAAGATTTATGGTCCTTCCCGTGATGCCAACGGCGAGTATCGAAGGAAATTTAACGATGAGCTGTACGAGCTTTACGCAGACCTGACCATAGTTCAGCGGATTAAAGCCCAAAGGCTCCGCTGGCTGGGTCATTTTATGCGAATGGAAAAATAAGCTCCAGCACAGAAAGTTTTACTATCGACACCCGAATTCGGCAGCAGAGGAAGGGGGAGGCCTCGACTGAGATGGAAACAACAGGTGGAGGATGACTTGTACTCCCTTGGGGTTTCCAATTGGCGTCAGTTATCGCTAAAAAGGAATGACTGGCGTGCTTTGATACGAAACGGCCAAAATCGCCTAGGCGGTTAAGCGTCATAATGACACAAGCCAATATTAGATTAGTGCTACATTCCTCATCGTACCAGTTGTTCTTGCCTCAGCGGCGGTACGCAATGAGTGAGAGAAATGCTTCCATTGCTCGGTTACATCGTTAGGTCGAGGATTGCCCTCTGATAGCGGGTGTGGGAGTCGAGTGGAGAAATTATCAGCTGTCTGTGTCATGCGCAGCTTCTCGATGTAAAACTTTCCTTCCGTTACTGTGCGCACTTTCTTCGCTGCACAGAGGCGTGTGCGTATCTTGGCTGCAACAAGATAATGGTCCGAGAGAATGGTGGAGCTGTGTCTGCCGTCGATCATGACATGATCAATCTGGTTTCTAGTTCTTTGATCAGGGGACAGCCATGTGGCTTGGTGTATTCGCTTATGCTGGAACCTGGTACTACTGATTACCATATTGCGAGCAGCGGCGAAGTCAATCAACCTAGTGCCGTTGGGGGATGTTATATCGTGGAGACTGAATTTTCCAACTGTAGGACCAAAGACTCCTTCCTTGCCCACCTTGGCATTAAAGTCGCCGAGCACGATTTTGATATCATGCTGGGGGCAGCGATCATAAGTCTGTTCATGGTTGTCGTAGAAGGAGTCCTTCTCTGCGTCGTCCGTCTCCTCAGTCAGCGCATAGGCGCAGATAAATGTTATGTTGAAAAACCTCGCCTTGATGCGGATCGCAGCGAGACGCTCGTCCACAGGAGTGAACGCTAATACTTGGCGGCGAAGTCCCTTCCCCACCACGAATCCTACACCACGCGCTTTGCTGCGTGCCTGGCCACTATAGTATACGTCACAAGGACTTAGCATGAGCCCCCATTTTTTTTCAATGGCTCTTTTGCACGTGTAGAGTGCAATACACGCTTTCTTCTGGCGCCGAAGAACATTCTCCTTCCAGGCTGTTTTCCTATCAAGAACTGGGCCAACGAACTGTGCTTGTCAGCCAAGTTCAGGCGCACGCCATTCAGTATTGGTAGGTTTAACGGTGGTATCTTATAGCGGTTGGTGAATAGGACCAGTTCGACTTTCCCGGGTTGATGCTCAGTCCGCAGCGCGAGCACCATGAGGAAACCTCTCGCAGTGCTACTTGCATCAAGTCGCACAGGGTTTGTGGGAATTTGCCCCTATATACTATAGCTAAGTCTTCTGCATATGCCACTTCCTTCCCGCCAACCCAGCGTGTATCTCGCAGCAGCGAGTAGACAGTGAGGTTCCATAGAAGCGGGGAGAGAACACCTCCCTGCGGCGTTCCCCTTGTGACATAGCGTGATACGTCAACCGAGCCCAGTGATGAAACTATTCGTCTACCCCTTAGTAGTTGATCCAATAAGAGACCTGCTTATGCCCACCCTTGTTAAGGCGGTGTTTATAGCATCAGGGCTTATGTTGTTGAAGGCTCCTTCAATATCTAAAAAGGCCACAAGACAGTAATCCTTTTCATACAGCGATTTTTCAATAACAGAAACTAGGCTGTGAAGCGCAGTTTCTGTAGATATAGTCCTTGGGCTCGTAGTGAGACGCTTCCTCGCCTTAGGAATAAACACTACCGTGGCACTGCTCCAGGAGCGCGGAATGTAGCTAAGAGCCAGGCAGGCTGTATAGCGAAATACCAGCCATTTGGCTGATGTCTCCAGCGTGTTTATGAGTTGTGCGGTAATAATCCCGTCTGGCCCGGCAGCCTTGAACGGTTCGAAGCTTTTAACCGCTCATCTGACCTTTTCCTCCGTGATGGGTATGTATACAGCCAGGTTTGTTGTAGGAGCTAAGGGTTCCTCATGCAAGTTCCCTTGGAAGTGCGTATTCAAGAGCAGCTCTAGGGTTTCTCCCTCCGTGCTGGTCCAGGATCCGTCAGGTTTGCGCAAATAGCGACCCCAGTGCAGAAATTTCTCCACGATAATCTCTGCGCCTGCCTCAGAGCTTTTTTGTAGGCCCTAAGTTTAACTTTATTTTCGAGCCATTGATTCTCCGTGCCAAGGCTCTTGGCCTTATTAAATTGTGTCCTACACGATTTGCGGAGCGAGTCCAGGTCGTAGGACCACCAATGCGGCCTATGTTTACCGCGTGGTTTTGGCACTGGGCAATCCTGCTCTAGGGCATTCGAGAGCGCCGTTGT
This sequence comes from Campiglossa producta, assembly GCA_964058755.1. NCBI lineage: Eukaryota > Metazoa > Arthropoda > Insecta > Diptera > Tephritidae > Campiglossa > Campiglossa producta. Next base: position 53,621,518 of record CAXKVI010000004.1, on the reverse strand, counting down.
AAAGGTCTTTACCAGATCCTCCAACTCCCTTACTGATGAGGGGACCTGTGGGGCAGTGCTGGTAGGTCCCTAGATAGTATTTCATTGTGTAGCTGCCAGTTAGTGTTACGTGGGTTGCGTTTCATAACCAGCTGCTCAACAGAAAAATCTAGAACTAATTCTATGTACAGGTGGTCGGAGAATGAATGTTCATCGAGAACACGCCGTTTTCTGACACACTCATAAGCGCCTTTCCTGCAAATAGTGAGATCTGTGACCTCCCTACGGGTTTTAGTAATAAACGTAGGCTCGTTACCCACGTTGCAAACTACCAGGTTAGTTGTTAACAGATAGTCAAACAACGACTCTCCTCTAGCATTGATATCGGAGCTTCCCCACTGGACGTGATGAGCATTAGCGACAGTTCCGATAATAAGATGACCCATGGAAAAATTTGCCACCAGGACTTTTACCTCCACTGTGGCGGAGGTTCTTCGGCGTCGTAGGGCATATAGACCGACGCCATCGGCAGGCTGGTACTGTCGACCGTTAATGTAGCAGCTGTAAAGTCACGATTGGTATAGTTGGGCAAGAGAAAGGCGTTCAGCTCAGACTTAACCAAAATACAGGCTCTAACCCTGCCCCCCTCGCTGGCTCGGATAAGCTTATAACCCTTAGTCCCCAAACCGCAGATTCTTGAGCTGTTGACCCGGGGTTCTTGGATGAGGACCACATCTACGTCGCCTTTATAGAGACGACTGATTAAATCAGCCCAGGCTGCTTTAGATTTGTGCAGGTTTATCTGAATCACCACCAACATGAGAGCGCTCAGACTTCCCTGCCACCGCCGTATCGTCGAGTTCCACCTCGTCTTTCAACGACGATTTGTTCAGGCCACGATTTGACGTGGCGGAAACCCTACTAACTGTGGCAGTATCAACATTGGTGCGCTCAGGACTAGCTGCTATCACTGTGACGTTGAGGTCTTCCCCGTCCAGCAGGCTGTCTCCCATCTCCGAGTTGTTCACTGCTCCTTTGCCATTTGACGTGGCAGATACCATGTCCGAGTCGGACATCTCCGACTCCTCTTCCGGCACTGCGATGCGCGAGTCCTCCGGTGGAGCCGAAATAGCAGCGCGCTGTGCATCGCCGCGGTATTCGTGGATCACGATCTGACCCATGCCGTAGTGCACTCGTCCATTGTTCCGTTTAAGGGGCTCGAGTGCCTCGTTATGCAAGGTGAAGACCACTTGTCTATCAGGCCCTACCGCATCCTCAACCAGATTGACACTCCAGTCCTGCGTCGGGAGAGACGGGTTCATGATCCGCAGCATCCTGAGAATTCTCTCGGGTTCAGTAGGGATGGCAGGAATCCATGCTATTGCCCTTGGCCGAGCCGGGATGTCCTTGCAGTCGACAACCTCGATTCTTGCCCCTTGGTAGATCTCACCCAGTCTTGCAGCTACTGCCTTGTACAGTGCAACAGTTTTTGCATCCACGCAAGCGAATACCTTGATTCGCCCCTGGTGCCATCCCGCATCAGAATCCATCGCCGTGTCACCCGGAGACTCATCCGTAATGTCAAGAAGGGCATTACCGATCGCGTTCCGGACATACCGCCACTGGTCCCTAGGGATGGCCCAGCTTTCGTTACCTCAGTCAATGACGCCTATGAGGATCACTTCAGCAAAGCTGAGTTTACCCACTACAGGGGCGTTCTGCTGCTGCTTCGGGCGAGGTTTTAATTCCACGTCCGATCTCTGGCGTTTGAAGGGATTTCCATTAACCTTCTTTGGCGCATAATTGCTTTGGAAGTTCGGTAAGATAGCTTCAGCCATCTCCACCGTCTTTCTGGCATTTGGGGATAAAAAAAAAATAATAAAAAATGAATATAACTTAAACCAAATTTTAAACTCGCAGTATCTTGCCAATTGCCAAAACAGATGATTCTCAATATTTGAAGATTTCCCTTGAGAAATTAAAAGGAATTGAAGGAATTTTTGCGAAAAATCCGAGAGGGAAAAATTCCGGGAGAATATTTAGAATTTCCCTGATAAATCATTTAATGTCTACAATTTGTCCTCCTTTTTCGCCAAAAATTTTGATCGTCTTAACAATTTTTATGATCCTCCTTTTTCGCTCGAAAATACTGGCCAGCTTAGAAATTACATATAATTGAGAAGATTTTCTTTTTAACATTTCAAGTTAGGAAAAAAAAGAGAGAAAATCGAACTAACAATTTTTGGAATGCTAAACCCAGTTGCTTACCATCCGGCCATCGAGTACTAATAAGAATTTCTTCGTAAAAACATAGAGATTTCCCTATAGTTTTTTCTTCGTTTCCACCGTTTCGACTACCCCTTTACTCAAAAACAGATCATGAAGACAATCTTATTAATTTTATTAGGCATTTTTGGCTCTGTGTAGTCACTCAGGTTCTTCATTTATTTTTATTTCATTATTTTCAATAATTTTATTAAACAATTTTATAGGATTATTTCCTTATATTTTTACAAGTACAAGTCATTTAATTTTAACTTTATCTTTAGCCTTAGCTTTATGATTATGCTTTATAATTTATATTTGAACTAATGATACTCAACATATATTTACACATTTAGTTCCTCAAGGTACCCCAAGTATTCTAAAACCTTTTATGGTATGTATTGAAACAATTAGAAATATTATTCGACCAGGTACTCTTGCAGTCCGACTAGTAGCAAATATAATTGCCTGTAACATTAGGATTACGATGAGGTATAATTCTATTTATTTTATCTTAAGTATTATTTTTTCTATAATTTTTTTGGTCTTTTTTTAATAGAAACTAGCTCCAAATATTGAGTTAGGAACTTCATGACTCCCTATAGGAATTACACCCTTTAATCCTTTCCAAATTCCATTATTAAATACAATTATTTTATTAACATCTGGGGTAACAATTACATGAGCACATCATAGGTTAGGTTAGGTTCAAGTGGCTGCCGCAGAGGCACGCCTAGGCCAGTATTAAAAGGCCCGTTGTGATACCACCAACACTAGGAAAGTCAGTTCCGGGACCCTGCCATATGGAAAATCCCGGTATTATTGGAATTCTCCACATAGTAGAATCTCGGGACTGATGTTCCTATACCGACAGCGTTACTCCTCCTCGAACCATTTAGATGACTTGATGAAGGCCATCAGGTCCTTTATGTCCAGCTCCGTGACCTGGCGTGTACTCCTTCAGCATAAGCTTGCATGTGGCAAACGGCATACCTAAGCGCTATTTATCCCGAAGAACCTGCTTGGTCGTGCCCTGCCTCGCAAGTTCGTCTGCCCTACAATTTCCCTCAATGTCCCTATGCCCCGGGACCCATGTGAGGTTCACGCGATTCTGTTGGGCCATCTCTTGTAGAGATCGAGGACAGCTGAGCGTCAGTTCAGAGTTGAACGAGTAAGAGCCAAGGGATTTGATGGCCGCCTGGCTGTCGCTGAAAATAAAAATGTCCTGTCTGATAGTGTGTTGGCCTATCCAAGCCGCGGCGTCCATGATTGCTGAAACTTCAGCCTGGAAGACACTGCAGTGATCAGGTAGTCTGAAGGAGAGCTCAAGGTTCAGATCCTTTGAATAACCCCTCCTTCAACTCTGCCGACTAACTTCGAGCCACCAGTATAAATGGAAGTGCCACCATGAGTGGCGGGACTCCGATCCGTGCTCTCCCATTCTTCCCTGCTGGGAATGTTGATTTTAAAACCGCTATCTCCGACTGTTGTGGTCGCACAACGATCTGTGCTCAGCGGAAGAAAGCTATAGGATCCCAAAATACAGGCGTGTCCAGTAGTGCTTGCGCCCCAGCCGGACGTTTCCCTTAGACGCAGAGCCGATGCTGCTGCTACCCGGTGCCCTTCCAGATCGAGTGGCAAAATGCCAAGAATGGCCTGGAGTGCTTCATTGGGCGTTGTTCTTAACGCACCGCTTATACAGATCATGCAAGATCTGTGTACTTTACCTAGCAGATTAAGGTTTGTTGCCTTGCTCAGCGCAGGCCACCATACCACAACTCCATAGAGCATGACTGGGCGAATGATTGCAGTGTAGATCCATTTGCATATTTTCCGGCTGAGCCCCCATTTCTTTCCAATGGCTCTTTTGCACGTGTAGAGTGCAATACACGCTTTCTTCTGGCTCTGAAGAAAATTCTCCTTCCAGGTTGTTTTGCTATCCAGAACTGTGCCCAAGAACTTGGCTTTGTCAGCCAAGTTCAGGTGCACGTCATTCAGTTTTGGTAGTATTAGCGCTGGCATCTTATAGCGGTTGGTGAAAAGGACCAGTTCTACTTTTCCCGGGTTGATGCTCAGTCCGCAGCGCGAGCACCATGAGGAAACCTCTCGCAGTGCTACTTGCATCAAGTCGCACAGTGTTTGTCGGAATTTGCCCCTATATACTATAGCTAAGTCGTCTGAATATGCCACTACCTTCCCGCCCCCCAGCTTGTGTCTCGCAGCATCGAGTTGACAGTGGGGTTCCATAGAAGCGGGTAGAGAACACCACCCTGAGGCGTTCCCCTTGTGACATAGCGTGATAAGTCAACCGAGCCCAGTGATGAAACTATTCGTCTACCCCTTAGTAGTTGATCAATAAGTCAAATAAGAGACCTGCTTATGCCCAGACTTGTTAAGGCGGTGTTTATAGCATTAGGGCTTATGTTGTTGAAGGCTCCTTCAATATCTAAAAAGGCCACAAGACAGTACTCCTTTTCATACAGCGATTTTTCAATAACAGAAACTAGGCTGTGCAGCGCAGTTTCTGTAGATTTCCCTTTGGTGTATGCATGCTGATAGCAACAGATCAGGTTGCTATCAATAGTAGAGGAGAGGTAGTCATTTATTATCCTCTCGAAGGTTTTGAGCACAAAGGATGAGAGACTAATCGGCCTATAGTCCTTGGGCTCGTAATGAGACGCCTTCCTCGCCTTAGGAATAAACACTACCGTGGCACTTCTCCAGGACCACGGAATGTAGCTAAGAGCCAGGCAGGCTGTATAGAGAAATGCCAGCCATTTGGCTAATGTTCCAGCGTGTGTATGAGTTGTGCGGGTATAATCCCGGCAGCCTTGAACGGTTCGAAGCTTTTAACCGCCCACCTAATCTTTTCCTCCGTGATGGGTATGTATACAGCCAGGTTTGTTGTAGGTGCTAAGGGTTCCTCATGCAAGTTCCCTGGGAAGTGCGTATTCAAGAGCAGCTCTAGGGTTTCCCTCTCCGTGCTGGTCCAGGGTCCGTCCGCTTTGCGCAAATAGCTTGTGGCTATTTGAGTTTTTGAGAGCACTCGTCTAAGTGTCGCTGTATCGTCGACATTTTCGACCCCAGTGCAGAAATTTCTCCACGATACTCTCTTCGCCTGCCTCAGACCTTTTTTGTAGGCCCTGAGTTTAGCTTTATATTCGAGCCATTTAGTCTCCGTGCCAAGGCTCTTGGCCTTATTAAATTGTGCCCTACATGATTTTCGGAGCGAGTCCAGGTCGTAGGACCACCAATGCGGCCTATGTTTACCGCGTGGTTTTGGCACTGGGCAAGCCTGCTCTATGGCATTCGAGAGCGCCGTTGTAAAGGTCTTTACCAGATCCTCCAACTCCCCTACTGATGAGGGGACTTGTGGGGGCAGTGCTGGTAAGTCCCTAGATAGTATTTCATTGTGTATCTGCCAGTTAGTGTTACGTGGGTCGCGTTTCATAACCGGCTGCTCAACAGAAAAGTCTAGAACTATTTCTACGTACCGGTGGTCGGAGAATGAGTGTTCATCGAGAACGCGCCATTTTCTGACCCACTCATAAGCACCTTCGCTGCAAATAGTGAGATCTATGACCTCCCTACTGGTATTAGTAATAAACGTAGGGTCGTTACCCACGTTGCAAACTACCAAGTTAGTTGTTAACCAATAGTCAAACAACGACTCTCCTTTAGCATTGATATCGGAGCTTCCCCACTGGACGTGATGAGCATTGGCGTCAGTTCCGATAATAAGATGACCCATGGAAAAATTTGCCACCAGGTCTTTTACCTCCCCCTGTGGCGGAGGTTCTTCGGCGTATTAGGGCATATAGACCGACGCCATCGTCAGACTGGTACTGTCGACTGTTAAACTGCCAGCTGTAACGTCACCATTGGTATAGTTGGGCAAGAGAAAGGCGTTTAGCTCAGACTTAACCAAAATACAGGCTCTAACCCTACCCCCTTGGCTGGCTCGTATAAGCTTAAAACCCTTAGTCCCCAAACCGCAAATCCTTGAGCTGTTGTCCCAGGGTTCTTGGATGAGGACCACATCTATGTCGCCTTTAGAGAGACGACTGATTAAAGCAGCCGAGGCTGCTTTCGATTTGTGCAGGTTTATCTGAATCACCACCAACATGAGAGCGCTCAGACTTCCCTGCCGCCGCCATATCGTCGAGTTCCACCTCGTCTGGAGGCTTATCTTTCAACATTGGTGCGCTCAGGAATAGCTGCTATCACTGTGACGTTGAGGTCTTCCCCGTCCAGCAGGCTGTCTCCCATCTCCGAGCTGTTCACTGCTCCTTCGCCATTTGACGTGGCAGATCCCATACTTTCCGAGTCGGAGCACATCATAGATTAATATAAAATAATTATTCACAAACTACTCAAGGATTATTTTTTACAATTTTTTTAGGGATTTATTTTTCTATTCTACAAGCTTATGAATATATTGAAGCCCCATTTACAATTGCTGACTCAATTTATGGTTCAACATTTTTTATAGCTACATACACTTCATGTATTAAATGGTACAACATTGTTATTAATTTGTTTAATTCGTCATATAAATTTCCATTTTTCTAAAAACTATCACTTTGGTTTTGAAGCAGCTGCATGATATTGACATTTTGTTGATATTGTTTGATTACACAGACCGACAAAATTTCAAAAAAGTGCAGACCCAGAAATTAAGTAATATAATTCTGAAGCTCTTTGACACGCTGAATCTGAATCTGAAGTCAGATTTTTCAATTTGGTTCAAGTTTTTGAGATATTCATGCCCAAAGGTGGAAAAAACGCATTTTTTGCCTAATTCATTGCTATATTACTTCATGAAAACTTATTTCCGTTTAAACCTGCATATATCTTCTGAAAGAGCAACTATTTCTCTTGAAAATGGAGTTTGTATTTTTCAGATACCTTCTTTTTATGTATAGTAATGTGTGTTTATGTAGTATAAAGTTTTTGCAATAGTTTATGGAAGCAAACAACAGCTTTATGTGTAGCATACATTTAGGCTGAATTACGTTTTTACCAAATAACTTACTCACATGTTCTTTGGTTTTACAATTGTGCGACAGGAGTGGTAGCCACTGAAAGTGGGCTCACTAAAATGCGATACTATATATATTGATGCCGGGAGGGTCCATATGTACAGTGACTGACAAAAGTGTACATACACCCCTATTTCCAATGTATTGTGCTAACGTGTCACAGCGTTATTATTATTATTATTATTATATATGTATATCTTTGCGTATTGCCTTAACGGCTGTAGGTGTGCGTTTGTTTCCCCATGTTAGGCGCGATACTTTTTGTTCGCCGGATGCGTTTGTCTCCAAATGTTGGGGCGGCACCTGACTCACACAGCCTCAACGGAACGTATGCGTCTGTTTTCCCCAGGTTAGGGGCGGTCGAGTCCGAGTCTTTTGCAAAGAGTGGTAGACTTTAAAGAAACTCCAAGGGTGATGGCGAATTTCGCCAAACATGAGCGGAAATCAAGGAGGAAAAGTTACGGTGCAGGGGTTCGGATCACCAGTAGCGGCGGTAGATGGTGGGCGAAAAGGCCATCTGGCGTCGAGATCCAGCGATTTCTCAGGCTGCGTAGCGGAACCCCAGGCTGCACAGTCTACGAATGCTACTTGGAGTACACGAACAAGGACTCTGTCTCTGTCCGAGCACGCTCTATGGGGCACTGAAAAAACACGCTCTATGGCTGGTGCTGAAGGAAGTGTTAAGTCTCGGTTGAGGAGTCTAACCATTGTCAGCGCCACCGAGGATAAAAAAAAATAACGAGGATAAGCTTTCATCAATGGTGAGCGACGACGATGAAATAGACCCCGAGGCTAGGAGCGTAGTGCTGAATGAGCCCAGCGGTCAGAAGCTGCGGAAGAAGGCTCTCATAAGGAAACACCAAAAGTTAGTGGCAAAGTTCAAGGCAACTTACGCTGCTAAAGCTGGGCAAGGCTGCTAACCAAGCATCCACGTCTATATCGACAAGCGCACAAGGCCGGAAAGGAATTAGGTCTGATGAAGGAACCGAGAAGGAGTCGAGAAAGTGCAAACTTCCCTTCTTAACGAAGTCAGTCCACGGCTTTTGCGCCCTGTGGCCAGATGCACAGTTGAAGGTTATCCCTCGCTCTAGCTTACCGCTTCGCACAATGATCTCAGTGTGGATGCCACCTCCAGTAATGGCAACGGAATCCATATTGAAACTAATGGGCAAGCAGAACTAAGAGCTTAGGGCAAACCGCAGACTCTCTCACTGCGAGAGTTGATAACTGGACAGTGTCAGACATATGCTCCTTCTAGGACCACAGTAGGATAGTCTTCACCGTCGATCTTGAAGTGGAGGCTTCTCGGCCATACAGAAACCCAAGAAAAACGGACTGGGGGAAATATTCTGAAGTATTATCTCACAAACTGGCATCCACAGAGGTGGAAGTCAGACAAGGAGCTAATAATATACGCAAGGCGGTAAGCCAATTCGCAAAGATATTGACCAACACTTTCGAGCTCTGTTGTTCCCTAACTAGACCGCGGCCAAAACCTAGGACTACGTGGTAAAATCAAAGCAGGTGTTTTCGTTGGATGTAAGAAAGCTTATGAAAGCCGATGATTTCCTAAAAGCAATGACATCGGTGGAAAGGGACGCCTGGATAAGTATGAAACTGGTGACAGAAAACTTTTTGGGAAACTATAGGCTTTCGGATTTTAAAGATCTCGCCGCAACAATGCTATGCAACTTTCAAAAATTAGGCTGTTTAATGAGTTTGAAACTGCACTTTCTCTTCTCTCATTTAGATTTTTTTACCCGAAAATGCTGGGGCATTTAGTGAAGAAATGGGTGAGCGCTTTCACTTTAAAGAAAAAGAAAAGCACTATCAAGGTAGATGGGATGAAAAAATGGTGGCAGATTACTGCTGGTGTTTGAAAAGAGATGATACTTCAACCAGTCATAAACGTAAAGCTCCCCATAGAACAGTTGAATCCAAGCGGCATCGTTTTCACACAAAAAAATTCTCCAATTAGAAATTTTTTACTTCACCTTTATCTAAATCTTTATCCAAATCATCATCATCATCTTCATCTTTATCGAAATCGTCATCTAAAACTTTGTCCAAATCATGATCTTTATCTTTTTTTAAATCTTCATCTAAATCTAAAGCCTGAAATAGATGTGCAGTAGAGCGTCTCGCCTTACAGGCAAAAAAAAACAGTCGGCCGTACCTCCCCTCATATGAAGTGTTTTTTAAAAACATTAAAAAAATTTTTTTTTTCTGGCAACCCTAGATGTCGCCCAATTGCATTTTTTTCATATCTTCGGCATTTATGGTCGGATTTTAAAGTGTGATACACCACTTTTTTGTCTCAGGGAGTGGGTTTTTCCTAGAAAAGGCTCATTGATCTCAGGCTCTCCGTTGTGGTACCTACCCTCCATATCTTAGTTGCTACCACCCTAATGTACCAATCTAATAACAGCAAATTAAAGACCGTAAAAAATCGTAAATCTTTTACGGTTTTCAATTAACTGACATTAGGTCTTTACATCAGGGTGGTAGAAACTGAGATATGGTGGGTAAGTACCACAACGAAACGCATGAGCTCAATGAACTTTTTTTAGGAAAAACCCACTCCCTGAGACAAAGCAATTGATGTATCACACTTTAAAATCCGACAATAAATGCCAAAGATATGAATAAAAATGCAATTGGGCGAGATCGAGGGTTACCAGGAAAAAAAATTTCGTAGATAAATGGAAAAATATGATTACTGGGAAAATTCATAGATATTTTCAAAAAACATTTATGACATTATACCAGTTATATAATAAAAACATATGCCCAAAAAATTACATTTATCGGATAACTAGATTAAGAAAGTTGTTTGGATTTATTTCGTTTTGGTGTGAAAATTTATATTTATTGCGTTTTGGTTTGAACGTTTTTGGTTAATCAGAGAATGGGGTTTGTGGAGCCATTTTGATAACGATATATTCATTTCTGATTAGTCCCAGAGCAAAATACAAGTTTTAAAGCAATTTATCATAATATTAATCAATAGCCATTGGATAGGAAAAGACCACAAAATAATGTTATTGTAAGTAATTTATTCGACAAACAAGATGCTTCTATTGTCTAATTCAGTTTGCCTAAAATTCTTTCATTCTTTAAGAAACTTTACTTCATACTAAGTAATGATAGTGCAAAAAAATCGCAATATTTTGCAAAAATTACCTAATATAGAAAAAATGAGGACACCCCCATAATCTACGGTCCAAAATAGAGTTCACGTGTTTCAGCGTTTTTATGTGTCATTTCAAAATGAAATGTTCTGTGTATAGTTTAGTTTTCACTTAAGTAAATATAAAAATCGTATGGACTTATTGCGTTTTGTTGTGAATCGTATTTTTAAGGGCGATACAGAATGGCTAAATTGCCAGTTTTTTACCGCTAAAATATGGCGTTACATAGATTTCAGAAGAGGAACTCGACAATCAATATCTCAAAATAAAATTAGGTGGTAATTTATTGCGTTTTGGTTTGAAGCTCCTCAAATCTTATAACTTTAAACGAGCTAAACTTGTATAATTGTATATCCAGACTATCTCGCGAATCGCTCGGCCGATTTGGATGACTATCCACTTGGGGATTGCCACTTGCGGTGTATTACAGGGGTTGCCATCTATATAATTTTTTTATATTGAGTAAGATAAGCCAATATGGGTATAAAATGAAAGGTATTTTCGGCGGCATGCCAACTAAAATATTTTCAAGTAGGGTTGCTTCCTTATCGCAGTATATCCGGTACTATCTCGGGAAACGCTTGACGGATTTCTATGAAATTTGGCATAAAGATAGTATGCGATTTCTAATGTCCACTTTGGTGTTGCCACTTGGGGCGTTTACAGGGCTACCACAAATCTCCATTTTTTTTAAATAATGTAGAAAGACATGCCAATATGGGTATCAAATGAAAGGTATTTTCGGCGGCATACCAACTAAAATATTTTCAAATAGGGTTGCCAAACAGGGCATTATTTTAGGATCATTTTGAGATCATTTGAGGGTATTATTGTGATAATTTTGGTGCTATTTTGGGATCATTTTGAGTTCAATTTTGGATCATTTTGGCTTAACTGTAGGGTAATTTTCGGTTCATTTTGAGATCATTTAAGGGTCTTTTTGGGGTCATTTACACGGTTGCCGTTTGCCTAAAATTTTGCGTACCAAAATTCGTACCAAACAGAAAAAAACGTAGCAAAATAATTTGTTAGGCAAACAATATAACATTTATCAAAACAATTTTAAGCAGTTCATCTGCTGCCATAATTTAACACAGAAACTAGGGTTAACATATGTACATATGGTGATTCAAATATAAAAAAAATTTGCCAACCCTTATATTACATTTATACCGCGCCAAATTTGGCGAATTGAAAGGAGCCAGTTTGAGACCGTTTACATTGGCAAATTTGCATTTGCCTTAACCTTCTCTGCAAGAATTCTCCACCAGGACAAAAAGACACCGAAAGAAAATGCACTACCGTGATGCTTTAAACACCTGTAGAGTAATAATAATAGAAGAGTCAGGAAAGCTTCTGTCTTTTTCTTGTAGAATTGGCCTAGTATCTTTAAAAAAAAACTAGTTGAAATTGTTATTTATAGCAGTTCATAGTGCGTAAGTTATCAAACGTCATTAAACCATTATAGTACATTTACACCACACCAAATTTGGCGAAAAATTGCAAATTTAGGGCTTTTTTCCATTGGATTGCTTTGTTCGGTAAATGAGGTCAAATGTGATGGAATTCCAAATTTGGAAAATGAGATATGTATGGAAAAAATCGCCAAATTTTCCAATTTGGTGCAGTGTAAATGTGTTGTTTGGGGTCGCTATTTTTTCGCCCTTTCCCAAGGGACTGCTAGTAAAGAAGGAGAGTGAAAAAAACACAACATCATGACTAACTACTGCTAGTAAAGAAGGTGAGTTAAAAAGACACAACATCATGACTAAATAATTTTTTTGTAGTCATTCAAATGTAGTTTTGATATTTGTAGCAGTGCATTGGAGTTGCGTTGAAGTTAAAAAGGCAAAAACGTACCTAATTTGGAAGTTGTGTACCAGCGTACCCGGAGAAAAAATTATTCAACCAAATCTTATTATGTCTACATTAATTTCTAGATTAATTTTTATTCAAATAAATCATCCATTAGCTATAGGATTGATATTACCTATTCAAACTGTACAAATTTCTATATTAACCAGAATTATATATAAAACATTTTGATTTTCTTATATTTTACTTTTAATTATTTTAGGAGGAATATTAGTTTTAGTTATTTATATAACATCATCAGCATCAAATAAAATATTTTCAATATCAATAAAATTAATAATTTCATGTACAATCATATTTATTTTTATAATATTTAATATTTTCACTTATATTAGATAAAACTTTTGTATTAAATTTTATTAAAACTAATGCAATAAAACCAATTTATAATTTAGAATCATATTCATTTGAAAATTCAATAATTCTTAATAAATTATATAACTATCCCACAAATATAATAACTATTATATTAATAAACTATTTATTAACATTAATTGCTGTAGTAAAAATTACTAACTTATTTTATGGGCCTTTACGATCAATAAACTAATGAATAAACCTTTACGAATTAAACACCCACTATTAAAAATTACATATAATGCTCTAATTGATTTACCTACACCTACATATAATGCTCTAATTGAAACACCTATTAATATTTCAACATGATGAAATTTTGGTTCACTATTAGGATTATGTTTAATTAAGTTTACATTGATCAATTTTGGAATCAATTTTGGTCTCACGTACCGTTGATTTCAAATTGAGTTGACTACCAGTTTACATTAATCAATTTTTGTGAAAACTATTTGACGATGTCATTGAAAAAAATTAAATAAAAATAGAAACAAACTATTTTTTTTTCAATGCACGTCTTTATGGACATCGCACCCAGAACTGCCAAGGGTTTACAGGCAGGCACTCAACAACATCCACATAGGGATGGTGATCACCTTAATTAACTCCCGCCCCCGACGAATGCCGTCCTGCAACAGCAAGCCCACCGGTTGCTGCGTAGGAACACCATCTCCCGAGAGTGTCCAGACACACTTTCGTTTAACTGTGATTTGGGTAAGGTAACAAGTGAAGCCCTCACTTATCCAGAACGAACCCCGAAGTGCAAAATGTTTGCCTTTACAACTCCAAGCTAACATACGAAGCGTTTCCAAAAGAAGCGAAGGCCCATTTGAAGGAATGATAATGGGAGCGTCTACGGATAATTGTTAAGGGGAGCCCGGACGGAGTTCTTCCACACTACAACGAAACACCTTTTGGAACGCCATAAACGCATCCTCAAGGAGTCCTATAAGAAACTTTTCTGGATATGGCAAGTTCCCCGTCGGATGCGCTACGCCGGGAGTCCTAACGGAGCACCTTACGGACTCGTTTGGTTAGATGGGACGGAATGCACAGGTTTTTTGTAGGTTTTGGTGTTGAACACGAAAAAGAAACGCCATTTAAAAGAGAAACAATTTATTTTTAAATTTTTTATTTACAAATTTTTTTAATAAAAATCTGACAAATATTTACATCCCTCAATTCGTAAACAAACCCAGGGTTGTACAGAAGTTGAATGTTGAGTTGATCAAAAGTCGGCTGGCTACCAACTTTGTTGCAAGCAATTTTGCAAGACCCGTTGACACGAGTCAATTTTCAGAATCAACATGAAATTGAATGAAAAATCGAGCAATGTAAACGGGACTTTACTCAAATTTTAACAGGATTATTTTTATTTAAAGTATTTTTATGAGCTCAAGGCCGTTGTCTAAATAAAACACAATGTTTTTAGGTTTGTATTTAAAAAAAAAATCACAAAAACGGAAAAAGAGAAAAAGCAGGTACAATTGGGTATAAAAATATTTCTTACATATAGGCATATAATTTTAACACTAAACGCAACTTACACATAAGAATATGTTTGATCGACTGATCATATGTTCGAAAATAAAATTATTAGAGAGCTTAAGAACATATGATCAGTATCAGAATAAAACCGAAATATCGACACACATTTTAAAATACAAACCTAAAAACATTGTGTTTTATTTAGACAACGGCCTTGAGCTCATAAAAATACTTTAAATATTAACATAAAGGCTATTAAAATTTATTAAATTATTATTTTGAGCTTAAATTATGGATGATTATTACGAACATTACATGCTAATGGTGCATCATTTTTTATTTGTATTTATTTTCATATTGGACGAGGAATCTACTATGGATCTTACTTATTTACTAACACCTGATTAATAGGGGTATTAATTTTATTTTTAGTAATAGCAACAGCTTTTATAGGTTATGTATTACCATTAGGACAAATATCTTTTTGAAGTGCAATAGTTATTACAAATTTATTGTCAGCAATCCCTTATTTAGGATTAGATCTACACGGCTAAAAAATGAACCTAAATTTTAAACCCGTATAAAGTTTAATCAATTTTTCAAACTTTTTTGTACAATATTTCAAACCGTCCAAATACCAACAAATATTTTCAATTTCTTTTGGTTTCGATTTAAGATCTAAATAAAAAAGCAATCCACATATTTGTTTGGTTTGTTTGAATGTAATTGAATTTTGCCCACAAAAACTTCATGTGCGTCATAGCTCAGCGGTAAAGCAGTCGACTGTGACTCCTGAGCGTTTCCGTTCGAATCCTGCCAAGTGTCACATTTTTTTAATTTTATTTTATTCTTAAAACTTTTCGGTTTAAAATTAAAACTTTTCGGTTTAGCTTTTTAGCACAAATGGGATCGATGAGGACTTTTGCAGGGACCGATGGGGACTGCCTGTTTAAAGATGAGCGCGCAATCCGCAACCGAACTGTCCAACGAAGATTTTTTTTGTTGCAGCGGCGTTGCTGAAAGCTTTTCATTGCCCGCTTCTTTTCGAAGCGAACTCGAAGCAACCATTCATTTGCTTCTGAGGTTGATTGTTGGTCGTTGAGAAAGAAGGTGATGCTTGTTGAGGAGTTGGACCCTGTTTAACTATGGCCTGAAATGCTGGAAAAGAAATCTTCAATAAAAAAATAAAATAAAAATCGGGGCCTATTACGGTTTGCGAACAAATATCTTTTTGAAGTGCAATAGTTATTACAAATTTATTGTCAGCAATCCCTTATTTAGGATTAGATCTACACGGCTAAAAAATGAACCTAAATTTTAAACCCGTATAAAGTTTAATCAATTTTTCAAACTTTTTTGTACAATATTTCAAACCGTCCAAATACCAACAAATATTTTCAATTTCTTTTGGTTTCGATTTAAGATCTAAATAAAAAAGCAATCCACATATTTGTTTGGTTTGTTTGAATGTAATTGAATTTTGCCCACAAAAACTTCATGTGCATCATAGCTCAGCGGTAAAGCAGTCGACTGTGACTCCTGAGCGTTTCCGTTCGAATCCTGCCAAGTGTCACATTTTTTTAATTTTATTTTATTCTTAAAACTTTTCGGTTTAAAATTAAAACTTTTTGGTTTGAAAATGAAAACTTTTCGGTTTAGCTTTTTAGCACAAATGGGATCGATGAGGACTTTTGCAGGGACCGATGGGGACTGCCTGTTTAAAGATGAGCGCGCAATCCGCAACCGAACTGTCCAACGAAGATTTTTTTTGTTCCAGCGGCGTTGCTGAAAGCTTTTCATTGCCCGCTTCTTTTCGAAGCGAACTCGAAGCAACCATTCATTTGCTTCTGAGGTTGATTGTTGGTCGTTGAGAAAGAAGGTGATGCTTGTTGAGGAGTTGGACCCTGTTTAACTATGGCCTGAAATGCTGGAAAAGAAATCTTCAATAAAAAAATAAAATAAAAATCGGGGCCTATTACGGTTTGCGAACAAAAATATGAGCGACTCGCCGAGATTTGTATTACCGACTGCGGTAACATTCGCCCTAACTTAAAAATTAAGCGAATGTAAAAAAATTAATCCCCTCGTGAAGGGTGGACACCTTGCCGCGGTACAAGGGCTTAAGTCGATAGCCACAGGGCTACGCTGCCCTTGTGATCATAGCGCCGTCCGGTACTACATCACGAGAGAAGCCTAGCCTCTGTGGTGCGACTCCAGGGCGTTATGCGACCACGTGCCAATTGGACGTTTGCAGCCGGGAGGCAAATCGTGGCTGTAATCGAACGGAGCCTCTCTGATACCTGCCGCGGCGGACGATACACTCCTCTTGCTCTTCCTTTGACCCTAAGCTGGCCTTGCCCGGCGAGGGGTCGTACGAACAAGATGAATAATTAAAACAATAAAACCACAAAACCAAAGATACAGCAACTACGTATACTGCACAGCAGAGGAGGACAATGCGGGAGCAAGCGAGAACGCAACGTCGGCGGATAACCTCCATTTCCATATCAGCAGAGAGATCGACAGCGATGGCAGCTACGTGTCGATCAACTCTGGATAATAAGGGGGCAATCCCCAAATCAAGCACCGGTACAAACACAGTGAAGCCAACAACGGCTGATGCTAAACCTCCATTAAGTGCCGGTACCGAAACCAATTCCTTAACGTCTGTGGCAGTGGTCTCATGACCTGGCCTCAGAGATCGCGATGGCAACTACGGGTCGAAACTCCTCTCAAAAGATAACTCCCAGTCGCTCTGTGTACTTGGACAAAAGAGCGGCCGCAAGGATCCTGAAGAAACACGAGGGAGTTTCACAGGAGACGCTATCGCCGAATGCCAGAAAGACGGTGGATATAGCTGAAGCTCTGTTACCGAAGTTCCAAAGAAATTATGCGCCAAAGAAGGTTAACGAAAATTCCTTCAAACGCCAGAGATCGGACGGGGATTTAAAACCTCATACGAAGCGGCAGCACAACACACCCGGAGTGGGTAAACTTAGCTTTGCTGAAATGACCAAGGACAGGATCCTCATAGGCGTCATTGACCGAGGTAGCGAAAGCTGGGCCATCCCTAAGGACCAGTGTCGGAACGTCCGGAACGCGATCGGTAATGCCCTTCTTGACATTATGGATGAGTCTCCGGGTGCCACGGCGGTAGATTCTGATGCGAGGATCAAATAACTATTACACTGTACAAGGGAGCAGCTGCAAGCCTGGGTGAGATCTACCCACGGGCAAGAATCGAGGTTGTCGACTGGAAGGACATTCCGGCTTGGTCAAGGGCAAGGGCATGGATTCATGCTATCTCTGCTGAGCCTGAGAGAATTCTCAGGATACTGCGGATCATGAACCCGTCTCTCCCGACGCAGGACTGGAGTGTCAATCTGGTTGAGGACGCGGTAGGGCCTGATAGGCAGTTGGTCTTCACCTTGAATAGGGTATATAAGTAGACCGTGGCGATGCACAACGCGCTGATATTTCCGCTGCTCTCGAGGTCTCGGACATCGCAGAGGAGTCGGAGGTGTCCGACTCGGAAAGTATGGTATCTGCCACGTCAAATGGCGAAGGAGCAGTGAACAGCTCGGAGATGGGAGACAGTCTACTAGACGGGGAAGACCTCAGAAGGCAGAATCATTCGAGCCAGGCAAATCGCCAAATAAGGGTACTCGAACAACTCAAGCGATTCGCGAACGGTAATAGGCCCCATAAATAACTGAAACTTCAGTTTGGTTTAGTTTGAAGTGTTTTTTTAACATTTGACGTTCACTCCTTCCTGTTTTCAGAACTGGCAACAAAATGTTTTAGGCGAACTGATATATTCGCTATCCATAATCATTCGAGCCAGGCGACTCGCTGAATAAGGTGACTCTAAAAACTCAAGCGACTCGGGAACGGTAATAGGCCCTTTAAACAACCAATTTTTCTTCATGTTTTTTTACGTTAAGCTTGGTTTTATTCAAAAAAAAAATAGTTAAGCTATCAACGAAGCAAATCGAATATCGAAAATAGTAAATTAACGATATAGTTTTTTAAACTATATTCTGAAAACCAGTACCTTCTCCAATAAAAGCATGTCTCTAGATAATGTAATATTTGCTCGAATAAACATGCAAAGCATGGGAATTGTGACCTTTTTTTGTAATACGGCTGATACATTAGCGCAAATTCCAAATTATCTCCGCTTTCGGGAGTTAACTTGAGCATAATCTTCATTATAAACTCCCAAAAATTAAGAAGATTTGAGCAGTTTTAAAAAATTTGCACTGGCAACACTCTGTACATAAATAGACAACAACACCAAGAAACACTAGGAAATTAAGAGTAGCTGACAGATAGGCGTCGCGCTGGTTTGTAAGATCCGACTTTCGACAACTAGATGTCGCTGAGGTAGGTAAGATATGGTTCAATTACAACCAAAATAGTAATTCTAAATGCTGTTAATCTTCATTCTTGTGTGTATCAGGGTAAAATTTGGATCTGATTAAAGAAGATTTATTGAAGATAATCTCCGTGTATCTATCCATAGCATAAGAACAATAAACCCGTGTTTTGAACCCATGGTGGGGATATAACATATGCATCGTAAAGCCTCTCAATTTTTAATATAAATAACTACGGCCTCGCAAGGTCGTTCGCCGACACCTGGATTTGGTCTAGCGCCGCTACTGCCAAAATGATATTTTTTATTTGCATATACTATTCTTCGATCAATTCCTAATAAATTGGGAGGAGTTATAGCATTAATTTTATCTATTCTTCCTTTTTATCATCTAAGTAATTTTTGAGGAATTCAATTTTATCCTATTAATAAAATTTTATTTTGAATTATAATTATTACGGTAATTTTATTAACATGAATTGGAGCACGACCAGTAGAATCATCTTATATTATAGTTGGTCAAATTTTAACAGTTATTTTCTTTTTATATTATATTATTAATCCAATAATTAGCAAATGATGAAATAATTTAATTAATTAAATTATAAGTTAATGAGCTTGAACAAGCATATGTTTTGAAAACATAAGATAGAAATTATTTTCTATTAACTTTACTAAACACAATTAACTAAATAAAATTTAATAAAAACAATTTATATCCAATAAAAAATAATATATAATTTAAAGAAATTGGTAAAAAAATATTCAAGCCAAATATATTAATTTATCATATCGAAACCGTGGTAAAGTACCATGAACTCAAATAAATATTAAAAGAAATTAAAGTTAAATTTACGGGCCTATTACGGTTTGCGAGTCGAACAAAAATATGAGCGACTCGCCGACATTTGTATTACCGACTGCGAGTAGCCCGGTAGCATTCGCCTCAAACTTCAAAATTAAGCGAATGTAAAAAATGAAGCGATTACTGTTTGCGACTCGATCCAAATTCGTTCGCCGGAAGTGTCAAAATCTGGCGAACAGAATTTGAAGGTGACTAGGAGGAAAAATTTGATTTTATGGTCATATTGGGAGTATTTGGGGGGTCATTTTGTGGTAATTTCGTTGTTGTCATTTTGTGGTCATTGTGGACTAATTTCGGGGATATTTTGTTGTTATTTTATGGTAATTTTTGAAATATTTTGTTGTCATTTTGGGGATTTTTTGGGCTCATTGTGTGGTCATTTTGGGGTTATTTTGTGGTCATTTTGGACTAATTTCGGGGATATTTTGTTGTTATTTTGTGGTCATTTTTTGAATAATTTGGTGTCATTTTGTGGTCATTTTGGGGTAATTTTGGGAATATTTTGGAGTTATTTTGTGGTCATTTGGGACTAATTTCGGGGATATATTGTTGTTATTTTGTGGTCATTTTTTGAATAATTTGGTGTCATTTTGTGGTCATTTTGGGGTAATTTTGGGAATATTTTGGAGTTATTTTGTGGTCATTTGGGACTAATTTCGGGGATATATTGTTGTTATTTTGTGGTCATTTTTTGAATAATTTGGTGTCATTTTGTGGTAATTTTGGGAATATTTTGGAGTTATTTTGTGGTCATTTGGGAGTAAATTTGATGATATTTCGAGGAAATTTTAGTTGTTATTTTATGGTCATTTTTGGAATATTTTGGTGTCATTTTGGGAATTTTTTGGGCTCATTGTGTGGTCATTTTGGGGTTATTTTGTGGTCATTTTGCACCAATTTCGGGGATATATTGTTGTTATTTTGTGGTCATTTTTTGAATAATTTGGTGTCATTTTGTGGTCATTTTGGGGTAATTTTGGGAATATTTTGGGGTTATTTTGTGGTCATTTTGGACTAATTTCGGGGATATATTGTTGTTATTTTGAGGTCATTTTTTGAATAATTTGGTGCCATTTTGTGGTCATTTTGGGGTAATTTTGGGAATATTTTGGGGTTATTTTGTGGTCATTTTGGACTAATTTCGGGGATATATTGTTGTTATTTTGTGATCATTTTGGGGTAATTTTGGTATCTATATTGGGATCATTTCGGGTTTATTTTGTGGTCATTTTGGACTAATTTTTGGTGCTTTTTTGTGGTCGTTTGGGGATATTTTGGGGTCAGTTTGTGGTCATTTTGGAATGGCTCCCAGATATGGGCGGTAGAAGGAAAACCTTTGTCGCCGAATATTAGGAAGACGGTGGAGCTAGCAAAAGCTCTAATAATCAATTTCGGAATTCCCTTCAAATGCCAGAGATCGGACGGGGAGTTAAAACCCCACCCGAAGCGGCATCAAAACACCCCTGGAGAGGGCAAACCAAGCTTTGCTGAAGTGACCATGGACGGGATCGTAATAGGCATCCTTGACCGAGACAACGACAGTTTGGCCATCGCCAAAGACCGGCGGTGGTATGTCCTGTACGTAGCCGGAAGACCTAGTTACGACCTTTACAACGGCGCTCTCAAATGCCCTCGATAAGGCATGTCCAGTGCCAAAACCACGCTGTAAACATAGGCCACACTGGTAGAGGAAACAATTTAATAAGGCCAAGAGCCTTCGCAAGGAGACAGGCGAAGAGAACTTTGTGAAGAAATGTTTGTACTGCGGTCGAGAATGTCGACTATACAGCGAAACTGAGACGAGTGCTCTCAAGAACTCAAACAGCTACATATAGGCTATTTGCGGAGACCTGACGGATCCTGGACCAGCTCGAAACCTGAAACGCTGGAGCCGCTCTTGATTACACACTTTCCAGAGAACTCGCATGTTGCACTCTTAGCACCTGCAACAAACCTGGCTGCACACATTTTCATCACGGAAGAAGGGATAAGGTGGGTAATTAAAAGATTCGAGCCGTTCAAGGCTGTTGGACCAGACGGGATTATCCTCGCACAACTCCGCACACGTTGGAAATGGTTGGTTTTTCCATATGCAGCTTGTCTTGCTCTTAACTACAATATTCAATAAAAACGTACAATAATAATAAATAATTGAAACTTCAGTTTTGTTCAATTTGAAGTTTTTTTTACATTTGTCGTTCGCCGCTTTCTGTTTTTTGAACTGGCAACAAAATGTTTCAGGCGAACTAGTTTGTTCGCTATCCATAATCATTCGAGCTAGGCGACTCGCCAAATAAGGCGACTCGAATAACTCAAGCGACTCGCGAACCGTAATAGGCCCCTTAAATAAAAGTTTAAATTAAATAAATCACAACCAAAAAAATAATTCTAAATATTATTCTTATAAATGGCTTATGACATCGCTAATTGTGAATCCGAATTCAGTTTTTTTAAATTAAAAATGACGGATCCAATATGGCGGTGAATTTTTTAAAAATTGACTGGATTGTTTTGATTCTTGGTATAGCTGCAGATGACTAATCCGATATCACTTTTACAAAATTCACGTTGGTGGATCCGATAAAATTCAATTAGTTTTCTAAAAAAGCACCGCTATATTTTATCAACCACTTCGAATTTTGTAAAAAGTGACTTTGGATTCGTGAAACTGTTGTCCAAGTCTACTTGATTATTTCTTTGTGTCCGACTTGTCTTCTGTCTTAAAATTCGATCAAATATCGTTCGTGTATGACCATGATCTAATTTTCTGTTCTCTTGACATTACCTTTGACTATGATCGTTCAGTCACTGTTCCTACTAGTTTTCCTGACTATCGCTGGATTAATTCCAACAACTTGAGCAGTGATATATCTTGTGTTGACTGAAGACCTAAATACTGTATTTGTAAATTGTGCTACCCCCTCCAATGATCCAATATCCCACCCGATACCCTGTCCTGTGACCTTTTCTGGGCAATTTGAATTTTGCGCGGTGTCGGAGCTTTATGTAGTGAGATGCATTTATAAAATACGCTCAAATGCTATTGGGGCAGATGGAATTCCGCTGAAATTTATAAAAATTATTCTTCCACAGATACTGCCAACGCTGACTCATATTATCAACCACTGCATCACAACCTCGTGCTTTCCTGATGTGCGGAAGATCGCAACTGTCCTTCCTATAGCTAAAAATAAGACAGCCAACTGTCTAAGTTATTATCGTCCCATAAGCATGCACTGTCGAAACCTTTGAGACTTTGTTATCAGAGCAGATTCATTCACATATTGACAAGCTTAAACTACTTTCCCCATTCCAGTCTGGATTTAGAGCAGAGCATAGTTGCACAACTGCAATAATTAAAATCGTGGATGATATTCGTGTCCTCTATGATAGTAACAAAATAACAATGTTGTATTTGCTCCACTTCTCCAAATCGTGTGACTCTGCTAACCACGCGTTGTTATGCATGAAGCTTAAGTCTTATATCGGATTTGGAGACTCTGCTTTAAGTCTCATGAGGAGTTACCTGGGTGGTAGAGCACAACGAGTGAGAGTGGGATCGCAACTATCTAGTGTCATGAGGCTACTTAATGGTGTACCCAATGGTTCAATACTTGAACCTTTATTATTTAGCCTGTTTATTAATGACATATTTAGCACCTGTATGTATGCTCAAATGCATGTTATGTAGATGATATCCAATTGTATATATGTGGAACACATGCACAAGCTTCTGAATAGCGACTTGTCAGCTATTTCGACTTGGGCGCAAAGAAATTGTCTTTCCCTTAATAGCGAAAAGTCTTATGTGTTACCCATTTCTAAAAGACAAGTTAACACTTTAAATCTTCCAACTTTATACATTAATAACAAGAGCCTTAAGTATGTGTCCAAAGTAAAGAACCTAGGGGTTGTTATTAACTCTAATCTTTCATGCGATGATCATATTAATGCGGTTATCAGTAAAGTATACTACACGCTACGTAATTTGGGAATGTCTACGGCCTTCACCCCACTTGGAATAAGAAAGCGGCTTGCTATAAAATTGATATTACCAATTATCTGCTATTCAGAATGAATATACAGCAAATTAGATTCTAAATCGGCACATAAAATTGATTTTGCCTTTAATCATGTGATGATCATATATATGCATGCAGAACGAGTCTCTTGGGTTGTGAAACATATGAGTATCTTAATGCAAGAAACTGTATATTTTTGTATCGTGTGATTTCTGATAAAAAGCATACTTATCTATATAATAAACTAATATTCTCCAGATCTACTCGCATAAGTGATTTGATCGTGCCCAGCTACAATTATCTAAACTCTGCACGACTTTTCTTCTTCAATGCTATCCGCATATGGAACTCTATCCCCAATTCAGTTCGCAATAGTTTGAGTAAAGGCAACTTTAAGAATGTTATATTTTCTTTCTTTGGTAAGAAATATGCTAATTAGAAACTGAGTTTAGCTACTTATAGTATTTTCAAAAATTTTTTAAGTAGGTTATTACTGATAGGTATCGTATCTATGTATTCTCTTTACTTTTATAATACTACTACTATATATAAATATATATACTTTATTCTTCCAAAAAAATGCACTTATTGTTTACTGAAATATTATATGCATTTATAAGTTTTAAGTTTTAAAAATTATACCGACTTTTATGTAACCATTGTTGCACTATAAAAGACCAACCAGGATCTTATTGTCCTAATATTGTCAATAAATGAATGAATGAAACTAATTTTTTTTATAAAAACGAGTAGCGCGACCTCTAAACAACCTTTGCTTTTGTAATAAAAAAAATAGCAGCCTCTTTCTTGTCACAAGGAACTCACAGTTCACTTTTAAATTTAGAAGGTTTCAAAATTTTGTGCTGTGAGCACCCCTGCTACACTTCTTACATTGGTCTTTGCAAATACGGGCACTTTTCAGCTGAAATTATAATAACATTTAAATTATTTGAATAAATTAGAAAATGAAAACAAAACTTACTTTTTTTTCTTTTTCTGAGTTTATATTTGAAAAGAAAGCAAAATGACAATTTTTAATTTTGCCACAAATTTAAACATAGTGTGACGAATTCGATGATTCCTCGACTATTTTCCCTGAGCTCGATCACTGTACGTTAAATAAAACACTCAGATTCTGCTTAAAAAATAGGACGCTTTATTCACTACTAAAAACCGTAGTACAATATCGCGGGTTAATTCACTGTTCAGTACTTCACTGTACAATACTTCAAAATAAACTGATTCAAGTGCGTTGTCTTTGCGCGGTTTATACACCCTAGCAGACAGCAGCTTCATAACCTAGAAATGTCTACGCATTTCTGGGTTGTTCGTGCAACAGTGTTCTCGAAACGTTTACCTATCGTCATCTCCTCTTTGTGCCACATTCGCAAATATGCAAGCTGCCTCTATCGCTCTCGCGTCATGTACCTAAACAGCTGTAGTTGTCGTACTGACGCTAGTGGTGGAAATACGCACACTGCCCCCCACCTAAGTCTGATCGGGACAGACACATTTCCCGATCCAAACGTTGCTAGCCTTTCCAGGTGAACCACCTTCATTTTGTTTCGTGGTCTTCCAACAGTTTATATGCGGTAGACAACATCATTTATCCGCTTCATGACTTTATATGGGCCTTCCCAGTTACATTGCAGTTTTGGGGACAAACCTTTCTTACGTTGTGGGTTGTATAACAGCATTAAGTCTCCTTCTTTAAAACCTTCCGAGTTGTATGCTTTGTCGTATCTGGCTTTCATCTTATCACTCATGATCTTTGTCCGTTGTCTTACGACGCCATGTATTTCTCTCATCTCTTCTTCCAAGATGCTAGTGGATTTCCTGGCATTTATTCCTTTATCAGCTTTTATCCCAAACTTCAAGTCAGCTGGCAACCGAAGATCATTCCCAAAAATTACTTTTGCCGGAGTTTGACCCATTGTTTCATGTATTGCCGAGCGATATGCCATCAGGAACAAGGAGATGTGCGTGCCCCAATCTTTCTGGAACTTATCCACTACTTTCCTCATGTGCTCTTCCAAGGTTCGATTGCAACGTTCCACCATGCCATCTGACTGAGGATGCAGTGCAGTTGTACGCGTTTTCCGAATACCCAATGTCTTGCACATTTCTTGGAATACAACCGATTCGAAATTCCTGCCTTGGTCAGAATGTAACTCCATCGGTACACCAAACCTCGCTACCCAATTGTTAATGAACACCTCTGCTGTATTGGTTTCTGCCTCTTGATTTGGAATCGGGTAAACTTCTGGCCATTTGCTGAAATAGTCCATAATAACTAGTACGTATTTGTTTCCGAGTTTGCTAGTAGGAAATGGACAAGCTACATCCATGGAAATCCTCTCAAACGGTGCACCGGTATTGTACTGCTTCATCTGTCCATGGCTTCTCGACTTCGGACCCTTTGCTCTGATGCACACCTCACAGTTGGCAATCCACTCCGCAATGGAATGCCGGCAACCAACCCAAAAGAATCTCTGCTTGACTTTCTCCAATGTTTTTTTGACTCCTAGATGACCTCCACTTGGATCATTATGTAGCTCATTCAAAACATCAGAGATTTTCTTCCTTGGGACAACTACCAGCTTCCGAGCGTATTGACCGTCTTCGCTTTCCCATACTCTATGTAAGCAACCGGATACCAATGTCAAACTGTTCCACTGTGCCCAATATGACTTGGCAACAGGACTCTCATTTTGTTCGATCCCCTGCATCACACGTACCAGATCTGGATCCTCTAGCTGTAACTTTCTTAGCTGATCCATCTTCCATTCGTCCGTAGATGTTATAGTCATCAGCCGTGCATCTATAACATCTTCCTTGGCCTCAGCTTTCGAACAATGCTTGCATTCCAGGTTACATGGTCGCCGGGACATTGCATCAGCATTACCGTGGTTGCTGTCTTTGCGATGCTCTATGGAAAAGTCATAACTTTGTAGTCGCTCTATCCACCGTGCCAATTGACCTTCCTTATTACGGAACTGCAAAAGCCATTTCAACGCTGCATGGTCTGTCCTGACGTGGAATCGCTGTCCATAGAGATACTTGTGGAAATGTTTGATGTACTCCACCAATGCCAGTAGTTATCTTCGTGTTACACAATAGTTCCTTTCGGGCTTTCCAATTGTGCGGCTATAGTATGCCACTACCTTCTCCTGCCCATCGACAATCTGTGACAAAACTCCTCCAATCTCATAACCACTTGAATCTGTATCCAGAATAAACGTTGAACCTGGGATTGGATACGCTAACATTGGGGCAGTGCACAGCCGTTCCTTCAAGGTTTTGGAAAGCCACTTCATGTTCCTTCTTCCAATCAAATGACATATTCTTTCTGGTCAACTCATGAAGGCTACTGGCTACGCTGGCGAAATTCCCTACAAATCGGCGATAATACGTGCACAGTCCAAGTAGCTGGAGCGTTACATAGTCCAAAGGGCATTGCCGTAAATTGTCACAGCCC
The DNA here is from genome assembly GCA_964058755.1 of Campiglossa producta. NCBI lineage: Eukaryota > Metazoa > Arthropoda > Insecta > Diptera > Tephritidae > Campiglossa > Campiglossa producta. The sequence continues at coordinate 53,594,578 of CAXKVI010000004.1, read as the reverse complement.
CTCTCCAACGCTGAAGGCAGTCTTTTCCTTATCCTCATCTTTAACCTCCACTTGCCAATAGCCGCTTTTCAAGTCAAGTGTAGAAAACCATTTCGTACCAGATAGTGAGTCCAGAGTATCGTCAATTCTCGGTAATGGATAGCTGGCCTTTTTCGTTTCGTCGTTCAGCTTCCGGTAATCCACGCAGAACCGCATTTTCCCATCCTTTTTCTTCACTAGCACTACCGGTGAGCTCCATGGACTAGCTGATGGTTCGATCACACCGCTCTCACTCATTTCCTGTATAATTTCTCTTACCACTTGGCGTTTGGCCAAGGGAACTCTTCGAGGAGCTTGGCGGATTGGCCTCGCATCACCGGTATCAATTTGATGCTTCACAACATTGGTTCTACCTGGCTTGGAACCATCCTTGTCAAATATGCTCGAAGTTGTTTCGCCTTGTTCTGGTGGTCTTTGTCGAGCTCCGCTGTCCATGCCGTGATATCATCCGAAAGAGCGATATTGCTGGTAGAAATATTTTCGTGGAGCTGTTCACAATTTATAACCACCTCCACTTCCTGACATATATATATATATAGCTTCCTTGATCGGCGTTCGGAACTCATTTAGTACTCTTACCGGTATACGTCCATCTTGTTTTGTCATAGCCAGTGTTTTTCCTACTAATATATGCGCCTTTGATTTGTTTGCTGTCTCTACCACCCACAATTTGTTTGTCCCGTAATCTCCATCAATCCTTGCCCAAACGATCGCCTCCGACTTCGGTGGAGTTTGTTGGTTTTCTTCCATGAGGACCCGCTTACTGATGTACTTGTTCCCGTAACCAAAATTTAGTGGCACATCCATGTTCTTATAGCTCATTGTCCTGTTTTGCATGTCGATCTTGATGCCTTGGTTGCTTAAGAAATCCAAACCAACTCAACATCAACAATATCTGCCACTATTAAATTATGCAGTACGGTGGCATTCCCAATCGCGGTTTCACATGTTACTTCTCCTTGGACTTGGTTGTAATCACCGATCGCCGTACGCAGCTTTGCTCCATGTAATGGCCTCACTTCTTTGTTGACCAAAAAAAAAAAAACTAATGGCGGCGATATACCAACAGATTATCATAACCTCTAACGAGATTTTTAGCCGAGCTTCTCTTTCCAACTTGTGGTGTGTTGCTTTTAATGGGGAGACTTGCTCATCTCCTTCAGCCTTGCGCTTACGTCCGCTTGCATTACTGGAATTTTTGGAGCCAGATCCAGGTCCACAATGCACGTTAGTGCAATATGACCAGATTTTCCGCACTTGAAGCACTTAATAGCTTGCTTCCCGTTTAATGCTTCTAGGATTTTGTCAATTTTCTCGGCCCAGTCTGGCGTATCCACTTCCACACGGTGAGCTTTGTACGTTGGTTTACTCAAAAGCGAGGCTGTTTCTTGTGTTAGAGCATGTGATACCGTCTCCGCAAATGATCTCTTTGGATTGGCATATGTGGCTCGCAATTATCAGCCCCAAGTATTTGGTTCTGGTAGATAGAGGTAGCTGCTGGCCTTTCAGCATCGGTAGTTCGAACGTAGGTGGCATATACTTCCTCGTGAAGAGAAGAAGCTCCGTTTTGTCCGCATTTAGCCCTAGGCCACACTCTTGTGCCCACCTGCTTAGCTTTGCCAACGTTCTTTCCATGATCTCGCTCATCACCGAAGGGAAGGGACCCGAAACAAGGATCGCCACGTCGTCGGCGTACGCCACAACCTTTACTCCATTCATCATCATCATTTATTGGCGCTTAACCGCCTAAGCGATTTTGGCCGTTGCATATCAAAGCACGCCAGTCATTCCTTTTTAGCGATAACTGACGCCAATTGGAAACCCCAAGGGAGTTCAAGTCATCCTCCACCTGTTGTTTCCATCTCAGTCGAGGCCTCCCCTTCCTCTGCTGCCGAATTCAGGCGACGATAGGAAAACCTTCTGTGCTGGAGCTTCTTTGTCCATTCGCATAACATGGTCCAGCCAGTGGAGTCTTTGGGCTTTAATTCGCTGGACTATGGTCAGATCTGCGTAGAGCTCGTACAGCTCATCGTTAAATTTCCTTCGATACTCGCCGTTGGCATCACGGGAAGGACCATAAATCTTCCGGGGAAATTTTCTCTCAAATACTCCAAGGGCCATCTCATCTTCTCTTGACATTGTCCATGAATCTGAGCCATACATCAGGACAGGTATGATGAGAGACTTATAGAGCGTGATCTTTGTTCTTCGTGAGAGGACTTTACTTCTCAATTGCCTACTCAGTCCAAAGTAGCACTTGTTGGCAAGAGTGATTCTCCGCTGGATTTCTAGACTGATATTATTTTCGGTGTTAATACTGGTTCCCAAATAGACGAAGTCCCTCACAGTTTCAAATTTGTAACTATCAACAGTGACATGGCTGCCAAGGAGCAGGTGCGCCGATTCTTTCTTTGATGACAGCAAATACTTCGTCTTGTCCTCGTTCACGGCAAGACTCACTTTTTTCGCTTCCTTATCCAGTCCAGAGAAGGCAGCGGTTACCAATGATATCAATATCATCGGCATACGCCAGCAATTGCACGCTCTTGTAAAAGATTGTACCATTGCGGTTTAGCTCTGCTGCTCGAATTATCTTCTCCAGCATCAGATTGAAGAAATCGCACGAAAGCGAGCCGCCCTGTCTGAAGCCTCGTTTGGTTTCAAATGGCTCAGAGAGGTCCTTCCCGATTCTGACGGAGCTGGTGGTATTGCTCAACGTCATTTGGCAAAGCCGTTTAAGCTTTGCAGGGAAGTCAAAGTCAGACATGGCGGCATACAGGCAACTCCTTCTTGCGCTGTCAAAAGCGGCTTTGAAATCGACAAAGAGATGGTGTGTGTCGATTCTTTTATCATGGGTCTTCTCCAGGATTTGGCGTATCGTGAAAATCTGGTCGATGGTAGACTTACCAGGTCTAAACACACTGATAAGGTCCAATCAGTTTGTCTACGATGGGCTTCAGCCTTTCACACAACACGCTAGAAAGAACCTTATATGCAATATTAAGAAGACTAAATCCGCGGTAGTTGGTGCGGTTAGCGGGATCGCCTTTCTTGTGGATTGGGCAAAGCACACTTAAATTCCAATCCGGAGGCATGCATTCGTCTGACCATATTCTGCATAAGAGCTGATGCATGCTATTTACCAGCTCTTCGCCTCCGTGTTTGAACAGCTCGGCGGGTAGTCCGTCTTTTCCAGGCGCTTTGTTGTTTTTGAGCCGGGATATAGCTATCCTCACTTCATCATAGTCAGGTGGTGGGACGACTTTTCCATCGTCAGGGATTGGGGTATCGGGTTCGACGTCTCCCTCGCAATTTAGCAGTGAGGAGAAGTGCTCCCTCCATAATTTAAGTACACTTTGTACGTCGGCCATTATTGTCCTTACAGGAGCTTGCCCCGGTCTTAAAACCTTCCGTCATCCGCCGGATCTTTTCATAGAATTTTCGGGCATCATTCCTGTCAGCCAGTATCTCAAGCTCCTCACACTCACGCCTTTCGGCCTCACTTTTCTTTTATCTGAAAAGGCGTCTCTCTTCCTTCTTTGCCTCACGATATTGTTGCCATACACTGCGAGTTGCGCCCGTTCGCAACGTCTCCTTGTAGGCAGCGTCCTTTTTTTGAGGCAGTTTTGCATTCCTCATCGTACCAGTCGTTCTTGCGGGCTCGCTGGAATCCTATAGTGGCCTCAGCGGCGGTACGCAATGAGTGAGAGATATGCTTCCATTGCCCGGTTACATCGTTAGGTCGGGGATTGCCCTCTGCTAGCAGGTGTGAGAGTCGAGTGGAGAAATTATCAGCTGTCTGTGGCACGCGCAACTTCTCGACGTCAAACTTTCCTTCCGTTACTGTGCGCACTTTCTTCGTTGCACAGAGGCGTGTGCGTATCTTGGCTGCGACAAGATAATGGTCAGGGTCAATATTGCGACCACGCAGTGTACGCACGTCCAGAACGGTGGAGCTATGTCTGCCGTCAATCAAGACATGATCAATCTGGTTTCTAGTTCTTTGATCAGGGGACAGCCATGTGGCTTGGTGTATTCGCTTATGCTGGAACCTGGTACTACTGATGACCATATTGCGAGCAGCGGCGAAGTCAATCAACCTAGTGCCGTTGGGGGATGTTATATCGTGGAGACTGAATTTTCCAACTGTAGGACCAAAGACTCCTTCCTTGCCCACCTTGGCATTAAAGTCGCCGAGCACGATTTTGATATCATGCTGGGGGCAGCGATCATAAGTCTGTTCAAGTTTATCGTAGAAGGAGTCCTTCTCTGCGTCGTCCGTCTCCTCAGTCGGCGCATAGGCGCAGATAAATGTTATGTTGAAAAAGCTCGCCTTGATGCGGATCGCAGCGAGACGCTCGTCCACAGGAGTGAACGCTAATACTTGGCGGCGAAGTCTCTTTCCCACCACGAATCCTACACCACGCGCTTTGCCGCGTGTCTGGCCACTGTAGTATACGTCACAAAGACCGATGGTCGTCTTTCCTTGCCCCGTCCATCGCATTTCCTGCAGGGCGGTGATGTCGGCCTTTGCGTCTACGAGGACATCAACCAGTCGGGCAGCGGCACCGTCCCTTGAAAGGGTCCGGACATTCCCGGTACATGCCCTAATATCCAAATCATTATGCCTTATTCGTTTTGCCGGGTCGTCAACATTAAAGGGGGTTCTCTTCCGAGGCTTTGATTTTGTTTTCATTGGAATTAAGTTTTTTACGTGGCGGGTCCCAAACCCAGCGCACAACCCGTTTCGGGGTTTTTGGAAAATATTTACACATTTATATAGCGAGCCGCTTGCTTCAAGGCAGACGCCCGCTTGCAGCCGCACCTCATGGTGAACAGACGCTACGCAAAAACCTCGGTGAGCCCTTAAACCAAGTATGTCAGAGTGGCCCCACCGGGGCTCCCTCTCTTTCTGCCGCGAGCCTAGGTAGCTCCCGTTGCCCAGAGTGCACGAACGAGGACGCAAGAGTCGGGATTGAGCAAGGTCACTTAGCAACCACACTCCATTACACTCCATTAGTACTGAGTTTTAATAGTATATCGTTCATAATAAGGAGCCATAACAGAGGCGCCTTTTCTCCCCCTTGCTCCGTCCCTCCAGGATTGTCCGGGAAGTGAGGATATCTAAGGTTTCCGCTGATGATCCCGCCCATGTGCCATCAGCGCGCTTTACAAAGGTTTTGTTGGAGTGTTCCCTGGCGAGTATTTTCCCGAGCCTTGCTGAGTCCTTCGTAGACTCGATGGATTCACAATGCTCCTGCCAGGACTTCGCCGTTGCGACACCTACGGTTTTTTAAATTCCCTCCGGGCGTTCCTGTACTCCTGGAAGTCTTTCTTGTCATAGCAATCATTAAAGACCTTCCTCATATTTGATCTTAGTTCGCTAAGATTTTTGTCCCACCACGGGGGAAGGTCTTCTTGCTTCTAGATATTGGGCAGGAAGCCTTATAGGCAACCTGGAAACTTTTTTCCAGAGACCGAACTCGGTCGTCTAGAGTTTCTGTCGATTGTATCGGTGTCTTCTTCCTACTGAGCCTATCCCACGGTGTGCCTGAAGCAAGTTTAATTGAAGGGTCAAAGCACAACCGATTTTCTCGTGGATTCTTATTTTATGGACCAAATTAAGTCAGAATCCAAAATTTAAGCTTTTTCTACCGAGCAGTTTTTGAGAAAATGCGATTTAAATTTACCAGAAACAGAAAAATGTTCGAGCCACAAATGAGAGATAAACTGCGTACTATGAGACACTCATTGGACAACTATTTTATGGTAAAGGAGTGCAATGTCATTCGTACAAAAGAGAATAATAAGAAGATTAAGAGTACAGAAACATTAGCGTATTGTAGTAGCATTGATGGTCTTTTAGATGTGATTCGTGAAAAGAGAGGTGTAAATGAAACGCATTTGAAATTTGGAATTGATGGTGGAGGTGGATTTTTAAAAATTTGTCTCTCGGTCCAAGCGACGAATAGAAATCTCACCAATGAAGGACGAAGAACTTTGTACAAGGGAGCTGGTATTCCATCCAAGTTTAAGGATACTGGCGTAAAGAAATTGTTTTTGCTTGCAATTGTCGCTCATACTGAAGAAAATTATGAAAACGTAGATATGTTGTGGTCATTACTACAAATAGGTGAATATGAGGCGACTATAGCAACGGACTTGAAATTAGCCAATATTCTCATAGGAATTGCGTCCCATTCTAGTTCTTTCCCGTGTACATGGTGTTCTGCTCACAAGGACCACCTAGATATTTGCGGAGAATACAGAACTGTAGAAACTTGTGCTAAAAATTATACTGCTTGGCTGGAGAGTGGTAGTAAGAAAGTTCAAGCAAAAAACCATGAAAATTGTGTACATGTACCCATTATTTCTAGTAAAAAAGATACACAAATAATAGACATTATTCCTCCACCTGAACTTCATTTAATGTTAGGAGTCGTCAACACACTTTATAAGCATATGAGCAAGGAGTTCGAAAAAGATGCTGCTGAATGGGCTAAAAAATGTAATGTTAGCCAGCAGTTTATTCATGACGGACACGGCTTTGCAGGAAACGCGTGTCGAACACTTTTGAAGAAAGTGGATATCTTGCGAAGCTCTTGTTCTTTGGGATGCTTGAAATATGTTTGCTGCTTTGCCGACTTCAATAATGTAATAATTTCATGTTTTTTCAGTGATCTCAAAATAACTTATGAAGAAGATATAAAAAAATTCGCAAAAAGCTACAAAGATTTGGCGATTTCTGTCACTCCTAAAGTTCATGCTGTCTTTTTTCATGTTCCTGAGTTTTGTAAAAGAACACAGCAAGGTCTTGGATTTTATAGCGAGCAAGCTATGGAATCAGTACACGCTGATTTCAAAACGATTTGGAAAAATTACAAGGTTCCAAAAGACCATACAGATTATGGAAGAAGACTACTGCAAGCAGTGCGAGAGTATAATTCAAGGCACATGTAATAATGTAATGTTTCCCTGTAGTTAAAGTCATTGTTCCTTTTTCTAAAGATTTCTAAACAATTCTAATAAAAGAATATAATTTATGAATTTCTTATGGACACATGGTTCCAGAAAAAATAATTATTTACATACTTTTATGTTTTCACATTAAAAAAAATTGGTAAAAATAATAAAATCCATGGATCTTATATCAAAAAAGTTAGTACTAATTTTTTGATATTTTCAAAATTTAAATCGAATTTTCTCAAAAACGGCTCGGTAGAAAAAGCTTAAATTTTGGATTCTGACTTAATTTGGTCCATAAAATAAGAATCCACGAGAAAATCGGTTGTGCTTTGACCCTTCAATTAAACTTGCTTCAGGCACACCGTGCCCCACGAGGTTCGTTTAGGATTTCTGTGCGGTTGTTTTATCTCTCCCTCCCAGTCTATATCAAAAAGGATCATTCGATGATCCGACATGGAGGTCTTTTGCGAAACCTCCCAGTTCCTTATCGAAGGTTCCTGGGAGTCAGATGCTATTGGAGTCAGATGCAAGGACTTCTTCCCACCCGGCGAAGTTTACTGACGCCGGAAAAACAAAGGTGGGAGAGCTGCCCCTGTACATATACATAATTTGTTTGCTAATAAAAATTCAAAAAGAGACTCACCCCGTTCGTTTATTTCGCTGCTCCCCCATAACGCATGCCTTGCGTTGGCGTCGCAGCCCATCAGGATCCACTCGTATTTCTGTTTGGTGAGCAGCTGTACCTCCTCGGAAGGTGCCGGCCGATCGTGAGCCATGTACGCAGAGGCGACCGTTAACCTGCGTCCGCCCCTTGACTCAATCCTGACCACTGCCAAATGGAATGTGCTGAAATTAGGTAAAAAGAAAGAATTAATAGTATCCTTAACGAGGATGCATGCCCTCGGTTTATCTTCTCCTAGTGTATAAAATATGTTGTAGCCTCTGGTACTTAGGCCCCTGACCTTGGAGCGCCATACCCAAGGCTCCTGCACCAAGCAGACGTCGATGTTTTCCTCCCTTAGGAGAACCAGCAGGTTATCCGAGGCGCATCTGGCATGCTGCAGGTTAATCTGCGCCACCCTAATCATCGGACCGGGGGGACGCACCTGCTTGACTGTCGGGGTTCGACGATACATCAGCCCCGGCTGATGCTGCTAGCCTAGCTCCTCTAGGAGCTTATTGGCATCGTCGACCTCCTCCAGATTGTTATCCGGTGCTACTGCCGCTGGGAAAACTTTTACTCTGGCGTGCCTGACACCACACACTACTTTGCTTCCCCTCTTTTCGAGTTCCCCTAGGCACTCGTTATTTATGAGCAGTAGCACCGGGTGGCTATTCTTCTTCTTATCCTCTATCTTCAGCAGCTCCCAGTCGTCCCGAGTTCTGCATCTTAAGACACTGGATGATATTCTTTTCATCCAGTTTCATGCTTGGCATGTTTGGCACGGGGTCTCCGGGGAATCTCCGAAGCATTGATGATCCTTAAAGTAAGACTATCTTAGCAATGTCTCTCTCAAGAAAGTCCCTGGAGAACCCGTCCGCGCATTTTATTACCCTGCAGCCCCGGCATACCTCCTCGCAGTTGAAGGCGGGGACCGGGGTTCAGTTCTCCATAAGGTGTTCGACTACCATCTCAGATAGTCGTCCCTCTAAGGAGTTCCAAACCGCCAGTACTCGCCTCCCTGTCAGCGTCAACCAGTGCAACCTGGAGGTGATCCCGGACCACCTCACTATAGGTGTGCCTGGCCAACGCTGCCGTCTTTTTCTTGGGCGCTCCCCTGGCTGCTGGCCCGTAGCTTGTCCTCAGAAAGCGATCCCAGATCGCTCTCTTCCCCACTCTTCCTTTTTTATTTTCAATCGTTCTTTTATCCATACGATTCTAACGAGTAAACTGGAAGGGGTTGGTCCACCCCGGCATAGCCAGTGTACCGGGGTAAGGCACTTATACAACCGACCTTGCCCGGGAATCGGAGGAGACCGTAAGCGATCAGCTATTCGATATACACCCGCTGACCATTCAGCCATCGGCACGGTGCCTGCACACCTTGGCTTAGGGTGACGTTGACACGGATCTCCTCCCATCTCATACATCAACCGGTGTTGTGCACTTATGTACACTCCGCCCGAGGGTGCGTGAAATGTAAGGTCTTCCTCTTTGTTCATTCCGCATTGGGACCCGTCCTTCCAGGAGTGATCCCAATACAAGAATTTAAGCCCCTTCGCCTCGGCAAGGAGGCCAACAATGAAGGGGATCTCTTAACTAAGTATTCTGTAATTCTGTCTCACATCAAGTCACTAAATTTGAGATATTTCATTAGATACAATTTTTGTGACTTGTGATGATTCCGGTATTCTATTAGAGCAAGTCACAAGCAATCTACCATAGTCTTTCTCTCGCTAATTTTAAGGTGTGGTGAATACAAAAATTGCATAATTTGAAGTAACGCATTTGACACTCGCCCGATAGATGTCGATGTACCCCATGCGTTGAGCGTCCGGATTATCATGCGGGAGGTCGCAGGTTCAAGTGCCAGTCCGCGAACAGTAAGGTTTAATTTTTTATTTAATTTTTTTATTTATTTCACTTTTTTGAACATATAAATACTTCTAATTTGTAATTAACTTTTCTTTAAATTCTTTCGATTTTTTACCCAATATTCTTTAATTAATTTCATTTTTAAGAAACCGTATATTTTTGTATCGTGTGATTTCTGATAAAAAACCTACTTATCTATATAATAAACTAATATTTTCCAGATCTGCTCGCATGAGTGACAGCTACAATTATCTAAACTCTGCAAGACTTTTCTTCGTCAATGCTATCCGCATATGGAACTCTATCCCCAATTCAATTTGTAATAGTTTGAGTAAAGGCAACTTTAAGAATGTTATATTTTCTTTCTTTGGTAAGGAATATGCAAATTAGCAACTGAGTTTAGCTACTTATAGTATTTTCAATAAGTTTTATAAAAAATATTGCTACTAGGTATTGTAACTATGTACCTATTCTCTTACCTTTACAATACTACTACTACTATGCATTTATAAGTTTTAAGTTTTAAAAATTATACCGACTTTTATGTAATCATTGTTGCACTATAAAAGACCAACCAGGATCTTATTGTCCTAATATTGTCAATAAATGAATGAATGAATATAATTTTTTTTATAAAAACGAATGGAGCGACCTCTAAACAACCTTTGTTTTTAAAAAAAAAAAAAGGAACAATTAGGGTACTCACAGTTCCCTTTTAAATTTAGAAGGTTTCAAAATTGCTACATTACCACTTTGGAACTGTGAGCACCCCTGCTCCGCTTCTTACATTGGCCTTGGCAAATACGGGCAATTTTCAGCTGAAATTATAATAACATTTAAATTATTAGAATAAATTAGAAAATGTAAACAAAACTTACTTTTTTTCTTTTTCTGTTTTTCTGAATTTATATTTGAAAAGAAAGCCACAAATTTTGCCACAAATTTAAACATAGGAATAAGCCAGGCAAAGTGGTACACAGAAAAATGGGCTGGGAATGGATAAGAATTGATCGTGATTTTGGTTGAATCAACCCATACTTTGGTTAAGTCAACAGATATTTTGGTTGATATAACTATATTTTGGTTGATATGACCAAATCACTGTCAAGTCTTATCCATCACCAGCTCAATTTTCTCTGTGTGTCTCTTCGATTTGCAGGCAAAACAAAAACAAAAAGTTTGAAACCTGGTAAATTGTCAGAGTATTACCAGCTGGCAATATTAGAAAGGCTGGTAATTTGGGACTGTGAGTACCCTAAATATTTCGTGGAAGCGTTTTAGAATTTCCAAAAAAAAAAATTTTAACCACTCTTACAAGCTATCGGTTAACAAAGTATTCTGTAATTCTGTCTCATATCACTAAATTTGAGATATTTCATTAGATACAATTTGTGTGACTCGAGTTGATTCCGCTATTCTTTTAGAGAAAGTCACAAGAAATCTACCACAGTCTCTCTCTCGCTCATTTTAAGGTGTGGTGAATACAAAAATTGCATAATTTTAAGTAACGCATTTGACACTCGCCCTATAGATGTCGATGTACCCCAGGCGTTAAACGTCCGGATCATCACGCGGGAGATCGCAGGTTTAAGTGCTGGTCCGCGAACAGTAAATTTTAATATTTTTATTTAATTTTTTTAATTTAATTAACTTTTTTAAGCATATAAATACTTCTAATTCGTAAATTAACTTTTTTTTATTTTTCCATTTTTTAATTAATTTCATTTGTTACCTACCTACAAGCAGATCAACAATAAGTGACTCTCTATTGAGACTAGAGATGTGAGGCAGCTTACTGAATACCAAATTGTATCAAATATGAAATAGACCACGAAATGTCTCTATTAGTGACTATATGGGCAAATCCTCAAAACTTTTGATAATGCAAAAAAAAAGAAACAAAAAAGATAATAGGAGCACACCGTTGAGCTTTTGCTGACACGTTTACTTAGTTTATAAGATTATATTTTGACTCTTGTTAATATGCTAAAGGTGCGGGCGTGGAAATTATTATTTGTACGCAAATTGAACCTTAATTACCAGCGCCACAAAAAAAAAGTGTCGGGGTTGGGGGATCAGACCACCCTTTCCCTATGTATTTTGACGCGCTGAACACGAATCCGGTGTCCGTTTTGGTCCAGCACGTCTGAATTTTTTCCTAACCTCAAAAAACCAAAAACCACTAAACATTTGAAAAATTGAAGGTACAAGTAAGCTTTTCACTTTTGATATATGCATGGATCTTCAACGCGCTTTTTTACGTTAATCAAACATATTGAATACTCAAGTTTACAATTAAAGCCCCATATACACATCTTTTTGATCGTGAACGCGGGTGAGCGTGAACAATTTTCTTTTGTGTAATATGTTGATAGTACTCCACTATTCCAAAAAAATCATGCGTAAGTGGAAAAACAACTAAAATATCTTTGATATAAGAGCATTTAAAATTAAGAGAAAGTGGTAAATATGCTTTGAAATGCTTGTTTTACTATCTCACAGTGAATTGTGTGCGAATACAAAGTGACCCAAACCCTTCGCAAGTGAGTGTTGAAATTTGGCAATTACCACGTTAAACTTTGATTTTTTTTCACATTTTTTGGAGAATTGAACTCATTTGACAGATGTGCGTGAACGCACAAAAGAATTGATTTGAAATTCTTTTCCTTTGCGTACGCAATAGAAAGTCTCCAATCATTCACGCTCACGTTCACACGGAACTGTATGAGGGTCTTAACATGGCATGAAAATATCTGTCAGTTTTTGTGTGCTAACAAAAAAAATGAATTATTTAAACTATTCACAAACCAAACAGTTGATTTATAGTGGCTGCTGTAAGCATAATATGAACAGCACAGTAATCGGATCACGTGTGCAGGGTTTCTTTTTGAGTTAGCATCAAGTATATTTGTTCATTTTTTTAATAATTAAAGGGGGCGCGCAAGTAAATGGCTTAACTATACCGAAAAATGAAAAGTACAAAAATTTGTTCTCGCATTTTCTTAGCCTTTTAACTTTTAAATGGAACGAAGCACGCACGCGACCTTGTAGATTAAGTTTCAGTATGTAGAAAAATACCTGAAAAAAAAAGAGTGGGTCGCAATATTGAGAGGCGCCCTTAAGAAAAGATTAACAGTTCATAAATTTTTGAAAACTGGCACTCGTTTTCACAATTTTTTGAGTTTGCGAAATTTTTTCTGGATTTATCAAGTATTATTTCATGCTTCTGAGACATTTGAAATGTTGATTTGTATCCATAAATTAAAAAAAAAAAATACTGAGCCTGTGTAACGATATCGTGTTCCTTGCTATTGGAAGATATTATCCGCCTCGCTCGATGTTAAAAGTTTTGAGGATTTGCCCATATACAGGTTACAGAATTGAGGTATAAGTCTTATTCTTCCAATAAGATAAGAACACACAAGATCATCTTACAAACACACATATACAGTCCACTTGAAGGAAATACTACAATAAAACAACCCTCATATCATTTTCCAACAGTTGAAACAATGCACAGTGCACTTGAACAGGCTAGACAACCAATTATTAAATAAGTGATTTATAAACATTTAGGGCCGCTTGCATAAAAGCCGATAACGCCTAATCGCCCGGTTACCGGACTTTAATTGACGTATATTGTTCGTAGTGGCGTGCCTTCCATATAAGCCGAAAAGCCCGGCTTGTCTAGCTAATCCCCTATGAGCTACAATATGTTCATTTGGGTTCTTAAAAGGATATCCGGTTTTTATTTCCCTGCTGCCACCTACTACCTAATAGCTGTTAATAGCAGAAAAACATACCTACAGCTTTTCCTGACACCTGTCGGCTGATAGCTTATTTACATACTTAAAACGGCCTTAAACCGCAATGATGACCATCTCGCTTTTACTTATTGGCTTTTACCGGGCTTTCAAAACCAGTACGAATCTGCGTGCTGAAGCAATTGTTTTTTTTTTAATTTGGAAGTAATTTTATATGAAACTTTGAAGGCGGATTCTGGCTGGTACGCGATAAATGCCAAACTTTTGATACATTTACACTGCACCAAATGTGTCGCTTTATTTCGGGAATGTTTGTCCGCAGAATGAATTTGTTTGTCAAATTAGACGAATTTAATTTAATTTTACTTAATTTGGTGATTAAATTCAAACTGCGGGTCAACGGTCTCGAAAAAACTCGGCCAAAAGTGACGCATTTGGTCCAGTGAAATGTAGCTTTACGATAAAACGAAAATGAAATTTGTCTATGTATGTATCTACAATTTTAACGTGCAAAGCGCTCTACTCAAAAATTATTGGCGCATATTTTAAAGTAGAAGCTGTAATTTTTTTATTTGCTAGGCACTATAAAATTTAAAAAAGATATTTAAGGTTTCTTAGCTTCTGCAATGGGAAATAGTGTGAATAAAACGTTTCCTTTGGATTGAAAAGCTTAAATCTGCAAGCAATAACGTGCCTATTAGCGGAACCTAAAAGTTGAAGTTTTTCCCCGTCTGCAATAGTTGATAAATATCCTGTAGCCCGCTTCTGTATCCTTACGATACGAAATATATCGCAAAATGCAACCCTGATTCATGGTTATCGCAAGGTAGTGTTTCTGTATGAATGGTGAATATGTATTTTCGATATTTCTTGCGTTATTCATATCACTAGCTCCGAAGGTCGTGATATTATACGTTAAAACGAAAATGAGTGAAGTTCGTTGGTAACTAATTTAGATATTTTGTTTTCTCATAAATTTTTTATTTTATAGAGAAAAAGCAGGAGTGGAAAAATTAGCAGTAGCACCGGGTGGCTATTCTTCTTCTTATCCCCTATCTTCAGCAGCTCCCAGTCGTCCATCGGGAAGCCCGAGTTCTGCATCTTAAGGCACTGGATGATATTCTTTTCATCCAGTTTCATGCTTGGCATGTTTGGCAACCAAACGCGCGCACGGGGCCTCCGGGGAATCTCCGAAGCATTGATGATCCTTAAAGTAAGACCATCATAGGTGTTGCTAATCTTAGCAATGCCTCTCTCAAGAAAGTCCCTGGAGAACCCGTCCGCGCATTTTATTACCCTGCAGCCCCGGCATACCTCCTCGCAGTTGAAGGCGGGGACTGGGATTCGGTTCTCCATAAGGTGTTCGACTACCATCTCAGATAGTCGTCCCTCTATGGAGTTCCAAACCGCCAGTACTCGCCTCCCGTTAGCCCTGTCAGCGTCAACCAGTGCAACCTGGAGGTGACCCCGGACCACCTCACTATAGGCGTGCCTGGCCAACGCTGCAGCACTAGTGGAAGGGCCATCATTCGGCTGGTACCTGCCCCTCTTGCCATTTGCATCGTTCACCTCCTGTGAACGATTGCGCTTTGAGCGCGACTTTGTTTGTTGCTGCTGTGGCTGGGCAACGGGCTTGTTTGCAAGGGCGGTCTCATACACCTTGACCACTGCCTCGCACCAAACCTTTTCCACGGCGTCTCTCTCATGCGCCTTGCCACTCTCTTCGTTCTTTTTAATTTTAGATAATATATATTGAGCCCTAAGGTATCAAGCTTTCTCTAGGCACCCTGAGGACTTCTTTGACTTCTTCTTGGGGCCCACTTTGGCTGGTGCGCCCCTATTTGGTTGGTTCGAAGCGACAGGGGTACTATGGCTGGTACCCTTGTCGTCTTTTGCTTGGGCGCTCCCCTGGCTGCTGGCCAGTAGCTCGTCCTCAGAAAGCGATCCCAGATCGCTCTCTTCCCCACTCTTCCTTTTTTTATTTTCAATTGTTCTTTTATCCATACGATTCCCACGAGTAAACTGGAAGGGGTTGGTCCACTCCGGCATAGCCAGTGTACCGGGGTAAGGCACTACACAACCGACCTTGCCCGGGCATCGGAGGGGATCGTAAGCGATCAGCTATTCGATATACACCCGCGGACCATTCAGCCATCGGCACGGTGCCTGCACACCTTGGCTTAGGGTGGCGTTGACACGGATCTCCTCCAATCTCATACATCAACCGGTGTTGTGCACTTATGTACACTCCAAGGTTGCTTGAAATGTAAGGTCTTCCTTTTTCTTCATTCCGCATTGGGACCCGTCCCTCCAGGAGTGATCCCAATACAAGAATTTAAGCCCCTTCGCCTCGGCAAGGGGGCCAACAATGAAGGGAATCGGTTAACTAAGTATTCAGTAATTCTGTCTCACATCAAGTCACTAAATTTTTGATATTTCATTAGATACAATTTTTGTGACTTGTGATGATTCCGGTATTCTATTAGAGCAATTCACAAGCAATCTACCATAGCCTTTCTCTCGCCAATTTTAAGGTGTGGTGAATACAAAAATTGCATAATTTTAAGTAACGCATTTGACACTCGCCCGAAAGATGTCGATGTACCCCAGGCGTTGAGCGTCCGGATTATCATGCGGGAGGTCGCAGGTTCAAGTGCCAGTCCGCGAACAGTAAGTTTTAATTTTTTTATTTAACTTTTTTATTTATTTCCCTTTTTTAAACATATAAATACTTCTAATTCGTAATTAACTTTTTTTTAAATTCTTTCGATCTTTTACCCAATATTCTTTAATTAATTTCATTTGCAATAAACTGTATATTTTTGTATCGTGTGATTTCTGATAAAAAACCTACTTATCTATATAATAAACTAATATTCTGCAGATCTGCTCGCATAAGTGACAGCTACAATTATCTAAACTCTGCAAGACTTTTCTTCGTCAATGCTATCCGCATATGGAACTCTATCCCCAATTCAATTTGTAATAGTTTGAGTAAAGGCAACTTTAAGAATGTTATATTTTCTTTCTTTGGTACGGAATATGCAAATTAGCAACTGAGTTTAGCTACTTATAGTATTTTCATTAATTTTTATAAAAAATATTGCTACTAGGTATCGTAACTATGTACCTATTCTCTTTACCTTTACAATACTACTACTAATACTTTATTCTTCCAAAAAAAGTGCACTTACTGTTTATTGTTTTTGTTTTTAACACTGTACCTGAAATATTATATGCATTTATAAGTTTTAAGTTTTAAAAATTATACCGACTTTTATGTAATCATTGTTGCACTATAAAAGACCAATCAGGATCTTATTGTCCTAATATTGTCAATAAATGAATGAATGAATATAATTTTTTTTATAAAAACGAGTAGAGCGACCTCTAAACAACCTTTGTTTTTTTAATAAAAAAATAACAGCCTCTTTTTTGTCACAAGGAACAATTGGGGTACTCACAGTTCCCTTTTTAATTTAGAAGGTTTCACAATTGCTACATTACCACTTTGGAACTGTGAGCACCCCTGCTCCGCTTCTTACATTGGCCTTGGCAAATACGGGCAATTTTCAGCTGAAATTATAATAACATTTAAATTATTTGAATAAATTAGAAAATGTAAACAAAACTTACTTTTTTTCTTTTTCTGTTTTTCTGAATTTATATTTGAAAAGAAAGCAAAATGACAATTTTAAATTTTGCCACAAATTTAAACATAGGAATAAGCCCGGCAATATTACCACAAAGTGGTACACAGAAAAATGGGCTGGGAATGGATAAGAATTGATCGTGATTTTGGTTGAATCAACCCATATTTTGCTTAAGTCAACAGATATTTTGGTTGATATAACTATATTTTGGTTGATATGACCAAATCACTGTCAAGTCTTATCCATCAACCGCTCAATTTTCTCTGTGTGTATCTTCGATTTGCAGGCAAAACAAAAACAAAAAGTTTGAAACCTGGTAAATTGTCAGAGTATTACCAGCTGGCAATAATAGAAAGGCTGGTAATTTGGGACTGTGAGTACCCTCAATATTTCGTAGAAGCGTTTTAGAATTTCCAAAAAAAAAATTTTTAACCACTCTTACAAGCGATCGGTTAACAAAGTATTCTGTAATTCTGTCTCATATCACTAAATTTGATATATTTCATGAGATACAATTTGTGTGACTTGAGATGATTCCGGTATTCTATTAGAGAAAGTCACAAGAAATCTACCACAGTCTCTCTCTCGCTCATTTTAAGGTGTGGTGAATACAAAAATTGCATACTTTTAAGTAAGGCATTTGACACTTACCCCAGGCGTTAAACGTCCTGATCATCACGCGGGAGATCGCAGGTTCAAGTGCTGGTCCGCGAACAGTAAATTTTAATATTTTTATTTAATTTAATTAACTTTTTTAAGCATATAAATACTTCTAATTCGTAAATTAACTTTTTTTACTTTTCCAGTTTTTTACCCAATATTCTTTAATTAATTTCATTTGTTACCTACCTACAAGCAGATCAACAATAAGTGACTGTCTATTGAGACTAGAGATGTGAGGCAGCTTACTGAATACCAAATTTTATCAAATATGAAATAGAATACGAAATGTCTCTATTAGTGACTATATACAGGTTACAGAATTGAGGTATAAGTCTTATTCTTCCAATAAGATAAGAACACACAAGCTCACATACTACAATAAAACAACCCTCATATCATTTTCCAACAGTTCAAACAATGCACAGTGCACTTGAACAGGCTAGACAACCAATTATTAAATCAGTGATTTATAAACATTTAGGGCCGCTTGCATAAAAGCCGATAACGCCTAATCGCCCGGTTACCGGACTTTAATTGACGTATATTGTTCTTAGTGGCGTGCCTTCCATATAAGCCGAAAAGCCCGGCTTGTCTAGCTAATCCCCTATGTGCTACAATATGTTCATTTGGGTTCTTAAAAGGATATTCGGTTTTTATTTCCCTGCTGCCACCTACTACCTAATAGCTGTTAATAGCAGAAAAACATACCTACAGCTTTTCCTGACACCTGTCGGCTGATAGCTCATTTACATAAAATTATTTAAGTGCGTGATGGCCATCTCTTACTTACTTACTTAAAACGGCCTTAAACCGCAATGATTACCATCTCGCTTTTACTTATTGGCTTTTACCGGGCTTTCAAAACCAGTATGAATCTGCGTGCTGAAGCAATTGCTTTTTTTTTTTTAATTTGGAAGTAATTTTATATGAAACTTTGAAGCCGGCTTCTGGCTGGTACGCGATAAATGCCAAACTTTTGATACATTTACACTGCACCAAATGCGTCGCTTTTGGCGAAGTTATATCGGGAATGTTTGTCCGCAGAATGAATTTGTTTGTCAAATTAGACGAATTTAATTAATTTGACTTAATTTGGTGATTAAATTCAAACTGCGGGTGAACGGTCTCGAAAAAACTTGGCCAAAAGTGACGCATTTGGTCCAGTGAAACTTAGCTTTACGATAAAACGAAAATGAAATTTGTCTATGAATGTATCTAAAATTTTAACGTGCAAAGCGCTCTACTCAAAAATTATTGGCGCATATTTTAAAGTAGAAGCTGTAATTTTTTTATTTGCTAGGCACTATAAAATTTAAAAAAGATATTTAACGTTTCTTAGCTTCTGCAATGGGAAATAGTGTGAATAAAACGTTTCCTTTGGATTGAAAAGCTTAAATCTGCAAGCAATAACGTGCCTATTAGCGGAACCTAAAAGTTTAAGTTTTTCCCCCGTCTGCAATAGTCGATAAATATCCTGTAGCCCGTTTCTGTATCCTTACGATACGAAATATATCGCAAAATGCAACCCTGATTCATGGTTATCGCAAGGTAGTGTTTCTGTATGAATGGTGAATATGTATTTTCGATATTTCTTGCGTTATTCATATCACTAGCTCCGAAGGTCGTGATATTATACGTTAAAACGAAAATGAGTGAAGTTCGTTGGTAACTAATTTAGATATTTTGTTTTCTCATTAATTTTTTATTTTATAGAGAAAAAGCAGGAGTGGAAAAATTAGCAGTAGCACCGGGTGGCTATTCTTCTTCTTATCCTCTCGACTTTGTTTGTTGCTGCTGTGGCTGGGCAACGGGCTTGTTTGCAAGGGCGGTCTCATACTCCTTGATCACTGCCTCGCACCAAACCTTGTCCTCTCATGCGCCTTGCCACTCTCTTCGTTCTTTTTAATTTTAGATAATATATATTGAGCCCTAAGGTATCAAGCTTTCTCTAGGCATCCTGAGGACTTCTTTGACTTCTTCTTGGGGCCCACTTTGGCTGGTGCGCCCCTATTTGGTTGGTTCGAAGCGACAGGGGTACTATGGCTGGTACCCTTGTCGTCTTTTGCTTGGGCGCTCCCCTGGCTGCTGGCCAGTAGCTCGTCCTCAGAAAGCGATCCCAGATCGCTCTCTTCCCCACTCTTCCTTTTTTTATTTTCAATTGTTCTTTTATCCATACGATTCCCACGAGTAAACAGGAATGGGTTGGTCCACCCCGGCATAGCACTACACAACCGACCTTGCCCGGGCATCGGAGGGGATCTTAAGCGATCAGCTATTCGATATACACCCGCGGACCATTCAGCCATCGGCACGGTGCCTGCACATCTTGGCTTAGGGTGGCGTTGACACGGATCTCCTCCAATCTCATACATCAACCGGTGTTGTGCACTTATGTACACCTCGTCCGAGGTTGCATGAAATGTAAGGTCTTCCTCTTTCTTCATTCCGCATTGGGACCCTTCCCTCCAGGAGTGATCCCAATAAAAGAATTTAAGCCCCTTCGCCTCGGCAAGGGGGCCAACAATGAAGGGGATCGGTTAACTAAGTATTCAGTAATTCTGTCTCACATCAAGTCACTAAATTTGAGATATTTCATTAGATACAATTTTTGTGACTTGTGATGATTCCGGTATTCTATTAGAGCAAGTCACAATCTACCATAGCCTTTCTCTCGCCAATTTTAAGGTGTGGTGAATACAAAAATTGCATAATTTTAAGTAACGCATTTGACACCTGCCCGATAGATGTCGATGTACCCCAGGCGTTGAGCGTCCGGATTATCATGCGGGAGGTCGCAGGTTCAAGTGCCAGTCCGCGAACAGTAAGTTTTAATTTTTTTATTTAACTTTTTTATTTATTTCACTTTTTTAAACATATAAATACTTCTAATTCGTAATTAACTTTTTTTAAATTCTTTCGATCTTTTACCCAATATTCTTTAATTAATTTCATTTGCAATAAACTGTATATTTCTGTATCGTGTGATTTCTGATAAAAAACCTACTTATCTATATAATAAACTAATATTCTCCAGATCTGCTCGCATAAGTGACAGCTACAATTATCTAAACTCTGTAAGACTTCTTCGTCAATGCTATCCGCATATGGAACTCTATCCCCAATTCAATTTGTAATAGTTTGAGTAAAGGCAACTTTAAGAATGTTATATTTTTCTTTCTTTGGTACGGAATATGCAAATTAGCAACTGAGTTTAGCTACTTATAGTATTTTTATTAATTTTTATAAAAAATATTGCTACTAGGTATCGTAACTATGTACCTATTCTCTTTACCTTTACAATACTACTACTAATACTTTATTCTTCCAAAAAAAGTGCACTTACTGTATATTGTTTTTGTTTTTAACACTGTACCTGAAATATTATATGCATTTATAAGTTTTAAGTTTTAAAAATTATACCGACTTTTATGTAAGCCAGGCAAAGTGGTACACAGAAAAATGAGCTGGGAATGGATAAGAATTGATCGTGATTTTGGTTGAATCAACCCATATTTTGGTTAAGTCAACAGATATTTTGGTTGATATAACTATATTTTGGTTGATATGACCAAATCACTGTCAAGTCTTATCCATCACCAGCTCAATTTTCTCTGTGTGTATCTTCGATTTGCAGGCAAAACAAAAACAAAAAGTTTGAAACCTGGTAAATTGTCAGAGTATTACCAGCTGGCAATAATAGAAAGGCTGGTAATTTGGGACTCTGAGTACCCTCAATATTTCGTAGAAGCGTTTTAGAATTTCCAAAAAAAAAAAATTTTAACCACTCTTACAAGCGATCGGTTAACAAAGTATTCTGTAATTCTGTCTCATATCACTAAATTTGAGATATTTCATGAGATACAATTTGTGTGACTTGAGATGATTCCGGTATTCTATTAGAGAAAGTCACAAGAAATCTACCACAGTCTCTCTCTCGCTCATTTTAAGGTGTGGTGAATACAAAAATTGCATAATTTTAAGTAAGGCATTTGACACTAACCCCAGGCGTTAAACGTCCGGATCATCACGCGGGAGATCGCAGGTTCAAGTGCTGGTCCGCGAACAGTAAATTTTAATATTTTTATTTAATTTAATTAACTTTTTTAAGCATATAAATACTTCTAATTCGTAAATTAACTTTTTTTATTTTTCCATTTTTTTACCCAATATTCTTTAATTAACTTCATTTGTTACCTACCTACAAGCAGATCAACAATAAGTGACTCTCTATTGAGACTAGAGATGTGAGGCAGCTTACTGAATACCAAATTGTATCAAATATGAAATAGACCACGAAATGTCTCTATTAGTGACTATATGGGCAAATCCTCAAAACTTTTGATAATGCAAAAAAAAAAGAAACAAAAAAGATAATAGGAGCACACCCTTGAGCTTTTGCTGACACTTTTACTTAGTTTATAAGATTATATTTTGACTCTTGTTAATATGCTAAAGGTGCGGGCGTGGAAATTATTATTTGTACGCAAATTGAACCTTAATTACCAGCGCCACAAAAAAAAAAAGTGTCGGGGTTGGGGGATCAGACCACCCTTTCCCTATGTATTTTGACGCGCTGAACACGAATCCGGTGTCCGTTTTGGTCCAGCACGTCTGAATTTTTTCCTAACCTCAAAAAACCAAAAACCACTAAACATTTGAAAAATTGAAGGTACAAGTAAGCTTTTCACTTTTGATATATGCATGGATCTTCAACGCGCTTTTTTACGTTAATCAAACATATTGAATACTCAAGTTTACAATTAACATGGCATGAAAATATCTGTCAGTTTTTGTGTGCTAACAAAAAAAATGAATTATTTAAACTATTCACAAACCAAACAGTTGATTTATAGTGGCTGCTGTAAGCATAATATGAACAGCACAGTAATCGGATCACGTGTGCAGGGTTTCTTTTTGAGTTAGCATCAAGTATATTTGTTCATTTTTTTAATAATTAAAGGGGGCGCGCAAGTAAATGGCTTAACTATACCGAAAAATGAAAAGTACAAAAATTTGTTCTCGCATTTTCTTAGCCTTTTAACTTTTAAATGGAACGAAGCACGCACGCGACCTTGTAGATTAAGTTTCAGTATGTAGAAAAATACCTGAAAAAAACAAAGAGTGGGTCGCAATATTGAGAGGCGCCCTTAAGAAAAGATTAACAGTTCATAAATTTTTGAAAACTCGCACACGTTTTCACAATTTTTTGATTTTGCGAAATTTTTCCTGGATTTATCAAGTATTATTTCATGCTTCTGAGCCATTTGAAATGTTGATTTGTATCCATAAATTAAAAAAAAAAAAATACTGAGCCTGTGTAACGATATCGTGTTCCTTGCTATTGGAAGATATTGTGGCGAATGTTCTCAAGAATCGCTCAACTCCCAACTCTAGCGTATTTCCACCACTAGCGTCACTACGACAACTACAACTGTTCAGGTACATGACGCGAGAGCGAGAGAGTGCGAATGTGATACAAAGAGGAGATGACGATAGATAAACGTTTCGAGAACACTGTTGCGCGAATAGCCCAGAGGTGTGTAGACGTTTCTAGGTAATGAAGCTGCTGTCTTCTGGGGTATATAAACCGCGCCAAGACAAAACACTTCAATCAGTTTATTTTGAAGTGTTGTACAGTGAAGTACTGAACAGTGAGTTAACCCGCGATATTGTACTACGGTTTTTAGTAGTAAATAAAGCGTCCTACTTATTAAGCAGAATCTGAGTGTTTTATTTAACGTACAGTGATCGAACTCAGGGAAAATAATCAAGGAATCATCGAATTCGTCACAATATTATCCGCCTCGCTCGATGTTAAAAGTTTTGAGGATTTGCCCATATACAGGTTAAAGAATTGAGGTATAAGTCTTATTCTTCCAATAAGATAAGAACACACAAGATCATCTTACAAACACACATATACAGTCCACTTGAAGGAAATACTACAATAAAACAACCCTCATATCATTTTCCAACAGTTCAAACAATGCACAGTGCACTTGAACAGGCTAGACAACCAATTATTAAATAAGTGATTTATAAACATTTAGGGCCGCTTGCATAAAAGCCGATAACGCCTAATCGCCCGGTTACCGGACTTTCATTGACGTATATTGTTCGTAGTGGCGTGCCTTCCATATAAGCCGAAAAGCCCGGCTTGTCTAGCTAATCCCCTATGAGCTACAATATGTTCATTTGGGTTCTTAAAAGGATATCCGGTTTTTATTTCCCTGCTACCACCTACTACCTAATAGCTGTTAATAGCAGAAAAACATACCTACAGCTTTTCCTGACACCTGTCGGCTGATAGCTCATTTACATAAAATTATTTCAGTGCGTGATGGCCATCTCTTACTTACTTACTTAAAACGGCCTTAAACCGCCTAGGCAATGACCATCTCGCTTTTACTTATTGGCTTTTACCGGGCTTTCAAAACCAGTACGAATCTGCGTGCTGAAGCAATTTTTTTTTTTTTTAATTTGGAAGTAATTTTATATGAAACTTTGAAGCCGGCTTCTGGCTGGTACGCGATAAATGCCAACCTTTTGATACATTTACACTGCACCAAATGCGTCGCTTTTGGCGAAGTTATTTCAGGAATGTTTGTCCGCAGAATGAATTTGTTTGTCAAATTAGACGAATTTAATTTAATTTTACTTAATCGGTCTCGAAAAAACTTGGCCAAAAGTGACGCATTTGGTCCAGTGAAATGTAGCTTTACGATAAAACGAAAATGAAATTTGTCTATGTATGTATCTACAATTTTAACGTGCAAAGCGCTCTACTCAAAAATTATTGGCGCATATTTTAAAGTAGAAGCTGTAATTTTTTTATTTGCTAGGCACTATAAAATTTAAAAAAGATATTTAAGGTTTCTTAGCTTCTGCAATGGGAAATAGTGTGAATAAAATGTTTCCTTTGGATTGAAAAGCTTAAATCTGCAAGCAATAACGTGCCTATTAGCGGAACCTAAAAGTTGAAGTTTTTCCCCGTCTGCAATAGTCGATAAATATCCTGTAGCCCGTTTCTGTATCCTTACGATACGAAATATATCGCAAAATGCAACCCTGATTCATGGTTATCGCAAGGTAGTGTTTCTGTATGAATGGTGAATATGTATTTTCGATATTTCTTGCGTTATTCATATCACTAGCTCCGAAGGTCGTGATATTATACGTTAAAACGAAAATGAGTGAAGTTCGTTGGTAACTAATTTAGATATTTTGTGTTCTCATTATTTATTTTATTTTATAGAGAAAAAGCAGGAGTGGAAAAATTAGCAGTAGCACCGGGTGGCTATTCTTCTTCTTATCCTCTATCTTCAGCAGCTCCCAGTCGTCCATCGGGAAGCCCGAGTTCTGCATCTTAAGACACTGGATGATATTCTTTTCATCCAGTTTCATGCTTGGCATGTTTGGCAACCAAACGCGCGCACGGGGCCTCCGGGGAATCTCCGAAGCATTGATGATCCTTAAAGTAAGACCATCATAGGTGTTGCTAATCTTAGCAATGCCTCTCTCAAGAAAGTCCCTGGAGAACCCGTCCGCGCATTTTATTACCCTGCAGCCCCGGCATACCTCGTCGCAGTTGAAGGCGGGGACTGGGATTCGGCTCTCCATAAGGTGTTCGACTACCATCTCAGATAGTCGTCCCTCTATGGAGTTCCAAACCGCCAGTACTCGCCTCCGTTAGCCCTGTCAGCGTCAACCAGTGCAACCTGGAGGTGATCCCGGACCAGCTCACTATAGGCATGCCTGGCCAACGCTGCAGCACTAGTGGAAGGGCCATCATACTGCTGGTACCTGCCCCTCTTGCCATTTGCATCGTTCACCTCCTGTGAACGATTGCGCTTTGAGCGCGACTTTGTTTGTTGCTGCTGTGGCTGGGCAACGGGCTTGTTTGCAAGGGCGGTCTCATACTCCTTGACCACTGCCTCGCACCAAACCTTGTCCACGGCGTCTCTCTCATGCGCCTTGCCACTCTCTTCGTTCTTTTTAATTTTAGATAATACATATTGAGCCCTAAGGTATCAAGCTTTCTCTAGGCACCCTGAGGACTTCTTTGACTTCTTCTTGGGCCCACTTTGGATGGTGCGCCCCTATTTGGTTGGTTCGAAGCGACAGGGGTACTATGGCTGGTACCCTTGTCGTCTTTTGCTTGGGCGCTCCCCTGGCTGCTGGCCAGTAGCTCGTCCTCAGAAAGCGATCCCAGATCGCTCTCTTCCCCACTCTTCCTTTTTTATTTTCAATTGTTCTTTTATCCATACGATTCCCACGAGTAAACTGGAAGGGGTTGGTCCACCCCGGCATAGCCAGTGTACCGGGGTAAGGCACTACACAACCGACCTTGCCCGGGCATCGGAGGGGATCGTAAGCGATCAGCTATTCGATATACACCCGCGGACCATTCAGCCATCGGCAAGGTGCCTGCACACCTTGGCTTAGGGTGGCGTTGACACGGATCTCCTCCAATCTCATACATCAACCGGTGTTGTGCACTTATGTACACTCCGTCCGAGGTTGCATGAAATGTAAGGTCTTCCTTTTTCTTCATTCCGCATTGGGAGTGATCCCAATACAAGAATTTAAGCCCCTTCGCCTCGGCAAGGGGGCCAACAATGAAGGGGATCGGTTAACTAAGTATTCAGTAATTCTGTCTCACATCAAGTCACTAAATTTGAGATATTTCATTAGATACAATTTTTGTGACTTGTGATGATTCCGGTATTCTATTAGAGAAAGTCACAAGCAATCTACCATAGCCTTTCTCTCGCCAATTTTAAGGTGTGGTGAATACAAAAATTGCATAATTTTAAGTAACGAATTTGACACTCGCCCGATAGATGTCGATGTACCCCAAGCGTTGAGCGTCCGAATTATCATGCGGGAGGTCGCAAGTAACTTTTAATTTTTTTATTTAACTTTTTTATTTATTTCACTTTTTTAAACATATAAATACTTCTAATTCGTAATTAACTTTTTTTTAAATTCTTTCCATCTTTTACCCAATATTCTTTAATTAATTTCATTTGCAATAAACTGTATATTTTTGTATCGTGTGATTTCTCATAAAAAACCTACTTATCTATATAATAAACTAATATTCTCTATCCCCAATTCAATTTGTAATAGTTTGAGTAAAGGCAACTTTAAGAATGTTATATTTTCTTTCTTTGGTACGGAATATGCAAATTAGCAACTGAGTTTAGCTACTTATAGTATTTTCATTAATTTTTAAAAAAAATATTGCTACTAGGTATCGTAACTATGTACCTATTCTCTTTACCTTTACAATACTACTACTAATACTTTATTCTTCCAAAAAAAAGTGCACTTACTGTTTATTGTTTTTGTTTTTAACACTGTACCTGAAATATTATATGCATTTATAAGTTTTAAGTTTTAAAAATTATACCGCCTTTATGACATAAGTACGAATCTGCGTGCTGAAGCAATTGTTTTTTTTTTAATTTGGAAGTAATTTTATATGAAACTTTGAAGCCGGCTTCTGGCTGGTACGCGATAAATGCCAAACTTTTGATACATTTACACTGCACCAAATGCGTCGCTTTTGGCGAAGTTATTTCGGGAATGTTTGTCCGCAGAATGAATTTGTTTGCCAAATTAGACGAATTTAATTTAATTTGACTTAATTTGGTGATTAAATTCAATCTGCGGGTGAACGGTCTCGAAAAAACTTGGCCAAAAGTGACGCATTTGGTCCAGTGAAATGTAGCTTTACGATAAAACGAAAATGAAATTTGTCTATGTATGTATCTAAAATTTTAACGTGCAAAGCTCTCTACTCAAAAATTATTGGCGCATATTTTAAAGTAGAAGCTGTAATTTTTATACCTTTCATGAACATGAAATGGTATTATAACTTTGGTCCGATGTTTGTAAATATGAGAAGAAGAAGAGATAGACCCATCAATAAGTATACCGAAATGATCAGGATGACGAGATGAGTTGATTTAGCCATGTTCGTCTGTCCGTCTGTCCGTCTGTCCGTCTGTCCGTCTGTCTGTCTGTCTGTCTGTCTGTTTGAACGCAAACTAGTCCCTCAGTTTTTGAGATATTTGGCTGAAATTTGGTATGCGGCCACCATTTTCCAATATAGGAATCATTTGTCGGAACCAGCAAGATCGGACCAATATAACATATAGCTCCCATACAACCGATTATTCCGATAAACGGATTTTGGGCTATAACTCCTGTAATTAAACACGAAGGAACGTGAAATTTTATAAGTGTTGCTATTTTTATATGTGAAATATCGATGCTGAAAATCATAGAGATGGGATAAATATTTCACATAGCTCCCATACAATCGATTTTTCCGATAAACGGATTTTGGGCTATAACTCCTGTAATTAAACACGTAGGAACGTGAAATTTTGTAAGTATTGCTATTTTTATATGTGAAATATCGATGTTGAAACTCATAGAGATGGGATAAATATTTCACATAGCTCCCATACAATCGATTATTCCGATAAACGGATTTTGGGCTATAACTCCTGTAATTAAACACGTAGGAACGTGAAATTTTGGACGTATTGCTATTTTTATATGTGAAATATCGATGTTGAAAATCATCGAGATTGGATAAATATTTCATATAGCCCCCATACAATCGATTGTTCCGATAAACGGATTTTGGTAGATAACTCCTGTAATTATATAGGTAGGAACGTGAAATTTTGGAAGTATCGCTATTTTTATATGCGAAATATCGATGTTGAAAATCATTGAGATGGCATAAATATTTCATATAGCTCCCATACAATCGATTATTCCGATAAGCGGATTTTGGGCTATAAGTCCTGTAATTAAACACATAGGAACGCGAAATTTTGGAGGCATCGCTATTTTTATATATAAAATATCGATGTTGAAAATCGTTGAAATGGGATAAATATTTCACATAGCCCCCATACAATCGATTGTTCCGATAAACGGATTTTGGTAGATAACTCCTGTAATTATATCGGTAGGAACGTGAAATTTCGTAAATGTTGCTATTTTAGAATGTGGAATGTCGATGTTAAAAATCAATGAGATTGGACCAATATAACACATCGTCCCCATATAATCGATAGCTCCGATAATTTCGGTATGAGCTAAAGTTAAATTCACACAGGCTGTACTGGGGATCAAACAGTGAAAATCGTGACGCTTATTCATGAAAGGTATTTAGCCTTCGGCACAGCCGAAGACAGCTTTCCTTACTTGTTTTATTTGGTAGTGTGACAGAGGGACTATCCAATTACGATATTTTAAGTAGAAACAACGAAGGAAACTCATACAGTCACGAACGCTTTGACAAGTTAATAACTGAACTAAAACTAGAGAAGCTAGACAAAAATACAGAAAACGAACTAAAAAACATATTTTATAAATACCAATCCATTTTCCATTTAGAAGGAGAAAATCTGTCAATAAATAATTTCTACAAACAAAAACTTAATTTAACTGATAACGTACCAGTATACATTAAAAACTACAGACTACCACAAACCCAGCAAGATGAAATTCAAAGACAAGTTCAAGAAATGGTCGACAACGACATCATCGAACCATCAGTCAGCCCTTACAACTCTCCATTGCTTCTGGTACCCAAAAAGAGTAACACTGACGAAAAGAAATGGCGTCTGGTAGTGGATTACAGGAAATTAAACGACAAAGTAGTAAATGACAAATTTCCTCTAACAAGACTTGAGGACGTATTAGACGTTTTAGGCAGAGCCAAATACTTCACAACTTTAGACATGACAAGCTCTTTCCACCAAATACCCCTGCAAAACGACTCAAGACCACCCACAGCATTTTCGACCCAAGATAGTCACTACCAATTCAAACGTCTGCCTTTCGGATTAAAAATATCCTCAAACAGTTTCCAAAGAATGCTACCAATAGCACTAAGCGGTCTAAAATCGGAAGCTTTCCTCTACGTAGACGACATCATCGTTTTCGGATGCTCCTTGAAGCACCATAATAGAAACCTCATAAAAGTTTTCGACAGGTTAAAATACTACAACCTCAAACTTAATGCAAGCAAATGTCAATTTCTTAAATCGGAAGTCATTTATCTAGGTCATTTAATAACAGATAAAGGCATAAAAACAGACCCAGCTAAATGCGAAGTAGTACGTAACTACCCCAAACCGACAAAACCCAGACGAAACGAGACGATTCATTGCATTTTGCAATTACTATAGACGTTTCATCCCAGATTTCGCAAAAATAGTAAAATGCCTCAACTCTCTATTGAAGAAAGGAAAACCTTTTATCTGGTCAGAAGAATGAGAAAAAGCATTCAATAACTTAAAAGACAAACTAATTAACCCGCCCATTTTACAGTACCCAGACTTTGACAAACCGTTTATACTAACAACAGATGCTTCTGATTTTGCATTAGGAGCCATACTATCACAAGGAGAAATTAGGCACGATTTACCAATTTCCTGCGCAAGCAAATCTTTACAAAAGCATGATATCAACAAGCCAATTATCGAAAAAGAATTACTGGCAATTCATTGGGGAATAAACTATTTCAGGACATATCTGTATGGTCGAAAATTTATTGTCGTAACCGACCACAGACCCCTAGTATCGCTATTTTCACATAGAAACCCGTCATCGAAAATTACGAGGATTAGAATAGATCTATCAGAATACGATTTCGAAATCGTATACAAACAAGGTAAAATTAACTCAAATGCTGAATTAAATTAGATAGTGACATACTTAAATCAATGATTCCCACTAATAAAAATGAAAAAGGAGATAATAAAATCAATGTAGTAACAAGGAGCAAGTCCGCGAATTTAAAAGAAATGAAAGAGAAAGAAATAAAGATAAATGAAAATAAGGAAACCGGTAAATGCATTAAGGACAGCATATCTCATAAGAAGCCTGATCAACTCCACATCTGGGAATGCACATCTTTTAATGACGTAAAGAAGATGAAGAAATTGAAATTTAATATTGGAAAAGAAAGTGGTACCACAATTGAATTAATTGATAATGAAGTGCACATAACTAGTAGCGATGACCCTTTGAATCTAGATTCAATGTTAGAGAAACTACATAGTTTGCTAAGGAATTCACATATAAAGGAGCTAGCCCTTTGTGAAAAAGATTATATATATAAAAATATTGACATAAATGTATTCAAGAAGAAATACAATGAGTTAGAAATGAATAAACGCGCGCCGATACAAATACTAATATACAAAGCTCCAAGGGAAATAAACAGCATGATAACAAAATACCAACTGATAGACGAATTTCACTGCTCAAATATCGCAGGCCACCTAGGAATTCGAAAAACTATTTTAAAACTAAAACAAAGATACATTTGAAAAATATGAGACAAATGGTCAAAGAATTTGTAAACAGTTGTAGAAAATGCACTGAAAACAAAATTGTTAGACACACAAAAGAGCCGCTTGTGGTGACAGACACCCCGGCATCTACATTTGATACCATCGCGATTGACACAGTCGGTCCGCTTCGCATATCAAACGGTTATAGATACATATTGACAATGCAATGTGATCTATCCAAATTCGTCATAGCACACCCCATTGAGTCAAAAGACGCAAAAACAATTGCAACCACTTTGGTTGAACAATTAATTCTCAAGTACGGTTTCATAAAAACATTGAAATCGGATAGGGGTTCGGAATTCGTGAATGAGTTAATGAAACATGTGTGCAACATACTTAACACTAAACAAATATTTTCTACACCATACCATCACGAAACTATGGGCTCACTTGAGAAAAACCATAGAACACTTAACGAATTTTTACTTTCCTTTGCAGACGATTATGAGTGGGAGAAATGGGTTCCATATTACACTTTCGCTTACAACACGACCCCACACGTAGATACACTGTATTCACCGTATGAGTTAGTTTTCGGTAAATTACCCGCAAACAAACAAAAATTTACGACATTGATGACTATGCCAATGAATTGAAACTGAGACTCCAAAGGTCAATACTCAATGCCAGGAACATTATTAAAACTGTAAAAGAAAAACGAAAATCAAAATATGACAGCAATATAAACAAGGTTGAGTTGGAAATAGGAGACCTAGTATATGTAAAGCTAGAAAATAAAAAGAAAAGCCAAAGCCCATATCATGGCCCATACAAAATTGTAAAACGAAACGGAGTAAATTCCGTAATAGACATTAATGGCAGACACAAAGAACTGCACAATAATATTTTAAAGAAATACTTAGAGTTAACCTAAGGCAAAAAAGCCGACATATGTTAGAAATTACATAGACATAAATGAAATTACATGTAAGGAAACACTTAGAGATAAGATAAAACAAACCCACCGACATCTGTAAATAATTATATTCAATATTTTAGAAAATTACATGTAAGCCAAAAACACTCAAGAAATTACTAAGAAATAGGATAAACAAAAACTTACATATGTAAACAATAAATATAAGAAACTACATTAAGCAAAACATACCTATAGACGTAAGTATGTATATTCACATGAAAGGTATTTGCATAACTCTTTTAATGACGTAAAGAAGATGAAGAAATTGAAATTTAATATTGGAAAAGAAAGTGGTACCACAATTGAATTAATTGATAATGAAGTGCACATAACTAGTAGCGATGACCCTTTGAATCTAGATTCAATGTTAGAGAAACTACATAGTTTGCTAAGGAATTCACATATAAAGGAGCTAGCCCTTTGTGAAAAAGATTATATATATAAAAATATTGACATAAATGTATTCAAGAAGAAATACAATGAGTTAGAAATGAATAAACGCGCGCCGATACAAATACTTATATACAAAGCTCCAAGGGAAATAAACAGCATGATAACAAAATACCAACTGATAGACGAATTTCACTGCTCAAATATCGCAGGCCACCTAGGAATTCGAAAAACTATTTTAAAACTAAAACAAAGATACATTTGGAAAAATATGAGACAAATGGTCAAAGAATTTGTAAACAGTTGTAGAAAATGCACTGAAAACAAAATTGTTAGACACACAAAAGAGCCGCTTGTGGTGACAGACACCCCGGCATCTACATTTGATACCATCGCGATTGACACAGTCGGTCCGCTTCGCATATCAAACGGTTATAGATACATATTGACAATGCAATGTGATCTATCCAAATTCGTCATAGCACACCCCATTGAGTCAAAAGACGCAAAAACAATTGCAACCACTTTGGTTGAACAATTAATTCTCAAGTACGGTTTCATAAAAACATTGAAATCGGATAGGGGTTCGGAATTCGTGAATGAGTTAATGAAACATGTGTGCAACATACTTAACACTAAACAAATATTTTCTACACCATACCATCACGAAACTATGGGCTCACTTGAGAAAAACCATAGAACACTTAACGAATTTTTACTTTCCTTTGCAGACGATTATGAGTGGGATAAATGGGTTCCATATTACACTTTCGCTTACAACACGACCCCACACGTAGATACACTGTATTCACCGTATGAGTTAGTTTTCGGTAAATTACCCGCAAACAAACAAAAATTTACGACATTGATGACTATGCCAATGAATTGAAACTGAGACTCCAAAGGTCAATACTCAATGCCAGGAACATTATTAAAACTGTAAAAGAAAAACGAAAATCAAAATATGACAGCAATATAAACAAGGTTGAGTTGGAAATAGGAGACCTAGTATATGTAAAGCTAGAAAATAAAAGAAAAGCCAAAGCCCATATCATGGCCCATACAAAATTGTAAAACGAAACGGAGTAAATTCCGTAATAGACATTAATGGCAGACACAAAGAACTGCACAATAATATTTTAAAGAAATACTTAGAGTTAACCTAAGGCAAAAAAGCCGACATATGTTAGAAATTACATAGACATAAATGAAATTACATGTAAGGAAACACTTAGAGATAAGATAAAACAAACCCACCGACATCTGTAAATAATTATATTCAATATTTTAGAAAATTACATGTAAGCCAAAAACACTCAAGAAATTACTAAGAAATAGGATAAACAAAAACTTACATATGTAAACAATAAATATAAGAAACTACATTAAGCAAAACATACCTATAGACGTAAGTATGTATATTCACATGAAAGGTATTTGCATAACTCCACACAAAAATTTATTTCATTTCTTAAATTAAACGAAATAAATTTTTCTCTTTTGCGGTAAGGGTGTAGTGTACTCATACAAACATACGTACATAGCGTGCAACAGCCACGACCCACATGCATGTCTGTTTGTATGACCGCATTTGAAAAATGCATTTGACACCTTCGGCCAATAGCGCAGCTTGAAGAATGTCAATGCTACTGCTGAGCCAGCGTTTATTCTAGAGCTCTGCTTGGCCTCATGCTAAGCACTTCTATTGGCTAGTGTAAGAAACTGCCAAGCTGAATTTGAATTCAACTACATAGAAGTCGAGAAAGAGGCGGAGTCAAGCAAATCACTTTCTGTGATTTGATTTTGTATAAATAGAGTAAGATTTGGACATAAAAGATTAGAAATAACTTTAGAACGAAACTACTGACTTCTATTTTATTTCTCACATGATCTTTTCCGGCTGTCTTTCGGGATAGCCTATGTGATCGGCTGAATCTCTCCGGCCTTTATAATATGAGAGATTTCCCTTAAAATAAAAATTATACATACACTGACCCCATAGGACCACCACATGGCGATCCTGCCAGATCATTGAATCCCCCAGAATCATGGCGAAACTGCCAAACCACTGACCCTTCCGGGAACATTATAATCCTAACAGATCAATCGCCAGTGTATATCAATCTTTCGAAACTAATCCTCCCAGGATCTTGACAATCCAGCCAAGCTATTTGGCAATCTCGTCAAATTCAACACTCATTATGACTAAATATCATGCAAAAACTCTTCCAGAATATCAATCCATGATCTTGGATGTGATCACCACGGAATGGAAACCAGAACATAGAGCTAATACCAACATCCAGTTGTCACTGACATATCAGTCGAAGATCCACAGTAGTTGCGATGTTTTGCTTTTAGACAACTCAAAGAAGCCCCAATGGAAAGCTAGAGTTAGTGTAAACACAATCAACACGCTAGAAATAGAAAAACTATAACTAATAATAAAAACGAACTACTAAATATAAAGTAAGCTAGAGCATACAACTTGTAAAACACATAAATAAGGAATATAATACCATGGAAATTGAAATTTCTAAGCGAAATAATAGATAAAGGAACCAGAAAATAAATAAATCAGCCTTAAGAGTCAAATTTTGAATTAGTTTAGGTTCAATAATGGGGAATAAACTATTTCAGGACATATCTGTATGGTCGAAAATTTATTGTCGTAACCGACCACAGACCCCTAGTATCACTATTTTCACATAGAAACCCGTCATCGAAAATGACGAGGATTAGAATAGATCTATCAGAATACGATTTCGAAATCGTATACAAACAAGGTAAAATTAACACAAATGCTGATGCACTATCACGAATTAAATTAGATAGTGACATACTTAAATCAATGATTCCCACTAATAAAAATGAAAAAGGAGATAATAAAATCAATGTAGTAACAAGGAGCAAGGCCGCGAATTTAAAAGAAATGAAAGAGAAAGAAATAAAGATAAATGAAAATAAGGAAACCGGTAAACGCATTAAGGACAGCATATCTCATAAGAAGCCTGATCAACACCACATCTGGGAATGCACATCTTTTAATGACGTAAAGAAGATGAAGAAATTGAAATTTAATATTGGAAAAGAAAGTGGTACCACAATTGAATTAATTGATAATGAAGTGCACATAACTAGTAGCGATGACCCTTTGACTCTAGATTCAATGTTGGAGAAACTACATAGTTTGCTAAGGAATTCACATATAAAGGAGCTAGACCTTTGTGAAAAAGATTATATATATAAAAATATTGACATAAATGTATTCAAGAAAAAATACAATGAGTTAGAAATGAATAAACGCGCGCCGATACAAATACTAATATACAAAGCTCCAAGGGAAATAAACAGCATGATAACAAAATACCAACTGATAGACGAATTTCACTGCTCAAATATCGCAGGCCACCTAGGAATTCGAAAAACTATTTTAAAACTAAAACAAAGATACATTTGGAAAAATATGAGACAAATGGTCAAAGAATTTGTAAACAGTTGTAGAAAATGCACTGAAAACAAAATTGTTAGACACACAAAAGAGCCGCTTGTGGTGACAGACACCCCGGCATCTACATTTGATACCATCGCGATTGACACAGTCGGTCCGCTTCGCATATCAAACGGTTATAGATACATATTGACAATGCAATGTGATCTATCCAAATTCGTCATAGCACACCCCATTGAGTCAAAAGACGCAAAAACAATTGCAACCACTTTGGTTGAACAATTAATTCTCAAGTACGGTTTCATAAAAACATTGAAATCGGATAGGGGTTCGGAATTCGTGAATGAGTTAATGAAACATATGTGCAACATACTTAACACTAAACAAATATTTTCTACACCATACCATCACGAAACTATGGGCTCACTTGAGAAAAACCATAGAACACTTAACGAATTTTTACTTTCCTTTGCAGACGATTATGAGTGGGATAAATGGGTTCCATATTACACTTTCGCTTACAACACGACCCCACACGTAGATACACTGTATTCACCGTATGAGTTAGTTTTCGGTAAATTACCCGCGCTACCAAGCGATAACATAAACAAACAAACAAAAATTTACGACATTGATGACTATGCCAATGAATTGAAACTGAGACTCCAAAGGTCAATACTCAATGCCAGGAACATTATTAAAACTGTAAAAGAAAAACGAAAATCAAAATATGACAGCAATATAAACAAGGTTGAGTTGGAAATAGGAGACCTAGTATATGTAAAGCTAGAAAATAAAAAGAAGAGCCAAAGCCCATATCATGGCCCATACAAAATTGTAAAACGAAACGGAGTAAATTCCGTAATAGACATTAATGGCAGACACAAAGAACTGCACAATAATATTTTAAAGAAATACTGAGAGTTAACCTAAGGCAAACAAGCCGACATATGTTAGAAATTACATAGACATAAATGAAATTACATGTAAGGAAACACTTAGAGATAAGATAAAACAAACACACCGACATCTGTAAATAATTATATCCATAATTATATTCACTATTTTAGAAAATTACATGTAAGCCAATAACACCCAAGAAATTACTAAGAAATAGGATAAGCGAAAACTTACATATGCAAACAATAAATATAAGAAACTACATTAAGCAAACCATACCTATAGACGTAAGTATGTATATTCACATGAAAGGTATTTGCATAACTCCACACAAAAATTTATTTCATTTCTTAAATTAAACGAAATAAATTTTTCTCTTTTGCGGTAAGGGTGTAGTGTACTCATACAAACATACGTACATAGCGTGCAACAGCCACGACCCACATGCATGTCTGTTTGTATGACCGCATTTGAAAAATGCATTTGACACCTTCGGCCAATAGCGTAGCTTGAAGTATGTCAATGCTACGGCTGAGCCAGCGTTTTTTCTAGAGCTCTGCTTGGCCTCATGCTGAGCACCTCTATTGGCTAATGTAAGAAATTGCCAAGCTGAATTTAAATTCAGCTACATAGAAGTCGAGAAAGAGGAGGAGTCAAGCAAATCACTTTCTGTGATTTGATTTTGTATAAATAGAGTAAGATTTGGAAATAAAGGATTAGAAATAACTTTAGAACGAAACTACTAACTTCTACTTTATTTCTCACATGATCTTTTTCGGCTGTCTTTTTTTTAGATAGCCTATATGATCGGCTGAATCTCTCCGGCCTTTACAAACAGAGAGATCCCCCTTTAAAATCAGCATTTGTACCCATAGGACCACCACATTAGGCACTATAAAATTTAAAAAAGATATTTAAGGTTTCTTAGCTTCTGCAATGGGAAATAGTGTGAATAAAACGTTTCCTTTGGATTGAAAAGCTTAAATCTGCAAACAATAACGTGCCTATTAGCGGAACCTAAAAGTTTAAGTTTTCTCCCCGTCTGCAATAGTCGATAAATATCCTGTAGCCCATTTCTGTATCCTTACGATACGAAATATATCGCAAAATGCAACCCTGATTCATGGTTGTGTTTCTGTATGAATGGTGAATATATATTTTCGATATTTCTTGCGTTATTCATATCACTAGCTCCGAAGGTCGTGATATTATACGTTAAAACGAAAATGAGTGAAGTTCGTTGGTAACTAATTTAGATATTTTGTTTTCTCATTAATTTTTTTATTTTATAGAGAAAAAGCAGGAGTGGAAAAATTAGCAGTAGCACCGGGTGGCTATTCTTCTTCTTATCCCCTATCTTCAGCAGCTCCCAGTCGTCCATCGGGAAGCCCGAGTTCTGCATCTTAAGACACTGGATGATAGTCTTTTCATCCAGTTTCATGCTTGGCATGTTTGGCAACCAAACGCGCGCACGGGGCCTCCGGGGAATCTCCGAAGCATTGATGATCCTTAAAGTAAGACCATCATAGGTGTTGCTAATCTTAGCAATTCCTCTCTCAAGAAAGTCCCTGGAGAACCCGTCCGCGCATTTTATTACCCTGCAGCCCCGGCATACCTCCTCGCAGTTGAAGGCGGGGACTGGGATTCGGTTCTCCATAAGGTGTTCGACTACCATCTCAGATAGTCGTCCCTCTATGGAGTTCCAAACCGCCAGTACTCGCCTCCCGTTAGCCCTGTCAGCGTCAACCAGTGCAACCTGGAGATGACCCCGGACCACCTCACTATAGGCGTGCCTGGCCAACGCTGCAGCACTAGTGGAAGGGCCATCATTCGGCTGGTACCTGCCCCTCTTGCCATTTGCATCGTTCACCTCCTGTGAACGATTGCGCTTTGAGCGCGACTTTGTTTGTTGCTGCTGTGGCTGGGCAACGGGCTTGTTTGCAAGGGCGGTCTCATACACCTTGACCACTGCCTCGCACCAAACCTTGTCCACGGCGTCTCTCTCATGCGCCTTGCCACTCTCTTCGTTCTTTTTAATTTTAGATAATATATATTGAGCCCTAAGGTATCAAGCTTTCTCTAGGCACCCTGAGGACTTCTTAGACTTCTTCTTGGGGCCCACTTTGGCTGGTGCGCCCCTATTTGGTTGGTTCGAAGCGACAGGGGTACTATGGCTGGTACCCTTGTCGTCTTTTGCTTGGGCGCTCCCCTGGCTGCTGGCCAGTAGCTCGTCCTCAGAAAGCGAT
The DNA here is from genome assembly GCA_964058755.1 of Campiglossa producta. Lineage (NCBI taxonomy): Eukaryota > Metazoa > Arthropoda > Insecta > Diptera > Tephritidae > Campiglossa > Campiglossa producta. Next base: position 53,555,657 of record CAXKVI010000004.1, on the reverse strand, counting down.
CCCAGATCGCTCTCTTCCCCACTCTTCCTTTTTTTATTTTCAATTGTTCTTTTACCCATACGATTCCCACGAGTAAACTGGGAGGGGTTGGTCCACCCCGGCATAGCCAGTGTACCGGGGTAAAGCACTACACAACCGACCTTGCCCGGGTATCGGAGGGGATCGTAAGCGATCAGCTATTCGATATACACCCACGGACCATTCAACCATCGGCACGGTGCCTGCACACCTTGGCTTAGGGTGGCGTTGACACGGATCTCCTCCAATCTCATACATCAACCGGTGTTGTGCACTTATGTACACTCCGTCCGAGGTTTCATGAAATGTAAGGTCTTCCTTTTTCTTCATTCCGCATTGGGACCCGTCCCTCCAGGAGTGATCCCAATACAAGGATTTTAGCCCCTTCGCCTCGGCAAGGGGGCCAACAATGAAGGGGATCGGTTAACTAAGTATTCAGTAATTCTGTCTCACATCAAGTCACTAAATTTGAGATATTTCATTAGATACAATTTTTGTGACTTGTGATGATTCCGGTATTCTATTAGAGGCAAGTCACAAGCAATCTACCATAGCCTTTCTCTCGCCAATTTTAAGGTGTGGTGAATACAAAAATTGCATAATTTTAAGTAACGCATTTGACACTCGCCCGATAGATGTCGATGTACCCCAGGCGTTGAGCGTCCGGATTATCATGCGGGAGGTCGCAGGTTCAAGTGCCAGTCTGCGAACAGTAAGTTTTAATTTTTTTATTTAACTTTTTTATTTATTTCACTTTTTTAAACATATAAATACTTCTAATTCGTAATTAACTTTTTTTAAATTCTTTCGATCTTTTACCCAATATTCTTTAATTAATTTCATTTGCAATAAACTGTATATTTTTGTATCGTGTGATTTCTGATAAAAAACCTACTTATCTATATAATAAACTAATATTCTCCAGATCTGCTCGCATAAGTCACAGCTACAATTATCTAAACTCTGCAAGACTTTTCTTCGTCAATGCTATCCGCATATGGAACTCTATCCCCAATTCAATTTGTAATAGTTTGAGTAAAGGCAACTTTAAGAATGTTATATTTTCTTTCTTTGGTACGGAATATGCAAATTAGCAACTGAGTTTAGCTACTTATAGTATTTTCATTAATTTTTATAAAAAATATTGCTACTAGGTATCGTAACTATGTACCTATTCTCTTTACCTTTACAATACTACTACTAATACTTTATTCTTCCAAAAAAAAGTGCACGTACTGTTTATTGTTTTTGTTTTTAACACTGTACCTGAAATATTATATGCATTTATAAGTTTTAAGTTTTAAAAATTATACCGACTTTTATGTAATCATTGTTGCACTATAAAAGACCAACCAGGATCTTATTGTCCTAATATTGTCAATAAATGAATGAATGAATATAATTTTTTTTATAAAAACGAGTAGAGCGACCTCTAAACAACCTTTGTTTTTTTAATAAAAAAATAGCAGCCTCTTTTTTGTCACAAGGAACAATTAGGGTACTCACAGTTCCCTTTTTAATTTAGAAGGTTTCTCAATTGCTACATTACCACTTTGGAACTGTGAGCACCCCTGCTCCGCTTCTTACATTGGCCTTGGCAAATACGGGCAATTTTCAGCTGAAATTATAATAACATTTAAATTATTTGAATAAATTAGAAAATGTAAACAAAACTTACTTATTTTCTTTTTCTGTCTTTCTGAAAAGAAAGCAAAATGACAATTTTAAATTTTGCCACAAATTTAAACGTAGGAATAAGCCCGGCAATATTACCACAAAGTGGTACACAGAAAAATGGGCTGGGAATGGATAAGAATTGATCGTGATTTTGGTTAAATCAACCCATATTTTGGTTAAGTCAACAGATATCTTGGTTGATATAACTATATTTTGGTTGATATGACCAAATCATTGTCAAGTCTTATCCATCACCAGCTCAATTTTCTCTGTGTGTATCTTCGATTTGCAGGCAAAACAAAAACAAAAAGTTTGAAACCTGGTAAATTGTCAGAGTATTCCCAGCTGGCAATAATAGAAAGGCTGGTAATTTGGGACTGTGAGTACCCTCAATATTTCGTGGAAGCGTTTTAGAATTTCCCAAAAAAAAAATTTTAACCACTCTTACAAGCGATCGGTTAACAAAGTATTCTGTAATTCTGTCTCATATCACTAAATTTGAGATATTTAATGAGATACAATTTGTGTGACTTGAGATGATTCCGGTATTCTATTAGAGAAAGTCACAAGAAATCTACCACAGTCTCTCTCTCGCTCATTTTAAGGTGTGGTGAATACAAAAATTGCACAATTTTCACCCGGGAGATCGCAGGTTCAAGTGCTGGTCCGCGAACAGTAAATTTTAATACTTTTATTTAATTTAATTAACTTTTTTAAGCATATAAATACTTCTAATTCGTAAATTAACTTTTTTTATTTTTCCAGTTTTTTACCCAATATTCTTTAATTAATTTCATTTGTTACCTGCCTACAAGCAGATCCACAATAAGTGACTCTCTATTGAGACTAGAGATGTGAGGCAGCTTACTGAATACCAAATTGTATCAAATATGAAATAGAATACGAAATGTCTCTATTAGTGACTATATACAGGTTACAGAATTGAGGTATAAGTCTTATTCTTCCAATAAGATAAGAACACACAAGATCACACATATACAGTCCACTTGAAGGAACTACTACAATAAAACAACCCTCATATCATTTTCCAACAGTTCAAACAATGCACAGTGCACTTGAACAGGCTAGACAACCAATTATTAATTATAAACATTTAGGGCCGCTTGCATAAAAGCCGATAACGCCTAATCGCCCGGTTACCGGACTTTAATTGACGTATATTGTTCGTAGTGACGTGCCTTCCATATAAGCCGAAAAGCCCGGCTTGTCTAACTAATCCCCTATGAGCTACAATATGTTCATTTGGGTTCTTAAAAGGATATCCGGTTTTTATTGCCCTGCTGCCACCTACTGCCTAATAGCTGTTAATAGCAGAAAAACATACCTACAGGTTTTCCTGACACCTGTCGGCTGATAGCTGATTTACATAAAATTATTTCAGTGCGTGATGGCCATCTCTTACTTACTTAAGACGGCCTTAAACCGCCTAGGCAATGATGACCATCTCGCTTTTACTTATTGGCTTTTACCGGGCTTTCAAAACCAGTACGAATCTGCGTGCTGAAGCAATTGTTTTTTTTTTTTTTTTAATTTGGAAGTAATTTTATATGAAACTTTGAAGCCGGCTTCTGGCTGGTAGGCGATAAATGCCAAACTTTTGATACATTTACACTGCACCAAATGCGTCGCTTTTGGCGAAGTTATTTCGGGAATGTTTGTCCGCAGAATGAATTTGTTTGCCAAATTAGACGAATTTAATTTAATTTGACTTAATTTGGTGATTAAATTCAATCTGCGGGTGAACGGTCTCGAAAAAATTTGGCCAAAAGTGACGCATTTGGTCCAGTGTAAATGTAGCTTTACGATAAAACGAAAATGAAATTTGTTTATGTATGTATCTACAATTTTAACGTGCAAAGCGCTCTACTCAAAAATTATTGGCGCATATTTTAAAGTAGAAGCTGTAATTTTTTTATTTGCTAGGCACTATAAAATTTAAAAAAGATATTTAAGGTTTCTTAGCTTCTGCAATGGGAAATAGTGCGAATAAAACGTTTCCCTTGGATTGAAAAGCTTAAATCTGCAAACAATAACGTGTCTATTAGCGGAACCTAAAAGTATAAGTTTTTCCCCCGTCTGCAAAAGTCGATAAATATCCTGTAGCCCGTTTCTGTATCCTTGCGATACGAAAAATGCAACCCTGATTCACGGTTATCGCAAGGTAGTGTTTCTGTATGAATGGTGAGTATGTATTTTCGATATTTCTTGCGTTATTCATATCACTAGCTCCGAAGGTCGTGATATTATACGTTAAAACGAAAATGAGTGAAGTTCGTTGGTAACTAATTTAGATTTTTTGTTTTCTCATTAATATTTATTTTATAGAAAATAAAACAGGAGTGGAAAAATTACAAAAAACCAAAAAGTAAAACTTTTGGAGCTAACGAAGGCCAATAAAAAAGTGCCACTGGGGATTTTTGGCGGTCCCAACAGTGCCTCCATGAGCCACAATGTATGGGAAGCCGTTGCTCCGGAGCTAAGTGCAGCGGAGGGAGCTTTCAAGACCGCGTACTGTATACATGCTTGTATCGTAATATTTTATGGTATTTGTTTCCTTTAGGGGTCAACAGCTAATAAATTAGCTAGAATTATGGGCGATAGCTCAAAAGACCTGCCCCTCTTGCCATTTCCATCGTTCACCTCCTGTGAACGATTGCGCTTTGAGCGCGACTTTGTTTGTTGCTGCTGTGGCTGGGCAACGGGCTTGTTTGCAAGGGCGGTCTCATACTCCTTGACCACTGCCTCGCACCAAACCTTGTCCACGGAATCTCTCTCATGCGCCTTGCCACTCTCTTCGTTCTTTTTAATTTTAGATAATATATATTGAGCCCTAAGGTATCAAGCTTTCTCTAGGCACCCTGAGGACTTCTTTGATTTCTTATTGGGGCCCACTTTGGCTGGTGCGCCCCTATTTGGTTGGTTCGAAGCGACAGGGGTACTATGGCTGGTACTCTTGTCGTCTTTTGCTTGGGCGCTCCCCTGGCTGCTGGCCAGTAGCTCGTCCTCAGAAAGCGATCCCAGATCGCTCTCTTCCCCACTCTTCCTATTTTATTTTCAATTGTTTTCTTATCCATACGATTCTAACGAGTAAACTGGAAGGGGTTGGTCCACCCAGGCATAGCCAGTGTACCGGGGTAAGGCACTTATACAACCGACCTCGCCCGGGCATCGGAGGAGACCGTAAGCGACAGCTATTCGATATACACCCGCTGACCATTCAGCCATCGGCACGGTGCCTGCACACCTTGGCTTAGGGTGACGTTGACACGGATCTCCTCCAATCTCATACATCAACCGGTGTTGTGCACTTATGTACACTCCGCCCGAGGTTGCATGAAATGTAAGTTCTTCCTCTTTGTTCATTCCGCATTGGGACCCGTCCTTCCAGGAGTGATCCCAATACAAGAATTTAAGCCCCTTCGCCTCGGCAAGGGGGCCAACAATGAAGGGGATCGGTTAACTAAGTATTCTGTAATTCTGTCTCACATCAAGTCACTAAATTTGAGATATTTCATTAGATACAATTTTTGTGACTTGTGATGATTCCGGTTTTCTATTAGAGCAAGTCACAAGCAATCTACCATAGTCTTTCTCTCGCTAATTTTAAGGTGTGGTGAATACAAAAATTGCATAATTTTAAGTAACGCATTTGACACTCGCCCGATAGATGTCGATGTACCCCAGGCGTTGAGCGTCCGGATTATCATGCGGGAGGTCGCAGGTTAAAGTGCCAGTCCGCGAACAGTAAGTTTTAATTTTTTTATTTAATTTTTTATTTATTTCACCTTTTTAAACATATAAATACTTCTAATTTGTAATTAACTTTTTTTAAATTCTTTCGATTTTTTACCCAATATTCTTTAATTAATTTCATTTGAAAGAAACTGTATATTTTTGTATCGTGTCATTTCTGATAAAAAACCTACTTATCTATATAATAAACTAATATTCTCCAGATCTGCTCGCATAAGTGACAGCTACAATTATCTAAACTGTGCAAGACTTTTCTTCGTCAATGCTATCCGCATATGGAACTCTATCCCCAATTCAATTTGTAATAGTTTGAGTAAAGGCAACTTTAAGAATGTTATATTTTCTTTCTTTGGTAAGGAATATGCAAATTAAAAACTGAGTTTAGCTACTTATAGTATTTTCAATAATTTTTATAAAAAATATTGCTACTAGGTGTCGTAACTATGTACCTATTCTTTTTACCTTTACAATACTACTACTAATACTTTATTCTTCCAAAAAAAAGTGCACTTATTGTTTATTGTTTTTGTTTTTAACACTGTACCTGAAATATTATATGCATTTATAAGTTTTAAGTTTTAAAAATTATACCGACTTTTATGTAATCATTGTTGCACTATAAAAGACCAACCAGGATCTTATTGTCCTAATATTGTCAATAAATGAATGAATGAATATAATTTTTTTTATAAAAACGAGTAGAGCGACCTCTAAACAACCTTTGTTTTTTTATTAAAAAAATAGCAGCCTCTTTTTTGTCACAAGGAACAATTAGGGTACACACAGTTCCCTTTTAAATTTAGAAGGTTTCAAAATTGCTACATTACCACTTTGGAACTGTGAGCACCCCTGCTCCGCTTCTTACAATGGCCTTGGAAAATACGGGCAATTTTCAGCTGAAATTATAATAACATTTAAATTATTTGAATAAATCAGAAAATGTAAACAAAACTTACTTTTTTCTTTTTCTGTTTTTCTGAATTTATATTTGAAAAGAAAGCAAACTGACAATTTTTAAAATTTGCCACAAATTTAAACATAGGAATAAGCCCGGCAATATTACCACAAAGTGGTACACAGAAAAATGGGCTGGGAATGGATAAGAATTGATCGTGATTTTGGTTGAATCAACCCATATTTTGCTTAAGTCAACAGATATTTTGGTTGATATAACTATATTTTGGTTGATTTAGAATTTCCAAAAAAAAATTTTTTTAACCGCTCTTACAAGCGATCGGTTAACAAAGTATTCTGTAATTCTGTCTCATATCACTAAATTTGAGATATTTCTTTAGATACAATTTGTGTGACTTGAGATGATTCCGGTATTCTATTAGAGAAAGTCACAAGAAATCTACCACAGTCTCTCTCTCGCTCATTTTAAGGTGTGGTGAATACAAAAATTGCATAATTTTAAGTAACGCATTTGACAATTACCCCAGGCGTTAAACGTCCGTAAATTTCAATATTTTTATTTAATTTAATTAACTTTTTTAAGCATATAAATACTTCTAATTCGTAAATTACCTTTTTCCCAGTTTTTTACCCAATATTCTTTAATTAATTTCATTTGTTACCTGCCTACAAGTAGATCAACAATAAGTGACTCTCTATTGAGACTAGAGATGTGAGGCAGCTTACTGAATACCAAATTGTATCAAATATGTAATAGACCACGAAATGTCTCTATTAGTGAGATATACAGGTTACAGAATTGAGGTATAAGTCTTATTCTTCCAATAAGATAAGAACACACAAGATCATTTTACAAACACACATATACAGTCCACTTGAAGGAAATACTACAATAAAACAACCCTCATATCATTTTCCAACAGTTCAAACAATGCACAGTGCACTTGAACAGGCTAGACAACCAATTATTAAATCAGTGATTTATAAACATTAAGGGCCGCTTGCATAAAAGCCGATAACGCCTAATCGCCCGGTTACCGGACTTTAATTGACGTATATTGTTCGTAGTGGCGTGCCTTCCATATAAGCCGAAAAGCCCGGCTTGTCTAGCTAATCCCCTATGAGCTACAATATGTTCATTTGGGTTCTTAAAAGGATATCCGGTTTTTATTTCCCTGCTTCCACCTACTATCTAATAGCTGTTAATAGCAGAAAAACATACCTACAGCTTTTCCTGACACCTGTCCGCTGATAGCTCATTTACATAAAATTATTTCAGTGCGTGATGGCCATCTCTTACTTACTTACTTAAAACGGCCTTAAACCGCCTAGGCAATGACCATCTCGCTTTTACTTATTGGCTTTTACCGGGCTTTCAAAACCAGTACGAATCTGCGTGCTGAAGGAATTTTTTTTTTTTTTTTTAATTTGGAAGTAATTTTATATGAAACTTTGAAGCCGGCTTCTGGCTGATACGCGATAAATGCCAAACTTTTGATACATTTACACTGCACCAAATGCGTCGCTTTTGGCGAAGTTATTTCGGGAATGTTTGTCCGCAGATTGAATTTGTTGGCCAAATTAGACGAATTTAATTTAATTTGACTGAATTTGGTGATTAAATTCAATCTGCGAGTGAACGGTCTCGAAAAAACTTGGCCAAAAGTGACGCATTTGGTCCAGTGTAAATGTAGCTTTACGATAAAACGAAAATGAAATTTGTTTATGTATGTATCTACAATTTTAACGTGCAAAGCGCTCTACTCAAAAATTATTGGCGCATATTTTAAAGCTGTACTTTTTTTATTTGCTAGGCACTATAAATTTTAAAAAAGATATTTAAGGTTTCTTACCTTCTGCAATGGGAAATAGTGCGAATAAAACGTTTCCCTTGGATTTAAAAGCTTAAATCTGCAAACAATAACGTGCCTATTAGCGGAACCTAAAAGTTTAAGTTTTTCCCCCGTCTGCAATAGTCGATAAATATCCTGTAGCCCGTTTCTGTATCCTTGCGATACGAAATATATCGCAAAATGCAACCCTGATTCATGGTTATCGCAAGGTAGTGTTTCTGTATGAATGGTGAGTATGTATTTTCGATATTTCTTGCGTTGTTCATATCACTAGCTCCGAAGGTCGTGATATTATACGTTAAAACGAAAATGAGTGAAGTTCGTTGGTAACTAATTTAGATATTTTGTTTTTTCATTAATTTTTATTTTATAGAAAAAAAGCAGGAGTGGAAAAATTACAAAAAAACCAAAAAGTAAAACTTTTGGAGCTGATGAAGGCCAATAAAAAAGTGGCACTGGGGATTTTTGGCGGTCCCAAGAGTGCCTCCATGAGCCACAATGTATGGGAAGCCGTTGCTCCGGAGCTAAGTTCAGCGGAGGGAGCTTTCAAGACCGCGTACTGTATACATGCTGTAAAAATTACTATTGAGCGCTAAACGACTTTAACTATTAGACATACAAAATAAAACACCTTATTAGTCGCTTAAAATATTTATTTGTTTGTTGTTTTTATTTATGCAAAACAATTGTTTCGACACAAGCGACGTGTTATCATAAGTTGCTAGTTTTCAACTGTTAGTTAGTTGAAAACTAGCAACTGATGATGACACGTCGCTTGTGTCGAAACAATTGTTTTGCATAAATAAAAACAACAAACAAATAAATATTTTAAGCGACTAATAAGGTGTTTTATTTTGTATGTCTAATTGTATACATGCTGTATCGTAATATTTTATGGTATTTGTTTCCTTTAGGGGTCAACAGCTAATAAATTAGCTAGAATTATGGGAGACAGCTCAAAAGACGGGGTTTGGCCTCAGGACCACGAATCCGGAAGCGTTTTTTTTAATTTTTGTTTTATGGTCAAAAAACCGAAAAATGCCCCGGGTCCGATCCCAAAATTGGGGCGGAATCCATGGTATTTATGTGCGAAACACTTTTCTGAGTTGGCGGACTCCGACCGCGCTTATAAAAATAACCCTGGGGTACGCCATCCCAAGTCCGGGTGGTTGCCTGAACCGTACAGCCTAATGAAATTACAACAACCACATGAAAACTTGCAAATTTGATCGCAAATATCTCTTCAGAGAAGCAAAATATTTAAAAAGCGCTTCCGGATACGTGATCCTAAGGCCAAACCACATCTTTTGAGCTTCCGTAATTTTTAGGTCATTTATTAGCAGTTGACAGCTAAAGTAGACAATTACCTTAATTATTAACAATTTGGAAATTCACTGTACTTTGTTTGTTATTATACTTTTTTGCTTTTAATGTGGAGGCAGATCTGAGAACACGCGGTGTCTTCATGTTAGACGGCCAAAATCGCCAAGGCGTCACTTTTGGCCTAGTTTTTTCGAGACCGTTCATTCGCAGATTGAATTAGATCACCAAATTTGGTCAAATTAAATTAAATTCGTCTAATTTGGCATACAAATTAATTCTGCGGACAAACATTCTCGAAATAACTTCGCTAAATGCGACGCATTTGGTGCAGTGTAAATGTATCATAAGCTATTAATGACAGATGCTATGTTCCATTTCGATTATTCCATCGATATGATAAAAACTCACCACTATTTTATCGCAAGGTGAATTGAGTGAGTTACAGAAACATTTTTCATATCGAAAGCGATACGAGCCTTGCGATAGCAAATCGATCGTTATTATAACGAAAGGTTATAGAAACGGGCTACTGAACTCTTCTTTGTCTGAAATGTTCTCTGGCAGCAGTATGTGCTTTCTTTGGGGTTATAAAGACTGGGGCTTGCCTTGATTGATACACGCAGGCACGCCACTGGTTGTTCGGTTAGCTGTCAAACTAATCACCGATTAGTCGTTATCGGCTTTTCTACAAGCGGCCCTTAAACTCATAGGCCCGTAGTCATTGTCGGATTAGAGTAGAGCAGGCATCGTCATTTCATGGCACTGAGCTGCAATGCTTAACTCACACAGATTGCTATACTCTCCCGTTTTGACGTAGTAAGAGCGCAAAAGCCAACTGACCATCTGTTGGCGTCGCATCGTTCAGTAGCTTGCGGTCAGGCAAAAAGACAACAACGACATATACCACGTCGCACAATGTCTTTTGAAAAAATTATGATACCCAATGCTTTCGAGCAATGTAAAAATAAACTAAAATATTTGTTTTCTATAAATAATTCTTCCCTGTTAGATTCGTTTAGTTCATTTATGTTTTTATGGAAAAGCTCAAAATGTATTTTTAGAGGAAAAGGCATTGGGCATCATAAAGTATTTATCGTATGGCATTGTGCGACGTGGTATAGCAGCGCATAAAATCGAAAAATAAACGCGCATACCTTCTTGGTCTTTTTGCTTGCCCGCAAGCTACTGAAAGATGCGACGTTAGCAGATGGGCACTCACTTAGTCGTTTTTCACTAACACTGCTGCAGTTACTAACATTGCTGCAATTTGAGTTTTGGTGACCGCTGGAGTAGAGTTTAATCCACTTTAACATTATTCTAACATAAACACCGGTCTATGTCTGTTATAGTCAACATAATACTTTTTACGTCTAATATGGAGTTTTAATGTTAAAATGAAGAAAATTCCATTTTAACATCTTAATATAGCGGTGTGTGTCTATGGTTATGTACAGTTAAGCCAAAGTTAAGAGAAATTCTTCATACCACCAACCAAATTATCTTCTTTTCATACGGGGCTCCTGTTTAATTATATTTTTTTTTTATGAGGGATCCCTGTTTAATTTCGTTTCAGCTAATATGTTTGTTTTGCATGACTATGATTGACCAAAATTTTAAATGTCTTTTTAAGTTTAGCCAAGATATTAACTAATACGCGTGTTAAGCAACGACTATGATTACGGACCATAGTATTTTTATCTCCAACACTTGAAAACCTATAAAACAAAAAGGGACCAACTGAAGATAATAATCGGTCCCTTCTGTTCTTTTTATTTTATTTACTAATTGTCACCCTCCACCCGCGGTAAGGGACAATTAGTAACTTACTTACTTAAAAGAGCCTTTAACTGCCTACGCGATTTTTGCCGTCCAACATGTTCCGCCAGTCGGTTCATTGTTGAGTCAATTGTCGCCAATTGGAGATACCTCGTGTTCTCAGATCTGTCTCCACTTGGTCCTGCCATCGGAGTGGTGGTCCCCCTCTTCCTCTACTTCCACCGGCGGGTGCCGATAAGAATACCTTCTGGGTTGGAGCGTCTTCGTTCATTCCCATCACGTGTCCTAGCCAGCGGAGCCGCTTTAAAAGGACAGAGAAGTGATCCCTTCATAAGCTAAGTACTCTCTGACATCTGCCACCTGGTCGCCGTTGTAATTTTTACAGGAGTTTGCCCCGGGTTTGAAACCTTCCGTCATTCGTCGAGTTTTTTGATAAAATTTTCGGACGTTGCTTCTGCTGGCTAGCATTTCAAGCTCTTCGACTTCACGCTTTTCCGCTTCCATTTTCTTTGCCCGGAAAAGCTTCCCTCTTCATCTCGCTGTAGTGTTTACACACGCTCCTCGTTGCATTCGCTTTTAACGTTGCCTTGTATACCTGGGAAGCAGCATTAATACTAACAACAATGTAAGCCTGGGAATCCATCGAAGGATAACTCTTGCAAATAAATGCTACTTTGGGCTGAGTAGGCAATTGAGAAGTAAAGTCCTCTTTCGACGAACAAAAATAGCACGTACCCGTCCTGCTATATGGTGCAGAAGCATGGACACTGACAGCATCTGACGAGGCGGCTTTGGGAGTATTCGAGGGAAAATTCTTCGAAAGATTTATGGACCTCTAAAAGTTGGAGATGGCGAGTACCGAGATGAGCTGTATGAGCTTTACGCAGACGTCGACATAGTTCAGCGAATTAAAGCCCAGCGGCTTCGCTGGGTGGGACTCGTGGTGTGAATGAACGAAGACGCTCCGGCCCAGAAGGTATTCTTATCGGCACGCGCCGGTGGAAGTAGAGGAAGAGGGAGCCCACCACTCCGATAGCAGGACCAAGTGGAGGCAGAGTTGAGAACACGCGGTGTCTCCAATTGGCGCCAGTTGGCTCAACAAAGACGGCCAAAATCACCTAGGCGGTTAAAGACTATTTTAAGTAAGTAAGTATAGGCGTCGTCCATTCATCATCGTACCAGCTGTTTTTTTTGTACTTGCCGGAATCCAAATACTTCTTCGGCTGCGGTACGAAGTGTTCCGGAGATATGTACCCATTGCTCGTGCACTCCGTTGGCTTGAATTGTGCCCTCAGAGAGCAGGTGTGCGAGTCGTTCTGCGAAATCATTGACTGCCTGTTGTGACTGCAGTTTTTCGACGTCCATCTTTCCTTGTGTTTTTTGTGGTGCCTCTTTTGTTGTATTTAGGCGGGTACGAATCTTGGCTGCTACCAAGTAGTGATCGGAATCGATGTTCGGACCCCGCAAAGTGATCGATCTGGTTGCAGGTTTTGCGATCTGGCGATAGCCATGGTGCTTGATCGATCTTTTTATGCTTGAACCTGGTGCTGGATACGACCATGTTTCGTGCACCGGCGAAGTCAATTAGTCTGTATCCATTTGGCGAAGTCTCATCATGGTAGCTGAACTTTCCGACAGTGGGGCCTAATACACTCTCTTTGCCCACCCTGGTTTTAAAGTCGCCAAGCACGACTTTGATAGCATGACGGGGCCAGCGCTAATAAGTTTCTTGTAATTTCGCGTAGAATGCATCTTTTTCCACGTCGTCCTTGGCCTCGGTCGGCGCCTGCACGCAGATAAGCGTTATGGTGAAAAATCGTAGTTTTATTCGGATTGTGGCGAGACGCTCATTCGCGGCTGTCAGCGACACTACATGTTTCACAAGTCTCTTTCCTACCACAGAACCGAATCTGCGCTCATTAGTGTGGCCGCTCCAGTAGATATTGCATTTTCGGATGGTCTTATAACCATGCCCCGTCCATCGCATTTCTTGTATAGCGGTGATGTCAGCTTTTGCCTTATTGAGGCCCTCAACTGGGCCGGCATCGGGTTCGGACATTCCATGTACATGCCCTGATTTCACTTGGTGGGTCCCAAACCCTAGCGAGCCACTTGATCCAAAACAGAAGCCCGTTTGCAGTCGCACTTCATGACGACTGACCCTGCTGTTGAAATCCCCTGGCAAGCCCTTAAACCGATTTTGTCGGAGTGGCCTTGTCAGGTTTTCGCGTTCTCACATCAGTTCACCACCGAAGTGGCTTTCCAGAGGATACGACGCGGACGTAGTGAGCTGCTTGGATCGCACATAGGAGAATCGCTCTGGCCATTCCCAGTTAGTAACATGTAGAATAAAAACAAAGAGAAAAAAATCCAAAACTTACATTATATTTCATATATTCATACCTATAAATATAAGCATTTTTGTTAAACAGCCGAGAAGGCACAACACAAAACTTTGGTTTAAAGACATGTAAATGTATATACAAAAATACACAAAAAAGTAAAACTTAATAAATCATAAGTAATAAAGCTTCAAACAAAAAATGTTTGTCATTAAAATCTTTAAAAGGAAATTTTGTATCTGCATAATTAATATAACCAAAAGTTAAAGAAATTATTAGCGCGACAGTAGTTTAAATTGTAGTTTATGTTTCAATTTGGCATATGGGGAACAGTGGACATTCATATCAGAGCAAACCAAGTTACAATATTAAAAATATAGAATTTCGTGGGGAGGTGGTGTATTTCTCTGCATGACTTATTTGATCTAGTGCCGAAAAGATTCCCTAAATAAATGCCTACTACTAATGATGGCGGCGATATACCAACATGTTATCATAACCTCTAACGAGATTTATGCCGACCTTCTCTTTCCAACTTGGGATGTGTTGCTTTTGTGTTTTTCCTACAAGTTGGCGGGACCTAAGCAAAGCAAATGAGTTTTTGCTGAGAAGCTTTCCCAAACTACTGCAGAGAGGCGACCCCGTTTAGAAAAATTCTTTTTGTGAGTAATTTTTGAGGTATTGATCCGCCACGACTTGGTGTAGAAGGCCGAACACTTACCACTACACCACGGCGGCCGCCAATAAAATTATTTATCTAATAATATAGTATATTATTTATCTAATATTGTATTTTATTTTGTTTATCCTCAACAGTTCCCGAAAAACTATCCGATTCAGAAATTAAACAAATTAACATTGACTCGTTTGCTACTAATAATCCAACAAAAATGGCTGAAATACGCTTTCCAATAAGCCTGCTAAATACAGGACTAGGTCGAATCATATATGTGGCCTTACTTTTATCAGAAAAAGTGAGTATGTAGAAGTATTTCCACTTAATATAAACTATATTTTCTTCCGAATAGGTCTCTGAATAAAAGAAGAGTACGTTCAATATGAAAAGATTAACCATTTTGTTTTTTGTAGTAATAAGTGTTTTTTTATCAAATCTTCGCGGTTTTTCGGATGAGCATATTGTGGCGAATATTCGCAAGAATCGTTCATCTCCCACCACAAGCGTATTTCCACCTCTAGCGTCACTACGACAACTATAGCTGTTTAGGTACATGACGCGAGAGCGAGAGAGGCAGCTCGCATAGTTTCGAGAACACTGTTGCGCGAATAACCCAGAAATGTGTAGACATTTCTAGGCGATGAAGCAGCAGTCTACTAGGGTATATAAAGCATTGTTTATCCCTACCATTGTGTATCAATACCAAGTGTAAACTCTTCTGCATAGACGTCAAAATTCCAAAATGAGTTTAACACCTGTTTGAGATTGTGGTTAATAACAAGTGTGATATCATAGACATAGTCGTGAACACTTCAAATTGAGTTTAGTCACCTGTTTTTAATTTCCTTTTTTGTCTTACTTCTTTCCATCTTCCCATCTCTTTCTACCATTAGGTAAAATATAGGAGACCGCCATGTTGATGTGTGCAGGATGTTAAACAACGCCATTGCTTTTCTGTTATTCGGTGCTGGCGACATTTTAATATGTGCAGGATGTAAACAAACCGACATTTTAATGTGTGTTGTCAAAAGAAGAGTTTACACTTGGTATTGATACACAATGATCCCTACTATAGTTTGGCTACTTTTTTCTTCTTCATACGAATTTGAGTGGAAGGAACTGGCTGAATGATTCCAATTATCACTTTTTGAAAACTTAATATCAATTAATCAATCAATTAATTTTCGATTTAATGATAAACTACCGTTAGCAGATCTACTTTTTTGCTAAATGAGTATTAACTTGAGGTATAATTAAATATAAACATTATAATATAAATGTCCGACAGTTTCTAACTTTACAGTTTTTAAATAAATTTTGTCCAAATCGTGGTACATTATTCTAAAATTTGACCCTTATTATTTACCAAACGTTTGAGAATATATTTTTCTGTGCTTATGGGGAATATTCTGTGCGTGTGTATTAGTGTGTTTTTTGCGATCAGCTGTGATTTGTGTTACTATATATGGTATACAATGATATAAAGGCGCAAAGCCAACGCACATCAATCAGTTTATTTTCAAGTGTTGTACAGTGAAGTACTGAACAGTGAATTAACCAGCGATATTGTACTACGGTTTTTAGAAGTGAATAAAGCCCTATATACACTTATTTTTGAGCGTGAACGTGGGTGAGCGTGAACAATTTTCCTTTGTGTAATATGTTGATATTACTCCACTTTTCCAAAAAAATCATCCGTAAGTGGATAAACAACTAAAATATCTTTGATATTACTGCATTCAAACTTAAGTGAAAGTGTTAAATATGCTTTGAAATGCTTATTTTACTATCTCACAGTGAATTGTGTGCGAACGCAAAGGGACACAAACCCTTCGCAAGTGAGTTTTGAAATTTGGCAATTACCACGCCAAACAGAGATTTTTTTTTTAAATTTTTTGGAGAGTTCAAGTCATTTGACAGATGTGCGTGAACGCACAAAAGAATTGATTTGGAATTCTTTTCCTTTACGTACGCAATAGAAAGTCTCCACTCATTCACGCTCACGTTCACACGGAACTGTATGAGGGTCTTAAAGCGTTCTTATTAAGCAGAATCTGAGTGTTTTATTTGACGTACAGTGATCGAACTCAAGATAAATAGTCGAGGAATCATAGAATTCGTCACAATATTAAGGGCCGCTTGCATAAAAGCCGATAACGCCTAACCGGAGTTTAACTGACATATATTGTATGGTTAGCTGTCAAGTTAATCACCGATTAGTCGTTATCGGCTTTTATGCAAGTGGCCCTAACAAGCTTTCAAATGTAGAAATTAGTTAAAAACTGCAATTAAGGAGTGTTCCGAAAAAAAAAATTGCACACTTTCTAAATACATTTTCTAGTAACTTTATCAACTATCCATGTTTCTACGAATCAAGTTGGCCGTGGAGAATATAAGATACAGATTTTTAGTCTTGAAGGCCATAAGTATGGTTAGCTGTCAAGTTAATCACCGATTAGTCGTTATCGGCTTTAATGCAAGTGGCCCTAACAAGCTTTCAAATGTAGAAATTAGTTAAAAACTGCAATAAAGGAGTGTTCCGAAAAGAAAGTGCACACTTTCTGAATACATTTTCTAGTAACTTTATCAACTATCCATGTTTCTACGAATCAAGTTGGCCTTGGAGAATATAAGATATAGATTTTTAGTCTTGAAGGCCATAAGTATGGGAAGATGTCCCAAAGAAAATAGACCGAAAAATAGTTGAAAAATCGTATATGCCGCAGAAAAATTAACAAAAAGGAGAGAGTGTTGCCATATGCAGTAAATTTTTTCCCGAAAATATCGCAAATAATGTGCTTTAAAGATTTGCCAAAAGGGTTAGGTTCAAGTGGCTGCCGCAGAGGCACACCTAGGCCAGTATTAAAAGGCCTGTTGTGATACCACCAACATTACCCAACTATCACAATTAGTGTCGACTAATGTTGTGACTACAAAGTGATTTTCTACGACTAATGGGCACGTATTAGATACATGTCCATCACGTTCCACCTACCAAAATGGGGAATAACCTAAACGTTCAAGCGACGTTTCAGCATGCCACCAGACTACGTATAGCGGACGTGCTATTGTGGTAGACGCGACTGTTGTGGAGCTGTGAACCCCATCTCTGTCTTGAGTTAATTTGAAATTATAAAACTACATATATTTATTTCATTTTATTTGTGATGTGCATATGTATACTTCCTTGATTTCTTCAACTACTTTAAAACTAACTTAATAATAGGGAATATCTTAGGGCCGCTTGCATAAAAGCCGATAACGACTAATCGGTGATTAGTTTGACAGCTAACCGAACAAAATACGTCAATTAAACTCCGGTAACCGGGCGATTAGCCTTTTGCGGCTTTTGTGCAAGCGGCCCTAAATGTGTAATAAACAATATGTGCGTATAACAGCTTAAAATTTTACTGTGAAATATATTGGTAATATGTCGAAATATAACAACGCGCCACTAAAATTTTGATATTTTATTAAAGTAATAATGTAAATAAAAGCGCTAAAAATGTACAAGGAAATTGCACGCTAGATGTAGGAAACCTTTTTGTTTTGTCCCCTAGCAGCAAAAAAGGATCATTGTGCATTTTTTATTGAATATAGTCCATGAAACATGCAAAAAGATCAAAATTCTTTCATCAATTTTATTCTGCAGAATATTTTTTTTATCAAAATGGCGTACGAAGGCATAAATACACCCCTATCATGCATTTCGATTACGTTCCCGCTCTACGCTCCGCCGGAGTCGAAATTAGGTATCATGCGTTGTAATTGGATTGAAAGAAGAAGAGGAAGAGCTATAACTTTTTCGAAATCAGCTGTTTGCCTTGAAATATGTGAAATTGGAACATAACAAAGCAAAAATACACAAATTAGTGCTATTGAAAGAAAATAAATTAAAATAAACAAATAAATTAAATTACTTTTTTATTAAACGTACATAAATATGGAATCCTTATCCGCGGCGATATTACTGGTTGAGGAGGAGAGCAGCGCATCTCAGAATGCCGATGTGAGAATAGAAAGGAGAATATTACGCGATTTGTGCGATCCCTTCCAGATGAGTGACGTTCTGTAAGCAATTGCACGTTAAAGTAGAAAATTTTCTTACAATTTGTTTACTTATTTAGCTTCAAAAAAAACTTTCGTCTGAATAAGGACGCATTCAAGTATGTCCTAGATACGTTTGCCAAAGAAACGACGGCAAGTATTTTGTCCTCGTTATCTCCGCTTAACATTGTAGTATCCGCTTTAAGATTTTTTGCGGAAGTCAGTTACCAGCATGGAGTTGGAATGGCACAGTCAACCGTGTCAAAGTGGCTGTCAAATTATCTCGAAATAACGCAGCGAAAGCTATGCCCGCAGTGGATAAAATTCGAGCAAAGTGAAATAGAAAAGCAGGAAGCAAAACAAGATATTTTACGAAGGCTGGTTTCCCAGGTGTTATCATGTGCGTTGATGGCACGCACATAAAAATAATCAAGCCATCGAATGAACCTTTTCTTTATTACAATAGAAAAGGATTTTATAGCACCAATGCTTTGGTGGTGAGGATTGTATTTCATGAAATGAATTCCATAATTGAAAATTTATTTTTTTAGGTGTGCGATCACAAATTACGAATAAGAAGCATTGATGCTAGGTATCCTGGGTGCAATCACGACGCTCATGTATGGGGATTGAGCAAGCTGAGGTGCTATATGGAACGACGATATCGTGAAGGTGAAAGGAACACATGGCTGTTAGGCATTTAGTTATATATGTACGTTTCTTAGACAATTTAAAATAGTTATTTGCTTTTATTCAAGGCGGTGCTGGATATCCATTGCAACCTTGGCTAATGACTCCATATCGTTCCGTAAGTCAAGGCAGCCGACAAAGTAATTATAACATGAAGCTCTCCAAAACTAGAAATATTATAGAGCGGACGATCGGAGTTTTAAAGAACCGCTTTCGTTGTTTGTTGGGAGCTCGAGAGCTGCATTACTCGCCTCAAAAAGCGACTCAAATTATAAATGTTGCTTATGCACTACACAATATTTGTATTTTCTACAAAGTCAAGCACAAGTTGCTCATTAAAGATAATACAAAAATCAGGTAAGATAATACAAAAAATACAAAAATTAGGTATGGAATTATTCCATTTTGTGCAAAAAAAAAATGGCATTCAGTTCATTTCTCAAGTTGCTCATTAAATATAATACAAAAATCAGGTGAGATAATGCAAAAAAAAACAAAAATCAGGTATACAATTATTCCGAGTCTTCTCTGTAGTTGGGATCTAGTTTTAACATTTGCATTTTTATTTCCACCTTTTCTTTTAACAGTTTTTCCTTTATCTTGTTGTGTCGCAGCTGTTCTTGTAGCTGCTTTACTGCAGTGCCTGCCATAGATTCTAGAGAGCGGTTCATTCGCCGTAAATATGTCACAGATTCTTTCATTTTGCCATCGACAGCTTCATAATAATTTTTTGTTTCAGCATAAAATTCTTTCTGGAGATCTTTTTGCTCCCTTAGTAACGATGCAGCGCTCTCCTTTTCTGTTCTTCTTTCTCTGCTATAGCTTTTAGCCCTGCTGGTTGAAGGCACATAGTCTGATTGTGTCGAAATGTCCATTTCGGAGGTTCGTCTTGTGTACTATCGCCATAATCGTAGGTATTCCTTATTCCACTTGTACACCTTTCCAACCCCGTTAGACGCACATATTTCTCAAGTGGACTTATACGTTGCAAACGACATTGCCCTCCCCCTGAGCTCATCATTTCCTTCTTATTGTTAGTTAGCTTGCGTTTGATATAGCACTTCCAGTCAATCCAAACCTGTGACAAAACGTTAGATTTTATAAATTCGTTTTCAATTCAATTATTACCTTACCTTTCTGCATGCATTGGAGTCTTTTGATGGTGGACCAAGTGCATTTAAGTTAGTTGCTACCTCTTCCCAAAAAGCCTGAACATCTTCCTTTGGACGCTGGTGGAAACCGTTGGCTAAATCTGGCTTACCCTCCATCATATCTGCCAATTTTCCATATTGCTCCGGTGTTGTTGTTCTTGCCCTGAAAGCATATCAAAAACCATCATTAGAGCGCAAAAACTGCAAATATTGTGAGTTTTACAACTTTTAAATACAAGATTTACTTGCATTTTAAGAAAATTTAAAAAAAATCGCGCAAATTAATACAATTTTTACAGTAAAATAATAAAGCAAAAAGTTTTCCGCCAACAAAATTGCAACTTAGAATAACGGAGCTACGATCGAAGTGCATGATACACAGAATTGTAAGTTTCGAAGTTGAACTGAAAGGAAACGGAACGCATGATACCAAAGTTGCCAGACAGAGAAAATTTCGATCCAAGTCGAAATGCATGATAGGGGTGATAGCTTTGAAGTGGTATTCCCCCAGCAGTGACCGCTACTGACTAAAGGTAGAATTAGTTACCCTTATCGCTAACGCCATACCCATAACGCTAATCAGCTGTTCCAACCACCGTTTGGAAATCAATGTAAACGCGTTAGCGTTATGTTACTTACTTACTTAAAATAGCCTTTAACCGCCTAGGCGATTTTGGCCGTCCAACATGTTACGCCAGTCGGTTCTTTGTTGAGCCAACTGGCGCCAATTAGAGACACCGCGTGCTCGCAGGTCTGCCTCTACTTGGTCCTGCCATCGTTAGCGTTATGTTATGGCAACTATAATCGATTACACTGATTTCCATAAGTTCGTTTGGAACAGCTGATTAGCGTTATTGGTATGGCGTTAGCGATAAGGGTAACTAATTCTGCCTTAAATAGAATTTTGGAGTAGTGTTCATCTATCCAGTACTATTAACTAAAAGGAAATTTTCATTTTGTACGGAAACCATAGATCAATTGATGGGCGACTCTTTTACTCTCAAATTTCTCAGGCCAGCATTTGGCAGTGCTGCCAAGTACGTAAACGAGTTCCTGGGCAGATACACAGCTGTTCACAGGATTTACGCAAAAAAACGATGCTGCCATACAATTGTGCAGCGAAAAACGACTCGAAATGGGAAAAAAGTGTAGTTGAGTGAAAATCATCAATTGCCAAGTAGAAAGGATGTCGTATTTTATATTTATATATATATATTCCATGCAGAATATGAAAAATATGAAGGCCATGATCGTGAGCAATTTCTTGATCAGATAAAAAGGCTTTCAGAAAATCAGAATGATGAAAGTGAAGCTATTGCGTCCCCCGAATCTACTTCAAAGCTGTCATATGTAAAAGCTTCGTTTGTTGTAGCTAAGGCTTTGGCTAAGCACTGTAGGCCTTTCGAGGACGGAATGTTTTTTAAAGAGCTAAGTATCGAAGTACTTGGATGTTTGGGTGAGGATGGGAAGAAAATAATTAAAGAGTACGACAATATTTGCCTTTCTAGTAGAACTCTTATAAGGCATACTGAAAAAATCAGTTCTTTTATACAATCGAAAACCAAAACAAGATTGTCAGAATGTAAATACTTCTCAATTTGTTTGGATGAAAGCACTGATATTCACGATGTATGTCAATTAATTATTTATTTAAAGACAATAGATAATTCCTTCAAGACTTATGAAGAAGTGCTGTCTATAGAGTCGTTACATTCACATACTAACGGAAAATCTATTTTCGAGGCAGTGAATAAATGTTTGTTTCCATTTGCAGATAAATCCAAATTGTCGGCTGTGTGCACAGATGGTGCACCTGTTATGACTGGAATAAAAATAGGGTTTTTGGGTTACCTAAAAAAAAATGGAATTGATGTTCCATCCTTTCATTGTATTATACACCAGCAAGCTTTCCCTGCAGTCAAATTCCGAACTACTCAGCAAACATACTAGTTCATTGACTAACCATTTTGTGGCATATGCATACCAGTTCATTGTTGATTAGTTTTAAAACCAGTCAATGCCAAACTACTCAGCGAAAATTCTAGTTCATTGACTATACATTTTGTCGTGTATTTATACTAGTTCATTGCTGATAAGCTTCAAACCAGTCAAGGCCAAACTACTCAGCAAGCAATATAGTTCAATGACTATACATTTTGTGGTGTATTTATACTAGTTAATTGCTGATTAGCTTCAAACCAGTCAATGTCCAACTACTCAGCAAACAATATAGTTCATTGACCATACATTTTGTGGTGTATTTATACTAGTTCATTGCTGATTAGCTTCAAACCAGTCAAGGCGAAACTACTCAGCAAACAATATAGTTCATTGACTATACATTTTGTGGTGTATTTATACTAGTTCATTTCTGATCAGCTTTAAATCAGTCAATGTCGAACTACTCAGCAAACAATATAGTTCATTGACTATGCATTTTGTGGCATATGCATACCAGTTCATTGTTGATTAGCTTTAAACCATTCAATGCCAAACTACTCAGCGAAAATTCTAGTTCATTGACTATGCATTTTGTGGTGTATTCATACTAGTATATTTCTGATCACTTTTAAACCAGTCAATGTCCAACTACTCAGCAAACAATATAGTTCATTGACCATGCATTTTGTGGTGTATTTATACTAGTTCATTGCTGATTAGCTTCAAACCAGTCAAGGCCAAACTACTCAGCAAACAATATAGTTCATTGACTATACATTTTGTGGTGTATTTATACTAGTTCTATTCTGATCAGCTTTAAACCAGTCAATGTCGAACTACTCAGCAAACAATATAGTTCATTGACTATGCATTTTGTGGCATATGCATACCAGTTCATTGTTGATTAGCTTTAAACCATTCAATGCCAAACTACTCAGCGAAAATTCTAGTTCATTGACTATGCATTTTGTGGTGTATTCATACTAGTTCATTTCTGATTTCCTTTAAGCCAGTCATTGCCAAACTACTCGGCAACATTATAGTTCTACGCCTAAACATTTTGTGGTGTATTCATACCAGTTAATTTCTGAATACCTTCAAACTAATCAATTCCAAACTACTCAGCAGACACCTAGCTCGTTTACTATACATTTTATGGATGTTTTTATACTAGTTCTTTGCTGATTACCCTTAAACCAATAAATGCCAATCTAATCAGAAAACATACTAGTATAAAACTATAATTTGCTGGGCGAAATCATACTAGTCACAAAAATCCTGGTTCGTACTAGTATGCAAGTATGTATGAATCTCGGGTTGAAATTATACTACACCTTTTTCAGTTTATATTCAGAAAGTTTTCTGAATATCAATTGTAATTTTCTGAATGTCAATTGTATTTTTCTGAATATCAAATGGAAATCCTGAATATGAAATGTAATTTTCTAAATATAAAGTGTTACTTTCTGAATATAAACTGAAAAAGGTGTAGTCAGAAAAAGTCTAATCTATTTTAGAAAAATAGTAATTAGAAAAATTCCATTTCATACTACATTATTATTACTTATAAGGCCTTATTACACCGCAACCATTAGTGCGATCTATTGTAGTACATGGTACTATGCAAACATTATTTGAAATTTTTGGGGTGCTTCTTTTTTTCTCTTGTAATTGACAGATGCTTTTTCGTGTTGGGTAAATACAAATATGATGCTGATGTATATATGTTCTAGTATGTCAACTGCTATATTTCTTGTGTATATACACAGAAAAAAGGCACTGGTACAATCAACAATCTCGTGCTGCTATCCTGAAGTTAACCAAATTTTGGTTGTTTGAACAGTATTTTTTGTTGAAGTAACTGTATTCAGATCTTTTATGATCCCTCTAGATCTTTTATAATCCCATTTTGGCCAGGTTTGTTTGGATGTCCGGCACCCTTGGGATTGTTGACTGAGTGTGTACTCCAAGCCAACGAAATGTGGCAACAATCCCCAAGGTGCCGGACATCCAAACAAACCTGGCCGAAATGTGATCATAAAAGATCTAGAGGCATTCACGCCCTAAGAAGGAGAGAAATCTCCATATTAATAGGTGTTCTAACTGGGCACTGCCTTATTGGTAGGCACACAGAAGGTGTGCCCTATCGACGATGCTGTAGGAGCTGCAAAGATGATGAGGAAGAGGAAACGGTGAAGTACCTCATCGGTCTTAAGCGGCGCGAGAACGCGCTTTTTGGGAGCTCCCTTCCTGGATAGCCTAAACCAGACCGCTGAACTGGACATAAAGGACTTGATGGCCTAAATAAAGTCATCTAAGTGGTTCGAGGAGGAGTAACGGTGTCGGTTTAGGAGTGTCAGTCCCGGGATACTACTATGTGGAAAATCCCAACAAAAATCAAAGTTGGAATAGAAGTTCGGCAAAAGTCTCGTTAGCCCACTGAAAATTTTAATAAAGCCTCGGATGAGAACCCCCTTTAATGTTGACGACCCGGCAAAACGAAATAAGGACTACGAGAAGGATATTAGGGCATGTACCTGGAATGTCCGGACCCTTTCAAGGGATGGTACCGCTGCCCGACTGGTTGATGTCCTCATGAACGCAAAGGCTGACATCACCGCCCTGCAGGAAATGCGATGGACGGGACAAGGAAAGACGACCATCGGACCTTGTGACGTATACTACAGTGGCCAGACACGCGGCAAAGCGCGTGGTGTAGGATTCGTGGTGGGAAAGAGACTTCGCCGCCAAGTATTAGCGTTCACTCCTGTGAGCGAGCGTCTCGCTGCGATCCGCATCAAGGCGAGGTTTTTCAACATAACATTTATCTGCGCCTATGCGCCGACAGAGGAGACGGACGACGCAGAGAAGGACTCCTTCTACGATAAACTTGAACAGACTTATGATCGCTGCCCCCAGCATGATATCAAAATCGTGCTCGGCGACTTTAATGCCAAGGTGGGCAAGGAAGGAGTCTTTGGTCCCACAGTTGGAAAATTCAGTCTCCACGATATAACATCCCCCAACGGCACTAGGTTGATTGACTTCGCCGCTGCTCGCAATATGGTCATCAGTAGTACCAGGTTCCAGCATAAGCGAATACACCAAGCCACATGGCTGTCCCCTGATCAAAGAACTAGAAACCAGATTGATCATGTCTTGATTGACGGCAGACATAGCTCCACCGTTCTGGACGTGCGTACACTGCGTGGTCCCAATATTGACTCTGACCATTATCTTGTCGCAGCCAAGATACGCACACGCCTCTGTGCAACGAAGAAAGTGCGCACAGTAACGGAAGGAAAGTTTGACGTCGAGAAGCTGCGCATGACACAGACAGCTGATAATTTCACAACTCGACTCTCACACCTGCTAGCAGAGGGCAATCCTCGACCTAACGATGTAACCGAGCAATGGAAGCATATCTCTCACTCATTGCGTACCGCCGCTGAGGCCACTATAGGGTTCCAGCGAGCCCGCAAGAACAACTGGTACGATGAGGAATGCAAAACTGCCTCGAAAAAAAAGGACGCTGCCTACAAGGAGACGTTGCGAACGGGCGCAACCCGCAGTGTATGGCAACAATATCGTGAGGCAAAGAAGGAAGAGAGACGCCTTTTCAGAAAAAAGAAAAGTGAGGCCGAAAGGCGTGAGTGTGAGGAGCTTGAGATGCTGGCTGACAGGAATGATGCCCGAAAATTCTATGAAAAGATCCGGCGGATGACGGAAGGTTTTAAGACCGGGGCAAGCTCCTGTAAGGACAATAATGGCGACCTGGTAACCGACGTACAAAGTGTACTTACATTATGGAGGGAGCACTTCTCCTCACTGCTAAATTGCGAGGGAGACGTCGAACCCGATACCCCAATCCCTGACGATGGAAAAGTCGTCCCACCACCTGACTATGATGAAGTGAGGATAGCTATATCCCGGCTCAAAAACAACAAAGCGCCTGGAAAAGACGGACTACCCGCCGAGCTGTTCAAACACGGAGGCGAAGAGCTGGTAAAAAGCATGCATCAGCTCTTATGCAGAATATGGTCAGACGAATGCATGCCTCCGGATTGGAATTTAAGTGTGCTTTGCCCAATCCACAAGAAAGGCGATCCCGCTAACCGCACCAACTACCGCGGAATTAGTCTTCTTAATATCGCATATAAGGTTCTTTCTAGCGTGTTGTGTGAAAGGCTGAAGCCCATCGTAGACAAACTGATTGGACCTTATCAGTGTGGCTTTAGACCTGGTAAGTCTACCATCGACCAGATTTTCACGATACGCCAAATCCTGGAGAAGACCCATGATAAGAGAATCGACACTCACCATCTCTTTGTCGATTTTAAAGCCGCTTTTGACAGCGTAAAAAGGAGTTGCCTGTATGCCGCCATGTCTGAATTTGACTTCCCTGCAAAGCTTATACGGCTTTGCCAAATGACGTTGAGCAATACCAACAGCTCCGTTAGAATCGGGAAGGACCTCTCTGAGCCATTTGAAACCAAACGAGGCTTCAGACAGGGCGACTCCCTTTCGTGCGATTTCTTCAATCTGATGCTGGAGAAGATAATTCGAGCAGCAGAGCTAAACCGCAATGGTACAATCTTTTACAAGAGCGTGCAATTGCTGGCGTATGCCGATGATATTGATATCATTGGCCTTAACAACCGCGCCGTAAGCGCTGCCTTCTCTGGACTGGATAAGGAAGCGAAAAAAGTGGGTCTTGCCGTGAACGAGGACAAGACGAAGTATTTGCTGTCATCAAAGAAAGAATCGGCGCACCTGCGCCTTGGCAGCCATGTCACTGTTGATAGTTACAAATTTGAAACTGTGAGAGACTTCGTCTATTTGGGAACCAGTATTAACACCGAAAATAATATCAGTCTAGAAATCCAGCGGAGAATCACTCTTGCCAACAAGTGCTACTTTGGACTGAGTAGGCAATTGAGAAGTAAAGTCCTCTCTCGAAGAACAAAGATCACGCTCTATAAGTCTCTCATCATACCTGTCCTGATGTATGGCTCAGATTCATGGACAATGTCAAGAGAAGATGAGATGGCCCTTGGAGTATTTGAGAGAAAAGTTCTCCGGAAGATTTATGGTCCTTCCCGTGATGCCAACGGCGAGTATCGAAGGAAATTTAACGATGAGCTGTACGAGCTCTACGCAGATCTGACCATAGTCCAGCGAATTAAAGCCCAAAGACTCCGCTGGCTGGGCCATGTTATGCGAATGGACAAAGAAGCTCCAGCACAGAAGGTTTTCCTATCGTCGCCTGAATTCGAAGGGGGAGGCCTCGACTGAGATGGAAACAACAGGTGGAGGATGACTTGAACTCCCTTGGGGTTTCCAATTGGCGTCAGTTATCGCTAAAAAGGAATGACTGGCGTGCTTTGATAGGCGACGGCCAAAATCGCTTAGGCGGTTAAGCGCCAATAAATGATGAATGATGAGAAAGAGATGGGAAGATGGAAAGAAGTGAGACAAAAAAGGAAATTAAAAACAGGTGAATAAACTCACTTTGAAGTTTTCACGACTATGTCTATGATATCACACTTGTTATTAACCACAATCTCAAACAGGTGTTAAACTCATTTTGGAATTTTGACGTTTATCGTCAAGTGAATTCACTTGGTATTTATGCACAATGACGATAATGTTTAGAAATTAAATTTTATTTGAAATAAAAAAATTTTCACAAACAATAGGTTTGTTTATTGGGCTGCTCTAGCTTACGCCAGATTGAGATATTTCACAAAATTGTGTTTAACGAACACTTTTCTTGCTCTAGGTTGCTCTATCTTTTGTTTCATGAGTACGCTCAAAACAAAACTAGAGTAATCCAGATCACAAATTTCTGCTCTAGCTTTTTTATGGAGTAAGTTAGAGTTGTCAGTCAGGAAAAAATAAATTTTCGGAAACTTCAAAAAAATTAGCTTACAAGAAAATCAATGTTTTTGTATACGTGAATTTGCATTAATTTTGAAGATTTCAACTAAAAAACCAAATAAAAAGAAACTATCGAGATTCAAGTGTTTCATGGTAGTTCTGCTCTGAGTTGCTCTAACTTGCTCTATTTCTATTTTGACAGCTGCCCTGCTCTGCTCTGCTCTGAACTTCTTTTTGGTCAGTAAACAAATCTAAAATGTGAATATTTGCTCCAAAGCTGCTTTGTTCAGTAAACACTCTCGGTTCATAGCTCATAAATTTCATCATATCGGAGTCATAAAAGACTCATATATGATCATATTTCGGAGGGTCATATTTTATACATATTTTGGACTCATTTCGGACTCTGACATTATGAGCGCTCCTAGAATGTTTGAAGGGTTTAAATTTTTTTTGGCTGTCTACCTTGGTAGTAGGTGTAATGTTTGCGATATTTTGTAATATAGTCTGATTCTAAGTTAACATTTCCACCAGTTTCACATTTTGTATACCTCAGTCAAAAGTTATGTGACTACCTTGAAATTCTTACTGAAACAACATCTTACTTAATACTAGTATATCCCGTGGTCGAAATTCGACCAATTTAAAATAGTTGAACTTATTCAAACATCTGATCAACTTTTTGTCATTAGCTGCCTTTAGGCCCGTGGCCGAACCTCGACCAACTTAAATGTATACATTAAAAACTCATCTATAGGCAAAATGAGGCCATCAAAGAATTTAAAAAATAGTGGCTGTTATTATATAATAAAAATATTAAATTACAGCAGCCCTTTCCAAAATTATTTATGGCAAATGCCATGCAAATATTCGGATTTCGAGATTTTAATTTGCACTTGAATAATCGGATGATGAGATTGTGCTTAACAAATAGCCACTAATTTATGCAATCGTTTTGTCTCAAACGGTAGAAATCACTACAATTTATAGAAGTAATCTACCGAAGTCCGATAAATAGACTACTGTGTTTGAAAAAATTTCGCAACTTCGATCTTATATCATCAAAAATTAGACAAAAAAACCCAAATTGAATAAGCGGTTATCGCATTTCTATAATGGGTGGTATGTATGCATAAGCTTTCCGTCAACTAAAAATATTCAGCAATTTTTTTCTCGAAAATAGATATCACAAACATAAAAATTTTAAAAAAGTCAAGATAAGAAATTTTTATATATTGAAAAAATAAAAAAAAAAATTGGCCGATAGCTCTACTTGAACCATTAACCGCTCGACCACTACCCCCGACGATTCCCACTGGGCTATCGCTTTATGTACAAATTGATTGTCAGATAACCAATTCAAGTGGTATGAGAAATTTTCATTCGCTTATTACAGATAAATGAAGCAGGATTGGTTATATATTAGATAATTGTGCACTGCCTTAGAGGTATGCCAACAAATCCATATGCATTTCATTAATATTTATGCATATTTAGTATGGGTTTAAGTTTGGCAAATATTTATATGTAAAATTTGTTAGCCTATTAATATAATAGATAATGGACCAAAGTACTCAATGAGCGAGGGAATGAAAATAATTTCTCTCTCATAATAGGACGTGTTTAATGAGGGAGAGAATGAAGATAAAGAGTGGTTTCCTTTGAAGTTCAGCCAACTTCGAAATATGAGTTTGACGCTATTACTCTAACTCTCAAAGAGCGAGAGAATCAAAATATTTCCATTGCTGGTATTTTACACCCATATACAAACTTCTCAAAATAAGCTTGGTACTCCAACAACAGGAGCCATATTGAATTATTATTTTATTTTTTTGAAACATTTTTTTTGTATGGTGGTACGCAAGCCAACTTTGATTGCGACATATTTTTTTCAAATTAAAAGTTTGACCATGGTTGCCATATTTCACATTTTAATAATGGTGTCATGAAAACATAAAACTTTGTAGAATTTCATTTTAAACAAATCTATTACATCGGAATTTTTCCTTGAATAAATTTTTTTAATATGGAATTCTACAATTAAGTGAAGCTTTATTGGGCTTTTGAATCTCTATTTAGATATATACATACATATTAGAGTTTTATGGAAAAATATAATTTTGATTACGTTTTCCCAAAAAATTGTATAGTTAAATTACATTTTATTATAAATATATGTAATTGAAAATTTAAGATTTTCAGGATTTTATGGCACAACAATATAACATTTTTATTGTTTCATTTGTTTATTAATACTTTGGAATATATGGCGACCATAGTTATCTCATTTTTATTATAGAATTCTACGAAGAAGATGTTTGATTTTTATTTTTTTAAAAAAGCAAAATTTCATACACTGAGAGAAATGCATTGAATGTTGTGACAATATCGCTATTGATAGCGACGAGTTTGATGCAATATTCATTCAGAATGAGCGAGTTATCAAATATTATTTGCTCCCAATAAAAAGTAAAATGACATGTCAACCATTTCGAAATGATGTACTATATATAGATAGAATGCTAATATATTTGAACGGCACGTCAATATATTTGGTCGTAATATGAATTTCTATTGTCGGTATATCCATATCCATATTTACCGCATAGTAATAATGGTAGAGACAGCGCATTAATATATATTGGCGAAATGTAAATTTTTCTGGGACGCATAATCATAATAGTTCAACAATTTGTACTATGGATTTTCTAACAATATTACAACTTGTTGGAGCGTTTTTTTTTTAATTCAACATTTTTTGAATTTCTTATGATTGAACATTTTTCTAAAAATTTCATAAAATGCCGTAGCCGAATGGTAGAATACTGGGCTAACGTGCCAGAGGAGCAGGGTTCGAATCATACTGAAACCAGATGTTAAATTATATAAAATTTTTGTTTTTTTAAACTATTTAGAATTTATCAATAGTTTATATGGATACCATTTCAATAGTGATTTATCAAAAAAGCATTAATGAAACATCCATATTCATTGATGGGACAGAATTATCAATTTTTAATTAATGTGATATCAATAATTATGGATGTTCCATCCATAGATTTCCCTCCGTGTATTATATAAAATTGACGGCAATGGGTGTATCTATTTCAATCTATTTTTTTATTTTTTTTTCCTTGATGAATTTCAATACAGAAAGTTAAAGCATTGATTGCTTCTTTCCTAAAAATTTTATTTTTAAACTAAACTTACTAAAGCGTGCGAGATATGAGAAAAACAAATTGTCACTTTTTTTTAATCCTTTGGTACATAACAACATATTGGGGCAACTCTCATGCGGAAACAAATTGGCTCTTCGCGCCGACGCCATCTATTTGGAGTGTAACATTTCAATATACATATATGTATGAGTTCAACGCCGAATCTACTGTTTGAACTCAATGAGCGAGAGAATTGGAGTGTTTACGCAAGTATGGATATGTGTATGCAAATAGATATGAGTATGAAATTGGTTTGACGTTTATTTTGAAGGGGTGGAAATTTGGAAATATGAGTTCGTGTAATATTAAAGAATATTAATGAGCGAGAGAACGAAAATAGTCACACATTCATTTTAGAGAAGTATGGGTTGTATTTTAAAAAAATGTATTATACATGGCGTGGTTTTAAAACTTTTTAGTGGGAGTAAATTACAAATTCTGGTTAGGTCAAAAAAAGTTTGAGGGTTTTCTAGCTTTTTTCTTTAACCATAACTTAGCAATATTTAAAAGACACTTTATATGGATTTTCTTTTGATTTAAAGAAAAAAAATGTACATTGATTTTTAAAAAAATTCTATTCTATTTGGTCTAGACTTGTTTGGGGCTCGGGTTGCAAATCTGCCCTTTTAAAAGTTAATACATATATACATATGAAAAGAAATTATTTGTTGTCTTCAGTAAAATTTAAGATTTCCGCTTATCACTTGGTTTAGTTAAAAATTTAAGTATCCATAAAATATGTTTTCGATTTTTATACTTTAAATAAGGAATTTATCAGCAACTCTATCTCAATCTATAATCTACAGAAATTGAATAAACAGACCACTATGTTTGAAAAAAATTCGCAAATTGCAGCTTACATCTTCAAAAATTAGAGCAGTCAGACTTATGACTTAATGGTAATTTTTTGAAATATTTACCAAAAAAAAAAAAAAAGAAATTGTATAAGCGGTTATAGCATTTCTATAATGGGTGGTATGTACATATGTATATTTATGATCTAAAATTATTATTTCACATGGCTTTCCGTAAACTAAAAATATTCGCACCAAATTTTTTTTTCTCGAAAATAGAAATCACAAACATAAAAATATTGTTTATAAAAATTTTAAGAAGTCAAGATTAGAAATATAAAAATATATAAAAAATATAAAAAATTTTCAATGACAAAAAAGGAAAAAATTTTGGGCGATAGCTGTAACTGTACTTGAACCATCAACCGCTCGACCACTACCCCCTGACGCTTCCCACTGGGCTATCGCTTTATTTACAAATTGATTGTCAGATAACCAATTCAAGTTGCATGAGAAATTTTCATTCGCTTATTACAGAGAAATGAAGCAGTATTGGTTATATATTAGATAATTGTGCACTGCTTTAGAGGTATGCCAACAAATCCATATGCATTTCATAAATATTTATGCATATTTAGTATGGGTTTAAGGTTGGCAATTATTTATATGTAAAATTTGTTAGCCTATTAATATAATAGATAATGGAACAAAGTACTCAATGAGCGAGGGAATATAAATAATGGACCAAAGTACTCAATGAGCGAGGGAATGAAAATAATTTCTCTCTCATAATAGGACGTGTTTAATGAGGGAGAGAATGAAGATAAAGAGTGGTTTCCTTTGAAGTTCAGCCAACTTCGAAATATGAGTTTGACGCTATTACTCTAACTCTCAAAGAGCGAGAGAATCAAAATATTTCCATTGCTGGTATTTTACACACATATACAAATTTCTCAAAATAAGCTTGGTACTCCAACAACAGGAGCCATATTGAATTATTATTTTATTTTTTTGAAACATTTTTTTTACATGGTGGTACGCAAGCCAACTTTGATTGCGACATATTTTTTTCAAATTAAAAGTTTGACCATGGTTGCCCTATTTCACATTTTAATAATGGTGTCATGAAAACATAAAACTTTGTAGAATTTCATTTTAAACAAATCTATTACATCGGAATTTTTCCTTGAATAAATTTTTTTAATATGGAATTCTACAATTAAGTGAAGCTTTATTGGGCTTTTGAATCTCTATTTAGATATATACATACATATTAGAGTTTTATGGAAAAATATAATTTTGATTACGTTTTCCCAAAAAATTGTATAGTTAAATTACATTTTAGGGGTCGTGCATATATGACGTCACGCTCTTTGAGGGGGGGGGAGGGGTCTGCGATTTGTGACGAAATGTGACATTGGGGGAGGGGGGGAGTAGCACTTACGTGATGTCACGTTATTTTTTGCATGTTTTCTAGCGTGCAACGTCCATGGACGTTTTCAAATTTAGCACGTTTTCATTCTTTCGATTGGCAAATATTATTTAATAATTAATATAAACATTCTAAATATGTATCAGATTTTATGTCAAATAAATATTGAATTTATATTTATTAAGGGTGTGATGTGACATTCGAGGGGGAGGGGGGGGTCTGGAGTTTGTGACTGGGTGTGACATGGGGGGAGGGGGGGGTCAAAAACTACCAAAAATCGCGTGACGTCATATATGCACGACCC